>CM056380.1:33901432-34241432 GCA_029718625.1 Synaphobranchus kaupii | reverse complement strand
TAATATCAGCTCTCCCATATGTAGTGTCTTAATATCAGCTCTCCCATATGTAGTGCCTTAATATCAGCTCTCCCATATGTAGTGCCTTAATATCAGCTCTCCCATATGTAGTGCCTTAATATCAGCTCTCCCATATGTAGTGCCTTAATATCAGCTCTCCCATATGTTGTGCCTTAATATCAGCTATCCCATATGTAGTGCCTTAATATCAGCTCTCCCATATGTAGTGTCTTAATATCAGCTCTCCCATATGTAGTGCCTTAATATCAGCTCTCCTATATGTAGTGCCTTAATATCAGCTCTCCCATATGTAGTGCCTTAATATCAGCTCTCCCATATGTAGTGCCTTAATATCAGCTCTCCCATATGTAGTGCCTTAATATCAGCTCTCCCATATGTAGTGTCTTAATATCAGCTCTCCCATATGTAGTGTCTTAATATCAGCTCTCCCATATGTAGTGTCTTAATATCAGCTCTCCCATATGTAGTGTCTTAATATCAGCTCTCCCATATGTAGTGTCTTAATATCAGCTATCCCATATGTAGTGCCTTAATATCAGCTCTCCCATATGTAGTGCCTTAATATCAGCTATCCCATATGTAGTGCCTTAATATCAGCTCTCCCATATGTTGTGCCTTAATATCAGCTATCCCATATGTAGTGCCTTAATATCAGCTCTCCCATATGTAGTGTCTTAATATCAGCTCTCCCATATGTAGTGCCTTAATATCAGCTCTCCTATATGTAGTGCCTTAATATCAGCTATCCCATATGTAGTGCCTTAATATCAGCTCTCCCATATGTAGTGCCTTAATATCAGCTCTCCCATATGTAGTGCCTTAATATCAGCTCTCCCATATGTAGTGCCTTAATATCAGCTCTCCCATATGTAGTGTCTTAATATCAGCTCTCCCATATGTAGTGCCTTAATATCAGCTCTCCCATATGTAGTGTCTTAATATCAGCTCTCCCATATGTAGTGCCTTAATATCAGCTCTCCCATATGTAGTGCCTTAATATCAGCTCTCCCATATGTAGTGTCTTAATATCAGCTCTCCCATATGTAGTGCCTTAATATCAGCTCTCCCATATGTAGTGTCTTAATATCAGCTCTCCCATATGTAGTGCCTTAATATCAGCTCTCCCATATGTAGTGCCTTAATATCAGCTCTCCCATATGTAGTGCCTTAATATCAGCTCTCCCATATGTAGTGCCTTAATATCAGCTCTCCCATATGTAGTGCCTTAATATCAGCTCTCCTATATGTAGTGCCTTAATATCAGCTCTCCCATATGTAGTGCCTTAATATCAGCTCTCCCATATGTAGTGTCTTAATATCAGCTCTCCCATATGTAGTGCCTTAATATCAGCTCTCCCATATGTAGTGCCTTAATATCAGCTCTCCCATATGTAGTGCCTTAATATCAGCTCTCCCATATGTAGTGCCTTAATATCAGCTCTCCCATATGTAGTGCCTTAATATCAGCTCTCCCATATGTAGTGCCTTAATATCAGCTCTCCCATATGTAGTGTCTTAATATCAGCTCTCCCATATGTAGTGTCTTAATATCAGCTCTCCCATATGTAGTGTCTTAATATCAGCTCTCCCATATGTAGTGTCTTAATATCAGCTCTCCCATATGTAGTGTCTTAATATCAGCTCTCCCATATGTAGTGTCTTAATATCAGCTATCCCATATGTAGTGCCTTAATATCAGCTCTCCCATATGTAGTGCCTTAATATCAGCTATCCCATATGTAGTGCCTTAATATCAGCTCTCCCATATGTAGTGTCTTAATATCAGCTCTCCCATATGTAGTACCTTAATATCAGCTCTCCCATATGTAGTGCCTTAATATCAGCTATCCCATATGTAGTGTCTTAATATCAGCTCTCCCATATGTAGTGCCTTAATATCAGCTCTCCCATATGTTGTGCCTTAATATCAGCTATCCCATATGTAGTGCCTTAATATCAGCTCTCCCATATGTAGTGTCTTAATATCAGCTCTCCCATATGTAGTGCCTTAATATCAGCTCTCCTATATGTAGTGCCTTAATATCAGCTCTCCCATATGTAGTGCCTTAATATCAGCTCTCCCATATGTAGTGCCTTAATATCAGCTCTCCCATATGTAGTGCCTTAATATCAGCTCTCCCATATGTAGTGTCTTAATATCAGCTCTCCCATATGTAGTGTCTTAATATCAGCTCTCCCATATGTAGTGTCTTAATATCAGCTCTCCCATATGTAGTGTCTTAATATCAGCTCTCCCATATGTAGTGTCTTAATATCAGCTATCCCATATGTAGTGCCTTAATATCAGCTCTCCCATATGTAGTGCCTTAATATCAGCTATCCCATATGTAGTGCCTTAATATCAGCTCTCCCATATGTTGTGCCTTAATATCAGCTATCCCATATGTAGTGCCTTAATATCAGCTCTCCCATATGTAGTGTCTTAATATCAGCTCTCCCATATGTAGTGCCTTAATATCAGCTCTCCTATATGTAGTGCCTTAATATCAGCTATCCCATATGTAGTGCCTTAATATCAGCTCTCCCATATGTAGTGCCTTAATATCAGCTCTCCCATATGTAGTGCCTTAATATCAGCTCTCCCATATGTAGTGCCTTAATATCAGCTCTCCCATATGTAGTGTCTTAATATCAGCTCTCCCATATGTAGTGCCTTAATATCAGCTCTCCCATATGTAGTGTCTTAATATCAGCTCTCCCATATGTAGTGCCTTAATATCAGCTCTCCCATATGTAGTGCCTTAATATCAGCTCTCCCATATGTAGTGTCTTAATATCAGCTCTCCCATATGTAGTGTCTTAATATCAGCTCTCCCATATGTAGTGCCTTAATATCAGCTCTCCCATATGTAGTGCCTTAATATCAGCTCTCCCATATGTAGTGCTGAGCCTGTTGTCTGGGTGAAGCCGTGATTTGGGGCAGGTCGACTGATGGGCTTAAGTTTTTTGTATGTATTTTTCTCCTGGGCAACCCCAGATGCCCTAGAAGCGGGCTCAGGTTTGTTTGGGAGACTCTCACTGCATCCCTAAACCTTAAACCAGATCAGAAGAAAGAGAGAGGCTTAATATACACAAAGCCAAGATCTGCTCCACATATTCTCCACATATACCCCCCCCCATTATTTATTCAGCTGATTATGTCTTGCCCTACACTTTAAAATGGCATAAATTTGCATAGCAACATTAATCTAATTAACAATCGTACTGTTCCATTTATGGTGGGGGAATAAGGGAGAAATTGAAACAGAAAATCACTTGGAGCTATGATTATGGCTTAATTAAATATTTCCATGCTTCCCTCTTTACTGATTTGTCAGTGTCTGGGTGTGTGTGTGTGTGTGTGTGTGTGTGTGTGTGCTGTGTGCGTGCGTGCTGTTTGTGTGCATGCTGCATGTGTGTGTGCGTGCAGTGTGTGTGTGTGTGTGTGTGTGTGTGTGTGTGTGTGTGTGTGTGCTGTGTGCGTGCAGTGTGTGTGCTGTGTGTGTGCTGTGTGTGCTGTGTACTGTGTGCTGTGTGTGCTGTGTACTGTGTGCGTGCAGTGTGTACTGTGTGCGTGTGTGTGTGTGCGCGTGCTGTGTGTGTTTGTGTGTCTGCATGCTGTCTGTGTGTGCTGTATGTATGCTCTATGCGTGGTGTGCGTGCGCGTACACTCTCCTAATACACCGATCTTTGATGTGTGAATGCAGCTGTGCAGGTTGAGGTGAAGTGTCGTACTCTTGAATGGGTACAGATTTCATTTGTTCAATAATCTGCTGAGCCCGTGCACTCCAGTGCTTGCATTGTGTTTCCCGGCTGCTAACCTTTGTGAAATGGAGGGGTTTGGGGTTGAGTTTAGAGAGCGTTCAGAGAGGGGCCGAGAGACAAAAAGGCTCAGAATGCACCACGGAGGTGTTAAGGAATGTGCAGAGTCGCATTAAAGCCGCTGCACCGCAAAACCCCCCCCCCCCCCCACCCCCCGCCCTCGCGCCGTCTCGCCGTCCCGTGAAACAAAGCCTTTGATGTCCAGAGGGGCCGGGAGAGCTGGGCGGTTTCACAGAACCAGCACATTGCTTTCTAATCGCGGCTGCCAGGTCACCGCCGCCCCCGTCGCTGTCGTCAACGCTGCTAAACCCGCCCCCCCCCATTGTGCTCGCGCGACCCCAAAATGGAAACACGTGCCAGTCCACACACCAGGCAGTGTGTGCCAAGCAGGGGCGATAAAGACGCTTCTCTTCAGGGGGTCCCGACCCCCGCACTCGATGTGCCAGCGTGCGCACGCATAATAACTGCCCAAAATTTCAAACGGGCGGAAAATGGGGGGGGGGGGGGGGACACACGTGCGCACCCACAATGGCTCGTTTGAGGGGCGACGGCGAACGCGTCTTTTAACCGGCTGAGTGCGGAGGAGGGGAAGGAGGAGCAGCCGAACGGAAACGGCGGCCCTTTGTGCCGGGATAATGTCACTGGCGTGCCGAGGTTAACGCCTCGGCCGCCGCACAATTAAAATTTTCATATGAAAGGATTAAATTAAAGCCGTCCTCGGGGGGGTTATGAAAGGACCCATTATGGGGGGGGGGGGGGGCGGACGGGCGGGCGGGCGGGCGTACGCGCCGGGAGGCGGCTCTTGCGCAGAAGCGCGCGGCCAGACCCCCACGTCGCCGCTCCACAGTGTGGAAGCCAGAGGGGTCCCCCCCTTTTGATTTTCAGCGGGCGATTTGTTGCTCTGAAGCATCCTGCTCACAAGTCACCCCAGTGGGTTTGTCTTTGTATCTTTGTATGATTAGTGTGGGTATGATCAGTGTGGGTATGATCAGTGTGGGTATGCTCAGTGTGGGTATGATTAGTGAGGGTATGATCAGTGTGGGTATGATCAGTGTGGGTATGATCAGTGTGGGTATGATCAGTGTGGATATGATCAGTGTGGATCTGATCAGTGTGGGTATGATCAGTGTGGATATGATCAGTGTGGATATGATCAGTGTGGGTATGATCAGTGTGGGTATGATCAGTGTGGGTATGATCAGTGTGGGTATGATCAGTGTGGGTATGATTAGTGTGGGTATGATCAGTGTGGGTATGATCAGTGTGGGTATGATCAGTGTGGGTATGATCAGTGTGGGTATGATCAGTGTGGGTATGATCAGTGTGGGTATGATTAGTGTGGGTATGATCAGTGTGGGTATGATCAGTGTGGGTATGATCAGTGTGGGTATGATCAGTGTGGGTATGATCAGTGTGGGTATGATTAGTGAGGGTATGATCAGTGTGGGTATGCTCAGTGTGGGTATGATCAGTGTGGGTCTGATCAGTGTGGGTCTGATCAGTGTGGGTATGATCAGTGTGGGTATGATCAGTGTGGGTATGATCAGTGTGGGTATGATCAGTGTGGGTATGATCAGTGTGGGTATGATTAGTGAGGGTATGATCAGTGTGGGTATGCTCAGTGTGGGTATGATCAGTGTGGGTCTGCTCAGTGTGGGTATGATCAGTGTGGGTATGATTAGTGTGGGTATGCTCAGTGTGGGTATGATCAGTGTGGGTATTCTCAGTGTGGGTATGATCAGTGTGGGTATGATCAGTGTGGGTATGCTCAGTGTGGATATGATCAGTGTGGGTATGATCAGTGTGGGTATGATCAGTGTGGTTATGATCAGTGTGGGTATGATCAGTGTGGATATGATCAGTGTGGGTATGATCAGTGTGGGTATGATCAGTGTGGGTATGATCAGTGTGGGTATGCTCAGTGTGGGTATGATCAGTGTGGGTATGATCAGTGTGGGTATGATCAGTGTGGGTATGATCAGTGTGGGTATGCTCAGTGTGGGTATGATCAGTGTGGGTATGATCAGTGTGGGTATGCTCAGTGTGGGTATGCTCAGTGTGGATATGATCAGTGTGGGTATGATCAGTGTGGGCACGCTCTGTGGGCACGCTCAGTCTGGTCATGATCAGTGAGTTGGGTTTGAATCGACAAAGAAGGAAGGGAAGATCTCCTGTTTTGATCATTGTAGGGATCAATGACCAGACAACCAGAGGCTGTTAATTTACAAAACAACATCTTGCCCAATTTCAGTGAATATACAAGAGGAGGAGGCATCTTGTCAAATAGGGTTTTCATTTCACTTCAGTCGAAACCGACCAGGGCCCCCTAAGTTATTTCGCGCAATTAAAACTTGTACCGTGTCGGCAGATTTCGTTTTCGGGGGGGGGGGGGGGGGGGGGGACACACGTGCGCACCCACAATGGCTCGTTTGAGGGGCGACGGCGAACGCGTCTTTTAACCGGCTGAGTGCGGAGGAGGGGAAGGAGGAGCAGCCGAACGGAAACGGCGGCCCTTTGTGCCCGGATAATGTCACTGGCGTGCCGAGGTTAACGCCTCGGCCGCCGCACAATTAAAATTTTCATATGAAAGGATTAAATTAAAGCCGTCCTCGGGGGGGTTATGAAAGGACCCATTATGGGGGGGGGGGGGGGGGGGCGGACGGGCGGGCGGGCGGGCGTACGCGCCGGGAGGGGTATGTGGGTATGATCAGTGTGGGTATGATCAGTGTGGGTATGATCAGTGTGGGTATGATCAGTGTGGGTATGATCAGTGTGGGTATGCTCAGTGTGGGTATGATCAGTGTGGGTATGATCAGTGTGGGTATGATTAGTGAGGGTATGATCAGTGTGGGTATGCTCAGTGTGGGTATGATCAGTGTGGGTCTGCTCAGTGTGGGTATGATCAGTGTGGGTATGATTAGTGTGGGTATGCTCAGTGTGGGTATGATCAGTGTGGGTATTCTCAGTGTGGGTATGATCAGTGTGGGTATGATCAGTGTGGGTATGCTCAGTGTGGATATGATCAGTGTGGGTATGATCAGTGTGGGTATGATCAGTGTGGTTATGATCAGTGTGGGTATGATCAGTGTGGATATGATCAGTGTGGGTATGATCAGTGTGGGTATGATCAGTGTGGGTATGATCAGTGTGGGTATGATCAGTGTGGGTATGCTCAGTGTGGGTATGATCAGTGTGGGTATGATCAGTGTGGGTATGATCAGTGTGGGTATGATCAGTGTGGGTATGATCAGTGTGGGTATGATCAGTGTGGGTATGCTCAGTGTGGATATGATCAGTGTGGGTATGATCAGTGTGGGTATGCTCAGTGTGGGTATGCTCAGTGTGGATATGATCAGTGTGGGTATGATCAGTGTGGGCACGCTCTGTGGGCACGCTCAGTCTGGTCATGATCAGTGAGTTGGGTTTGAATCGACAAAGAAGGAAGGGAAGATCTCCTGTTTTGATCATTGTAGGGATCAATGACCAGACAACCAGAGGCTGTTAATTTACAAAACAACATCTTGCCCAATTTCAGTGAATATACAAGAGGAGGAGGCATCTTGTCAAATAGGGTTTTCATTTCACTTCAGTCGAAACCGACCAGGGCCCCCTAAGTTATTTCGCGCAATTAAAACTTGTACCGTGTCGGCAGATTTCGTTTTCGGAATGAAACGGCTGCATTTGTCCTTGAGAGGGCAACGTGTATCAACCGTTTGGTCCGCTTGGAAGTAGGAGAGAAAGGTTGGAGCGAGGCCTTCCCGTGGCATTTGCACATTCTCTCATTCACTCTCTGTGCTTTCCAGCCGTCTTGCTCCGGGGATGATTGTGGTGTCATTTCCACCAAAGAGGAAGGAGGGGTGAGCCGTGACCCCCTGGCCCCTGCCTATATTCCCATTGACCTTGTGTGTGGAGACGGACCGCTGACAATAGGCCCAGATTTATTTATCTTCCCCTGACCTGTGACTAATGCCAGATTGAATGCTTTACTGTGTCCTCCGCACCCTGCTGAATGAGGTCACAGACCGAGGGCACAGGAGACGTCAGTCAGCTTTCAAAAGCGTCTTTTCTTCCCCTTGAAATTCGTACGAAATTGCCACAGGTTTTATGACGTCCTCGTGCATTTTTTTGCCGGTCCACCAATCCTCCCATCCCAATCCCTGCCGCTGTGTTCAATTCCAAACCCTGCCGTTTTGCTGAAATACTGTACGGCAATTGAAGTCCGAGGCTATAGCAGTTAAAAACCTTGAGGGCACTAACACTCTATCTCAGTTCTACATCTGGAACTAAATTGACTGTTTCTTCCCACACGGTAAGTAAATGAATGGATTAAGCAGGGCAAGTGGTTAATGGAGGGGGCCGTGGCCCTTGAAGGGTGAATGCTATTCTGTGTCGGTTCCGAATGATTGATAAATGTCTTCATTGAACAAATCGCCTGCCTAATTCTACCAAATCGATTTTATTTTCGGTCTATAGTGCCCGGATTTTTTAATTTTAGGAAATGAACAGGGAGCCTCGCATTTGAAAATGAATGGCCTTCTTTTTATAAGCTAATGGTTTGCTCACCTCATCGAACTTTGCAACATTTTTAGCTGTTTCACTGTTCATTATTTGATGTGTCTGAATGTGCGCGCGTGCGTGTGTGTGTGTGTGCTTGTGTGTGTGTGTTGTGCCTTAGGTTTTGGAATGTGTCTGGCGCTGAGCTGGTCTTTAGATATGCATTCTTGCACACCACCATGAGAACCATACAACAGCAGTTAGAAGTCTTTCTCTCTTGTTCTGGAAGGCAGACTGCAGTGTATATCTTGTCATGTTGGGTTAATTTGGGCACAAGGACCCATGAGCTGCCGTCTCTCCTCATCTCTGGGCCCCTGAAAGACCCTCGCTCCATCTCTCCCCGTCCCGGGAGAGCCCACCTGCGTTTGATCCCGTTGAGTCATCTGTCATCTCTGCCCAGCTCTGCCTGTCCTCACCACCCCATCTGAATTCTACTGGAAAGCAATCCTTTTTTTGAAAGGATGAAAGATTTGTAAGACAAAGAGCAGAGGTCAAAAAAGAGACAAAGAGAAAAAGAGAGAGAGAGACTGGTGGGGAAAGAGGAAGATAGATCGAAAGAACGTGCTGAGCTGCTCCTGAATTGTGTTCCTTGACTCTCTGGTCTCTCCCTCTCTCACTCTATCACTTTCTCACTTTCGCTCTCTTCCTTTCTCCCCCCAGCTGCCTGTCGTGTGTGAACGGGTCCTTCCCCTGCCATTGGTGCAAATACCGTCACATGTGCACACAGGACGCCAATGACTGCTCCTTCCAGGAGGGCCGTGTGAACGTGTCAGAGGTCAGTGCCCAACTTCCTGCTCAACTTCTCTTTCTATAGATAAACATATTTCGGTCTGACACATACACGTACATTTACACAAAAACACACATACATTAATGCATGCATGCACGCACACATATTCACACACACACAAACACACGTGCACACATGTACACAAACTAGGGATGCACCGATATGAACATCTCTGGCCGATACCGATTTCCAATAATTTAAACTTGCCATTCTAAAAAACACAATTTTAAAGTAATGCAACAAAGTTAAACATTTATTGTTATGACATTTCTTCACATTCATCCAGTTTAAAATGCATTCCTCCAACTAAAAGTTTATTCCTGAAACATGGAAAATAAAGCGCATTCCTCCAACTTAAAGTGCATTCCTGGAATATCAGTGTTTCCCTGAGAATTTTCAGGCTGTTGGTAAGCACTGATAAACCCCTAAAGTGACGAGGCATGCGTTCAGATTTCTGTTCGCCCTGTATATTCATTTTTCAAACATTCAATAAAAATTAATTTACATTAGATTAAAGTGCTGGGGAGTTATTGGGGTAATTTATTTCTTAAGCATTGCTATCGGAGGAAAGAATAGGAACACCTAGCATTACTTTACAGCTTTACCAAGGTTTTACGCACCTTGTGCATTAATGTTAACAATCCTCTGACCTTTGCAAAATATTGGCACATCATGAACACAGGAGAAAAACGTTAATATTTGGTTGTCCGTCCACCCGTTAGAGCTATTTCCCGTTTTAGGTGGTGCCATGCTCACGTTACCTATCCATTAGTAACTCGCCGTAAATTGCATAACGAGGAAATCGCCTCAGAGCGTGCAAACCTGTTCAAACTGATCAATCGCAACATTTGAGAGCTAGCGTTCGCTAGCTAGCTATGAGAGGCAGTATTCGTGTAACGCTAGGTTATTATTTAAATAGAGTTGATGCAATAATGTTATGTTGGATTACGGAGGTAATGTTCAACCATAAACAATAGGCTACCTCACTGTTTCCCCTGTAATATATACAAGAACCAACACCAGGCGAACAAAATGATTTTTTAAATTTAATGCCAAGAATAATATCGATTTATTCGTGAATCAATAATCATTTGTGCTTCGGAGCCTCTGCTTGGGAAATCTGAGCAAGGCGGGTAACAAAAAGTGGAGTGCACACGGACACGCCGTAACGTTAGGTTGCCCTATTTGCAGTGCAAACAAGAGGCATACAGTGACATTGCAGTTCCACAAGAAAATATTAAATATCAAAAACTTAATTTGACTTTGAGAAGCCTTGGAGAAGAATGAAAGAACATAAATAAAGCCAGCATGTCTCTGGTCCACTCTGGTGCGCTCTCGCTCCGATTACCCAAGCGCAAATCATTATTCATTTCTCATTGAATAAATATTAGCATTATTTTCAGCATTTAAAAAAGAAAAAGGAGTTTGTTGGCCTGGTGTTGGTTCTTGCATATAGGAGGAAACACTGAATATGGAAAACAAAGTGCAATTATCTAACAGGCAAATGAAAACCAGCTCTTGGATTACAAATAGACCATATACGTTTTGTCTTTTTGATTAACAGGACATTATCGGAGCTGACCATCGGTTGTTTATAACACAATGGGCCGATCCGTGCAAATCTTTTGTATTATCGTCCGATACCGATCGTTGGCAGATATAACGGTGCATCCCTAACACAAACCCTCTCACAAAAACACACATGCACATGCAAGCTCTATTTCTCTCACACACAAACACAAACTCTCTCTCTCTCTGGCGCAGACACGCACACACACCTGTTGATTCCAGCCCTAGTTGGGTCGTTTGTGCTGCCTGTGGTGCATTGTGTCTCAGAAAGGAGTTGTGGGAGAGAAACCGGCAGCAGTGGGATTTATGCATTTATAAACGGGGAAGGGTGAATGACTATGCAAATTGTATCTTGTTCTACATATCCAAATGCTACATTAGCATAAAAACTAATATCAATCACATCTCCCGCCTCTCGCCGGGCCCTCCAGCGGAATACCAAGTGGGAAACGGTTACTGGGGGAAACTGTTTATCAGCGACAACCCCCCCCCCCCCCCTCCCGCCACAGCTCCCTGCCCCAAACCGGTCCTTTTTCTACCCGCCACTAAACAGATTTGCAACAATCATTTCATTTTGTCTGTAAATTCACAGGCCTGCAGAGGGACGTCGGGGCTCGCCGTACTCGGTTTTCTGGGTAATGCGGTCTTTTATAATGGACTGGGTTCACTCCTGTTTATTGGGCTTTGAACAAGGGCAGATTCCTTATCTTTAAAGCTTTGAAACACTTCTTAGAGAAACCTTGTCTCGTCCCCTTATTTATGCGTGTTGCTAATTGTACGGTAACTAGCCTCAATCCGATTACGTGTGTCTAAGTGATGTAGCCCAGGCACCGGGTACACTACACCTTTTAACTTCTCCTCAAACAATCAATCACACTCATCTACTTCACTCAACTCCCTCTGACAGAAAAACCCAGGTGGAAAATTCTGGGAGCACACTGCCCTCCACAATTATCTTTATCCCTGGTCAAGATGAGTAAAAAGGGTTATAACAAATTCACCTTTTGGTCTCACACTGAAAAAATGAGAAAAATCCAACCTTTAATTGAAGTCAATTTATTCTGAGAAAAAAAAATCCCTCATCAAGAAATTATTATTTTTAACAAAACCACGTGTGCCACAATTATTGGCACCCCTAGAAATTCTTATGAACAAAATGTAACTGAAGCATTTTTTCCATTTATATTTTACTTTTTAAAGTTGATCAGAGTGTTTAGGAACTTTCAAGCAGTAATCCATGACTTCCTGTTTCACTGGTGTATAAATATGAGATGACACAGAGGCCATATTCCTTTATTCATACATCAACATGGGAAAGATAAGAGAACACACAAATCAAATGAGGGAAAAGTGTGTTGAGCTTCATAAGTCAGGGAATGGCTATAAAAAAAATAGCTACTCACATGAAAATGCCCATATCTACCGTTAGGGCAATACTTAGAAAAAGTTCAAAGCAACTGGAACAGTGGCGGCTCCTGAGCTGAAAATTGGGGAGGCAGAAAACTTCCCTTTAAACTGATTATTGGTCTTAATCATTTTTCAATCAGTTTCCTTGATTAACAATAGGCTACATCAGCGTTTAATTCACCAATTACTCAATGCCATCAAATGTAGCCAGTTCTTCTCAATGAGGCTATTAGGCAAGTAATAAAATTATTTTCACTTGCATCGCATAATTGTGCACATTTTAATCAACATTATAATTGTGGATACATGTGCTCTTCGTTCTCCGCACTCTTAATTACGAAAATATTCATGGAAATTAAACGATCTGAAAGCTCATCTTTTGTTAGATTATTTTTAAAAAATAATTAAAAAAATTATCTAACAAAAGCTGAGCTTTAAGATCGTTTAATTTCCATGGATATTTTCGGAATTAAGAGTGCGGAGAACGAAGAGCACATGTATCCACAATTATAATGTTGATTAAAATGTGCACAATTTTGCGATGCAAGTTAAAATAATTTTATTACTTGCCTAATAGCCTAATTGAGGAGAACTGGCTACATTTGATGGCATTGAGTAATTGGTGAATTAAACGCTGATGTAGCCTATTGTTAATCAAGGAAACTGATTGAAAAATGATTAAGACCAATAATCAGTTTAAAGGGACGTTTTCTGCCTCCCCAATTTTCAGCTCAGGAGCCGCCACTGAACTGGAACTGTTACAAACTTGCCTGGAAGAGGACCCAAGTTTATTTTGCCCCAAGAATCACTGTTGGAGAATTACAGAGGAAAGTAGCAACTTTGGGTCATCAAGTCTCCAAAACTACCATTAGATGTCACCTCCATGCCAACAAATTGTTTGGAAGGCATGCCAGGAAAAAGCTTTCCTGTCATTTCACCACAAACGTAAGCACCTGGAGTTTGCTAAACACTACTGGAACTTTCACTGGAACCGTGTTCTATGGTCAGATGAAACGAAAATGGAGCTTTTCGGCAACACTCATGGTGGGTTTGGCGTAAAAAGAAGGATGGCTATACCGAAAATAACCTGATCCCCACTGTTAAGTATGGTGGGGGTTTCATGATTTTGTGGGGCTGTTTTTCCTCCAAAGGCCCTGGGAACCTTGTTAGGGTACATGGCATCATGAGCTCCATGAAATACCAGGGATGGTAAATCTGAATCTGGCTGCCTCTGCCAGGAAACTAAAACTGGGTCATCGTTGGATCTTCCAGCTGGACAATGATCCAAAACGTACGTCCAAATCAACACAAAAATGGTTAACTGAACACAAAATCAAGCTTCTGCCATGGCCACCTTCTGCCATGGTCAGTCCCCTGACCTAAACCCCATTGAAAACCTGTGGGCTGAGCCGAAGAGAGTGCACAAGAGAGGACCTTGGACTCTGGATGATCTGGAGAGATTCTGTGAAGAGAAATGGTCTCAGATTCCTTGCTCTGTATTCTCCAACCTTAATAGATGTTACGAGAGAAGACTCAGTGCTGTTTTATTGGCAATGGGAGGTTGTACAAAGTATTAAATGCAGGGGTGCCAATAATTGTGGCACACGTGGTTTTGTTAAAAATAATTATTTCTTGATGAGGGACTTTTTTTTTTCTCAGAATAAATTTACTTCAATTAAAGGTTGTATTTTTCTAATTTCTTTCAGTGTTAGATTAAGCTAATTCTCCAAGCGGTGATTTTTTAATAATCCTTTTTACTCATCTTTACCAGGGGTGCCAATAATTGTGGAGGGCACTGTATATATTGGTATCTCCTGTGGGAATGCTGGAAATGCCTAAACATTTGGAATGTCCAGTGGAAATACAGGAATTGCCTAAACCAGGGGTGCACAACTCTGGTCCTGTAGGGCCGGTGTGCATGCTGGTTTTTGTTCCAACCGATTGCCTTAGAAAAGTAAAACTATCATCTCTATAAACCACAATGCTTGACTCATGTACTTGAGCACAGTAACATCTGTAGGATACACTTCCAGTGTGCGGCTGTAGCTGGTACCTATTCAAATATCAGATCAAGATATGATTGAGCTAATTAAATAAGTAAGAGCAAAAGTTGGCACAAAATCCTGAAATGGATCGTCCCTTGTTGTGCGCCCCTAGCCTAAACTTTTGTAATCTCTTATAGACGTGCCGGAACTGTGTAAACGTAAAATCTCCAGTAGAATTGTGGGAAGTGTCCAAACATTTCTGAACTGCGGTGGACATTCTGGAAGAGCCTAAACGTCTAGAATCTCCTGTGGACATTGTGTCTTCGCCAACTGTGACATTACTAATGCTCAACGAAGACTGTGCTGAGTCTGCTCCTGCTGACGCGTTTGGGTTCACGGAAGTCTCCGGACACCCCGATATGCCAACTTCACCCCAGTTCCCTGTCTTGGAGGAGCGGTAGCCACGCGCTCGCTGAATGAGTTTGCCATGGCCCGCCGGTGGCCCCGTGCTTTGGCTCGCTTATCGCGGTGCACCTTGCTGCGTGCTCCATTTGTTCCGGTCTCTCTGCCAGCTAAGCCGCGGGGATCCCCGACGGCTGCGCCCGCCCCGGCCTCTTTTTCTTGGGTCTTATCGGGCTCACTGCTGGGCCGCCGCCTTTCTTTACCCCGTCCCCTTTCACCCCAGCAGCGGGGTTAGTCATCCCATCTGTCACCCGGCCAGTCTTCCGGAACAGTCCATTAATCAGTCATCGGTTCAGTCTTTTTTTTTTTTTTTCCTGTGCGAGACGGGCTGCCGAGCGTTTCCTCGCTCTCCTTTTTTGCGTCAGGCCCGAGGGTTGGGACTTGGCCTGTTGACAGCAGCGTTCTGCTCCGGGCTGAAGAGGGAGGATTGAGCTCCATTGCCAGTTTCCCTGGTTGTCATTTGTGGTCAGAATGCAAACTGATACAGTACGTGGACTGTGTGGTAGTCCAAGGTGCTGCAATTCTGCTCTCTCTCTCTCTCTCTCTCTCTCCCTCTCTCCCTCTCCCTCCCGCTTTCTCCATCCCTAATTCATGTAACACCCACGAGGCTGAATTTAAACAAAGTAAAACGAATAAAGAATGAGGCAGTGGTTAATCTCTAATACTTTTTTGGGTTACCATGACAACTGCATGTCCAGTATAAACAGAGTGATTCTTCAATATCTCTCCAACTGCAGTTAATTCATAATCACAGCTTTCCAGAGGACTGCAGTTTTCTTTTTCAAAGCGAAAGCTAGCAATTACTGATTAAAGAAAAACTAAAAAATTATATTCACAGGAAAACAAAAAAAAATTAAGTCACGGAATGTAATGGGTAACATTTACAAATCAAATATGTATAAATCAACATCCTTCTGACAGACAATAAACAAAGAAGCACATTAAATCCGACCAGGCAGAAAATTGCTTGAGTAAGCCACACTTCAGAAACCCATCAAGAGAAATAAATAAATACATAAATACATTTTTCTCTCACAGTGTGAACTGCTGCTGTACTCTGTGTAGTTATCCGTGTGCTTGATTGCAAAGACCTCCACCCCAGGTCTGAGAGCGGTCCAATCGCAGTCCAGTCTCCCCCTGCTGTGTGCATCAGTCTGTTGGGAACCCTGAGACCTGAGTCGACAGGAATACCTTTTTGGCTCTGACCTTGCTTGGAAGACGGGGATGGGAAAGGACGGGGTTCGAAAACAGGGGGGGTGACTGTGCGGTGACGGGAAACTGATCCTGTAATCGGGGAGGTTGCAGGCTCAAATCTGCTGCCAAGGGCACTGCCACCGCGCCCACGGGCACGGCGACTTAACCTGCGCCGCTTCAGCGGACATCCGGCCGTGTGAACAGATGTTACGTGAAGAGAAGCGGGGTGCTTGTTCGCTCGGGCTACGGTCGAGTTATACCGGTGGCTCCCAGCCCTGTTCCTGGAGATCTACTGTCCGGGTTTTCACTCCAACCCTAACAAAGCACACTTCATTCAACAGCTGGAGATCTCGTTGAGCTGCTAATTAGCGGAATCAGAATTGCCAAATTGGGGCTGAAATGAAAACCCGGACGGTCGATCTCCAGGAACAGGGTTGGGAACCACTGAGTTATACAGTGTGCCTTTCTGCTTCGCTAAAGCGCAAGATATCGGTGCCACGGTGCGGAACGATGTCAACTACGGGGGGAACGCGGTGGCCAGATATCCCGCCATAGTTCCTGAGGGAGGAGAGCGAGGCGCGCAGGGTGTCAATGCAGGCATTCATTAGCTGACGCGCGACTTACATGGTGTACATTTATACAGCTGGATGTATACCGAAGCATTTCAGGTTAAATAATTTGATCACGTGTACAACGGTGTCCTATCTGGGAATAAAACCTGCAACCTTTAGGTTACAAGCCCATTTCCCTACACTGCCATCCCACCTGGACATGTGCAGCGCTTAGAGCCTGCGCCCTCCTGTATTGAAAAAAAGGAGGTATGATCATGCGTACGGGAGAAAAAGAAGCCTCAGGGATAAATAATGGGTTACCAATGTTTATGTGTATTTGCAAGAGAGAAGTTGTAGGGACAGGAAACAAAATAGTTTCCATTTCCTTATTTTGTGTTGTTCATTGTGGCGGGTGAAGAAGCATGGAGATTACAGTTGCTTTCCTGTGAGTGTGAGAAGAGAGTGGGAAGGAAAACGTGTTTTTATCTGGACAGAATGTCGCCCAGATTTCTGGTGGTGGTGTGAATGCGTTCCAGTGGGACTCCATGCACATGGTTTCACAACTGGCATCACCTAGTGCCCCTGCCCCCCTGCCTATGATCCAGGCTGCTATGGGGCTTATCTTCGTGGAGCAGGATCCATACCACTAAAAGGGTTGGGGGGTTGGGCGGGGGGGGAGACAACCCCCTTCTGTGATCTCCCATGAATCTCCCTCTCCACCTACCGTGCTGTTCCGCCCTCACCATTTGACTGCTCTCTCCAGCGAATCCCCACCGAAGGCGAGGGAGGACTGCTCTAGCTCCGCTTTCCTCTGGCCCAATTTATAACCATTATGGCCGCTTTTGTTTTAAAAGATAATAAAACAACGATTTCTGGATAGAATTGATCTTATTGACGCTAATGAGACGATGGATCAAAAAAGGACAAAGAGCGCCAGCACCTTCTCTGGCTCTGCCTTTCGTCAGGGGAGAGAGATGGTTGGGGAGAAGGAAGAGAAAAAAAGAACCGTGGCACCTTTAAATAAAATATGAGCGCTGTCGAGAAGTGAGAGGGAGAGCGAGCGAGCGAGAGAGAGAGAGAGAGAGAGAGAGAAAGAGGGAGAGAAAGAGGGAGAGCCAGTCTTCCCGTCATTCCCTCCATCCCCTCCATCGCTCCTCTTGGGGGATCCTCATAATTCTGTTTTTTTAAGCGTCTATTAAGGGAGAAACTGAAATCTGTCACTGTTGCCTTAATTGATTCCAGATGTGGGTGGAACAAGAGGAGGTCTTTCGGCGGTGACGCAACTTATTTTCCCAACCTCCTTCGTGAGTTTTGGCCAGACGAGGGGGGGGGGGGGGGTGGCAGAGGAGGGAGGCGATGGCGACGCAACCGGCGCACCGCGGCAGCCAAACGTCTCCCGCCTTCCCGCTGCGCTCCTCCCGCAAGTGTCGCTGGAGCTGCTCCTCAGAGCGAAACATACATTGGTTCTCTCAATCGGTGCAGAGGTTGGGTTTGAGCTGATGAATTTGTTTCTTGTTCTCTTTTAATAGTGTGATTGTAGGCTGCTCTTCACTGGCCTGAATCCCAGGGCTTTTTAGCTCTTGTGTACTGTTTACTTATTAGCACTTGTGAAACTCTTAGCCTGGGTCATTACACAGGACATTATTGGGATTTTAGAGCAATACAGAAATAAAATGCATGCTAGGATACTCAATATACCGTATATCTTTATTTCAATTCCAAACGATATAAACAATATATATGGTTACTCGTTGCCATTTACCTCTGCTAGAGCTCATTTAAAGATGTGATGATTTATAAATCCACTATAAGGCATGGAGGGTATAAATCAACGTTTGATTATTTATACCGGTTTACTGACTGGTTATGAAATCTATTTCTCAAAACTGCCTCTTTTACTAAAAGTTTAAAACGGGTGAGTTTGACCCAAACCGCACACAAGGGTCAAAATCTCTTTTTTTACTCGGTCTCTCCTCCCGCATTGGGTTTCCCTCCATACGGGTCGCGACACACACCGTGTGTCCTGGTTTTGTCAACCAAAACGCAATTCTGGCATTTCTATCAGGCGCGGCCCGTTGTCAGACTTAGCAGGTTTTTCGCTCTCCAGCTCTGACATCGCAACTCTCACAAGACCTGTTGTTTATCTCTTTGCTGCCTTCTCCCAAATTGCTGCTGACTGCAGAGATCTGGCTTCTCTCTCGGCCTCCGGATGAGCGCGGCCGCTAAGTGCTCTCGCCGCTGCCACCGGGAAGCTCAACCTTGGCCACTCTGTCCCCAAAGTCACTCCTCATCGACAGCCTGCCAGCACGCCAGCCAGCCAGCCATCTCTGCCCTTGGTGGGGGGGGGGGAGGGGCCTGGGGGTGGGAATGCAGAAACGACAACGTGAGCTGTGACTTTTAATGAATTAATCAGCAAATTAATTAATTAACGACAAACTGAGGCCTTGTTGAAGTCTCACACCTTCTGCGTCGGACGTGTATCGTGTAGCAGACCGTTTCTCTTTTTTCTCCACACCGGGGTCTCTACTACGGGATCAGAGGCTGTCACTGATCTCTGCCTTTAATTATTCAAAGTATATTAAATCTTAATTTCCAGATGCTTTCATGTCTGGTGCTGCAGATGAATTTTATATCCAGAATCTTTTTGGGGGGTGAGGGCGAGAGATGGGATTGATGGCTTCCCCATCGAGGGCCTTTTCGGAAAAGCGCACCACATCAGTTTAGATGTGCTTTCCCTTGAAAATGACTTTCTGAGTTTCTGATTTTTTTTAAAAGGAAAGTCTAATTACTTTTTTTCCTCTAAAGAGTTTGCAACACCGTATCCTGCTGACTGTTGCCACATTCTTAAAAATGTTAAGTCAATCGACATGCGTATCTCAATATCAGTTTGCATGTTTGTACATAAGTGATGGAGATAATGAATTTATGTTTAAACTTTTTCAGCAGTTACCTTGTGGCAACCTAACTGTGGCTAAGATAAGAAACTGGCACATGTTTCTGAATGGTGCTCAGACTTCCAATAGTGCACTCACGCCATCATATAAGAACAGAAAAAACTCATGTTTTTCTTTATGAACCAAAACAAAAATGGCCATCTCAAAATTAATGAGCACATGATATTAATGCAAATGATTATTTAGTCTATACCCTCTGTTATATTACGGCAGGAACAGGTCTATCGGGCTGCCACCTCTAATTGGGATCTCTCTCTCTCTCTCTCTCTATTTTGGATTTTGGGCATGTGAGTGGGCGGACACTCAAAATCCCTTTCAACGTTCAAAGTCCCTTTTATTTTGTGCTGGGGCTCCTCTGGGTGTTGGTTGCTTATTAAGTTGTTTCTCTTTGCTTCTCGAAATTCGGCTCTTGCCAGTCGATGAGGCCCCTGGCTGCCTAATGAGACGCTTCAGCTGTTCCACCAAATGCATTTGCCAAAAATAACATTAAAGGGGAGGGGGAAAGAGAATGCGAGATTGGGAGGGCTTTTAATTTGTTTCTCTGAATCCACTCCTGCGCCATTATTGTCGGTGGAGCTGACAGGTGTCTCTGAAGATTCCTCCTTGGCTCATACGAGGCTTTTGAGGAACATTGTTGGATTCACAACAGGAATAGCTGGCAGGACTGGGTGCACTTTTCCCACTGAACTGTTTTGAAAGCGCCTTCCCTCTAATTTTAGCTCCAGTCTTGATTGTGTACTTCTATTTACCTTAAGTTTGGAGGCAGCTGCCTTCAACAGTTTTTTTTTTTTTGGTCAGACACCAACTGTCTATCATTGTTTAACACAATGGTTGAAATGTGTTGTGCGTGTCTATATATATATATATATATATATATACACACACACACACACATATATAAACAAGCATAATAAATGTATGTGTATGTGTATGTATACAGTGCCCTCCACTATTATTGCCACCCCTGGTAAAGTTGAGTAAATAAAGTTATAAAAAATTCACTGTTTGGTGAATTAGCTTAATCTCACACTGAAAAAATTATAAAAATCCAACTTCTAATTGAAAAAAAAATCCCTCATCAAAAAATAATTATTTTTAACAAAACCAGGTGTGCCACAATTATTAGCACCCCTGCATTTATATATATAATTATAGTAGAAGTAGATAGAAGTATAGAATAAAGTAATCATTTTTAATATTTGGTCGCATATCCTTTGCATGCCATGACTTCCTGTGACCCAACAACATCAAAAGACTCTTGATATCTTATGTTCTGGTACTCTTACAAGCGATACTATAACGTCTCTGCATTTGAATGGATCTCTATGGGAATTGGGGGGTGGGACTAGATTTAGCTGTAAATTATGCTGGAACAGTATGGAATACATGGGTCGTAAAATGGCTGTAAGTCATCAAGGGTCTGAGGTATGGAACGAGCCTCAAACCATCACTCTGCTGCCAGATATGTAGTCGATATGGACGGATCACTTTAAGGGTTGTTTCTCCTGACAAATTTTCCTATTGAACTCTGGAAAAATAAGTCAGGGGGGAAACCCTTCAAGTTATCCATCCATATCTACTGTATTTCTGACAGCAGAGTGATGGTTTAAGGCTTGTTTGATACCTCAGACCCTTGATGACTTAGAGCCATTTAGCCAACCATGTGTTCCATACTGTTCCAGTGTAATTTAAAGCTAAATCTAGTCCCACCCCCCAATTCCCATAGAGATCCATTCAAATGCAGAGACATTATAGTATCGCTTTTAAGAGTACCAGAAATAAGAAACAAGATTCTTTTGATGTTGTTGGGTCACAGACCTCAGGAAGTCATGGCATGTAACGGTTGGATTCTTCTAATTTATTTAGTGTGACTTTAAGCTAATTCACCAAACGGTGAATTTTTTGTAATCCTTCTTACTCATCTTTACCAGGGGTGCCAATAATAGTGGAGGGCACTGTATGTCTAAACACGGCATACATATACATACACACACACATACAGTGACACGTTGTTTTGGCTGACAAAACTGACAAAACCCCCACTTTGCCTACTGCAGGATTGTCTTGTGAGCTGATTGGCTGACCGGCTTCCCTGGGTTCATTTGTGCTCGTCAGTGAACCATCACCCGTGCCCTTTATAGCTCAGAGAATCAGTGGAGAGTGTAGGACCAGGCCTGGACAAGATCAGCCATTACCCCGTGTATCTCAGAAGCAGAGGCTGTGGCCGTCTGAGTTGTGAAATGTCAGGAATGCTATTGGAGTGGAACGCGGAGAGATCCGGGAGGAGGTTATGCAGCAGACCGTGTTGTGTGTTCAACCATCTGTGGTTTCTAAGTGTTCCTGAAGCCGAGGGGTGACATGTGTGGCCGCTGTGCATAGTCTGAAGCTTTTCATGTAGCGCCATTGAAGGACCTACCTTGAACTGTCTATCAGTGTGTACGTTCTTGTTTGCTGGAGGTTTTAAACCTTTAAAAGACAGCCTGACTTCCTTAAATTCCTCACGTGAATCTGGTCTCCTCATTGATTAAGGGTCCTGAACCTCCACTGGAACAAATATGAACTGAAATTATAGAGAATGGTGAGTGAAGAATACCTCTTTTGGTTCCTGTTTAAAAAGTGCTTACTTTTGTTTGTTGTCCGGATTTAAAAAGTATACCAGCTGTATAAATGTATCGTATATAAAGAACGTAAGCTGTGTAAATCGCTCAGGGGCTCCTTTCACCAAAAATGCGACGTGCGAGACGCTGCCTTTTCCCCTTCTCTGTTTTTGGAGCGTTAAAAAGAAAAATGTATAATTTTTTCATCAGGCCGTGCTTGGAAGTTGTTAGTGAAATCTGCTGCTTGGGAATCATGGCCGCTCCCTCGCCTCCTGTTCCTTCCGTGGCAACGTGTGCTCATGAACACATTCCACTCACAGAGAATCGCTCCCAATTGGTGAACACGGCTCATTTTTTGCCATGAACCAAACAATGTAAGCTAATTGTCAATAACCACGATTATCCATACACGCAGATTTTAAATGAAATGCAATCATATTCGTTCATTAGGCTATGTGGTGTAGCGAGATTGATCATAATTAAAACAAGTAAAAAGCAATGTGTAATCTAATCAGAGAAATTAGTGCAGACTATTAAGTGGAAAAATGTTGTCAAGTTCAACTCCGTGCGTGTGCTGAATCCAAGTTGCCTCAATATTGAACATATTGAAGCATTTGCATAAGGATAAGCTTAACTTTTATGAGGCTACTGCCCCATAATAGAACGAGTCACGCACCCAGTTTTTGCAGTGTTGTATCGGTAGTTCTCAAATCAATCTCAGTGAGTTCAGTGTCAAGAAAATCACACCGCATAATTTCTGCTGGCAGTAGGCTAATCTGTATTTCAAAATCAGTTCAATATTTGCAAAGGATTCAAGTAGATGAGTGTGATTCTCTCTGGTCCAAATTGTATTGGTCATCTCCTCCTTCTCCATGCAAACACATAAGTTCCATTGGCCTACTTACAAGGTGAAGACAGGTATCTGTCTAACATTGAGATATAACTTTTTGTAAAAAAAAGATCTCGGCCTTTGAAAATACAAATAACAAAAAAAAACTAAATTCTTTAAAAATGGGACAAAAATTTGATGTATTCTTAATTTACAATTATCTGTAATTGTAGCTTGTTTTTATACAGTGGAGGTTCCTTTTAAGCCAGTCAATCCATCCATAAATCAATCAGTCAGTTGTTGAGTCAATCAATTACACAATCGGTCTGTCAGTCAATCGAGTTGGCCATCCAACCTGCTAGGTGGTCAGTTAGTTGGTCAAGTCAGCCATGGCAAAGCAAAAAGTCAGTCAGTCAGTGAATGCAAAGCATAGCAGAGGTGCTCAAAGCAATTGACCTAGCAGATCTTTTCACCATCTTGTCTGACTCAATTTATATGCTTTTTTAACGATTTTCAGTGAGCTACTGCAATCTTTTCATTGGTTTCAGTGCGCCTTGACCGAGGTAAGCACACATAATAACGGTTGCTAAAGTATGATTGGACAATTTCTGTTTTGGGGAGGAGCCTAGCGATAGGTCAGTTGCCTGTAGGTTACCGATATTTTTTGAACAATGCAGCATGCTCTCAATCTGGGATTTTTAAAGAAACGTTAATGAATGCAACAGTGTTCCTCGCAGTAGAAATGAGCTCACTTCAGACCAAAGACACAAGAAGAGGAAGTGGCTAAGTGCATCAAGGTGGCTTCTCCTTGTTGTTTTCCTGAAATTCATGTTCATCCTCCATCTCCACAGGCCTTGAGAAATAAAAGTGAATGGGAGTTTGAGCCCGAATGGCTGCAGGCAGGAGACTGCTTTTAGGGAGGATGTTATTTTGAAACCTCTCACACCATTTAATGCAAATTAATGTTACCAATTGTTCTCCTTCCTGGCCAGAGGAAAGGAAGCTGGTAAATGATTCTCTTTGCTCTCTGGAGAGACTGAAAATGCCCTGGCATTTAATGCCTTTGCTTTCCTCTCCTCTTCTCGAGAGAGATAGATAGAGTGAGAGAGAGAGAGAGAGAGAGAGAGAGAGAAAGAGAGAGAGAGAGAATAGGCCTCACTTGCTTATGCCGTGCCAATTCCATCTCGATGCATTACTTTGTTTCTTCTCTGTTGATTTCACTGTTTGTGCTGCAATTGCAGATTAGCCACCGCCTCATCCTTTATTTTGTGTGTGTTTTCCCTTGTTTAAATTCAGACTATCAGGTGTTACATGAATTAGGGATGGATTGCTCTTGAAACCCAGTGCGTTCCAGGCAGCCCCTGCATTATGTATTCTTAATGTGGCGTGCATTCGTTTCCGACAGCTCTCGTCGGTGCTCAGCTTAAGCCTGAGAGTCCCGGCGTCTATTTAAATACCTGCCTGATTTTTATCATGTGAATCTGGCTCTCCCCGGTAAATGGGCTTGAGTCATGTTACAAGGTGTCCTGCACACCTCCAAGGCTGGCTTATCTGATCCTTCATAGGCACTTGATTGCTCAGCCGAGATAGCAGCACAGACGTAAAGTGCGGGGGTGAGGAGGAAAGGCAAAAGGGGACATTTACGGTAACGGAACACCGACCGTTCGTTTTTGGCATATGTTGCTCAATCTAAATGGAAGATTTTTAAAAATTTAATGTAAATTCACCATAATGGGCCTGGCCTAAGCCCGTCTCTTCTTCTCATTGTGTAGTCCACCGTGTCCCTTTGACTGGCTAAACGGCACTCCTGTCAAACTAATGAAAAACACAGATGAGAAAGTCAACCTTCACACACATTTTGTCCTAAAGGGGACCCCGTAGCCAAACGAGCAGTCGTGTTTGCGCCCTCTCTGGCACAAATTAGCCATCCTTTTTCTTCATAGTCAATGAGACGGCCTACGCCAGCTGTCACTCAGCGTGAGCCTATCCATCGCCTTGTCCTTTGCCGCCCCGCGGTCATCTTTCACTGGTTGTGTCGCAGATGATTTGTCCGCAGCGTGCGCCATGTCACTCCTCGTCCAGCTGCGGTAACACCAGCACCGTGGGCCCCCTCGCAGCAGAATATGCGCTGATGCGAGAGCGGTATTAACATATTAAGGACCAGCTGCTCCTGATGTCACAGTGATGAAGCGGTTGGACAATGCGGCCCAATGGCTCCGCCGCATTGTCCACGGTAAATCCTTTTTGATGTACAAGGACTGCAAATCCCACGATGCTCCTCTTCTCGTTCAGGGAAAATGGCAGCCACGATTTGCTGCCAGAGGGGGTGTAGCTGAAGGCAGCATTTGAAGAAAACAAACACGGTGAAACGGAGCTAAGGCAGCAGGGCTCTGTGAGGAGGGATATTGGACCCATTCCACTAGCTGTAGTGGAGGATGTTTGTCTGTTTTTAGCCTGTCTATCTTCCAGCTTGTTTGTGACAAGGCAAGAGATGTGCATTTTCTGTTGTTATGACTGCAGCTGTTTGGGGGATGTATGACTGCAAAATAATGACTTTGGGGCAGCAGGAAAATGAAAAAGTATTTTGGGAGTAATTAGACTGTGAAGGGAATAAACACCGTGACAAGGTGCAGACCACTAGAGTGACACTGTCTCAGTGAGAGGGAGTTCTGTTTATTCCCTTTCTGCTATAAACATCCCTATAAACGTGTGGCATTCCAAAAACTCCCCCAGAGGATAGTGGGTCGAAAAACACGTTGACCTTTCTGTGATCTGAAGCACCAATGTGGAACCCTCCCTCACTCCAGCCGTCCCTTAGCAACTGCAACAAGGCTAGCCACAACTGGAGAATTCTGGAAGCAAGAACATGAGTTTCCAATCCTTGAAAGGCCCTTTCCCTCCCTTTTTCAAAAGAAGTGAAAACAGAGCGAGAGACTTCAAAAGAATCCCCTCGGTAAAATATAGCTTCATTGTTCTCACCGGTTTTTTTAAATATAAGCTTTGGACTGTTTTGACACCTGTCGGAACAGTTGTGGTATTTTTTGCTTTCGTCTGTTCCTGCCATGACTCCTTCAGAGCTTCGTAGGTCTCTCCTCGAGCTGACGAGAGATGAGATCACAGGACTTCAAAAAGAACCTGTTCTTTTTGTTCTCTTTGCGTTCAGTGACCACGTGGTTCAGGCAGGTGGTATGGTATGGGGTCAGCGTGGATGGTATCGGGCCCGTGGAGAATTTGGCACAATGATGTTAAAAAACAAGGAAGCCCTTCTTAAGAATTTGACCTTGAGAGAATGGAGCCCCTCGATCACGCATTCCACAGGTGGGTTTCCACTTCCTGTTTCCAGAGGCATCTCCGCAGGTGCGACCTCTGTTCTTACGGAGGGTTATGAAAGGGGATAAACGTCTGACGGGGTCCGCCGCATTCCTGACTAGAATGGAAGTGTTGTGTCTCGCGGAGCGTGGCGTGGTGCTGGGCCGTCAGTCCGAGAAGCAGGATGAGAGACGAACACGTATTCCGCCCCAGCTTATAGATAAAACATCACTCTGATACAAGACGAGGTCTTGAAGAGTGTGCGGTGTCTAGACACTCTGGCCGGACACGGGGAGCACGGACTCACAGATTCTCTTTTGCAACCAGATGGTCGGCTCACGCGGCTCTCATCCTCTCCCTTTCCTTACTATAATACCACCCTGTTGGTAACATTACCAGCATTTCTGGTGCTATATTACAGGCTATGAATATTAATGAATAGCTGTGCCCAAGGACAGAACATGCGTTGGCACCGCCATTGTCCTTGCTCGCCCCCCCCCCCCCCCCTCATTAATATTCATGTACTCTACACACGGCGGCTTCAGCGGTGGAGAGAGACAGAGTTGACCACCTGGTGAGTCAACAGAGCATCTGTGGTACAGTTCCCACCCTGAAGGCAGCATAAGCCTGCTGTGCAGTCATCACGCCCAGGACTCATACAGACCCATAAGAAGGGGGCACTGGTGGGAATTGCGAGGGGTACAGGTGCTGTTATTGATACAAATGCATTACGTCATCGCTCCCGACCAATCGCGAGGACGGCTCCGTTCTTTGCAAACTGCCGCCGTGCGCGCAGCATAGCTGGAAAAGCGCGTTGTCATCGAGCAGGCTCGCAAAAAAAAAAAAATTTGGATACCAGCTTGATTCAAATTGATTTACAAATGAATACACGATTCCCATCTATGAAGGGACTGGCGTTCTAAGAAATAACACTGCTGTCGGTTGGTCAGATCTGCCTCGCCTGTTTAGGCTCCCCCCGGACATATGAAATTCACACGATGTTGCCGCAACGTTGCAGCAAACGTGAACAAAACACCACATCATAGTCGTGCTACGACGGTATTGTACACGTACGCTAACCACACAGTCATACCCACTGGTTATGCTGCTGCTACATCAAATGTGCCTTCTGTTTAGAGAGGCCCGTATCATGCTGCCTTTTTATTTATATATCCCTGTCTTCATTAAAAGCTTGAGGCGATTAATTCACTTTTTGTTGTCAATTATATGAGGGTTTGTCAATCCTATATCATTGTTCATGTAAATTGCTCTCCTTTGTAATCCCTGGAAGTGATCGTTTGTTCACCGGCCTTAATCAGCATTCGGTTTGCAGTTTGGCAGCCAGAATGGATATTGCTCGATTTCATTATGTCTAATGTTTTCCCTCATCTCCATCTTCAACTTTCAATACCAGCTCATTACTTGCAATTAATCTGACACCGTTTCAACAAAAATACATTACAAAAGTTGCTAGCAAAGCAGGTCAGCTAATCGTTGGTTTATAATTACCTAGTTGACAGATTCAAAATATTTTTGTTCCTTCAGAAAGTATAAAAGTGCGTACAATAAAAATTTACATGGTTACTCTTCATGCAAACTATATAAATGCGCTATACTATTCTCGTGCAGGCCTTATGTAAACTTATGTGTAACTATAATAAATGCCACCATAAGCACAGCAAAAGACTGCATAATAGCATCCATAATCGCAAATCTAATAGAGCCTGACAAATGTATACGTTATATGCTGTATGACATTTTATATCCGAAGCAAAGTAAGTGGCTATAGATTTTTGTGAATGAATATGAATGGCTTTATACAGTGTGCACACAATGAATATAAATGAAGGGCTATGAACGCCATCATTTAGGCTCAGTGTTTATGGAGTCCTTCTGAATGCCGTCCTGTTGTCTTGGCGTTAATTGAGATACCTGCTTAACACTTCAGTAATGTTGGTCGTTAACAATAAATACTATAACTGTTGTATTTTATATGCGCAGTTTTGTGAAGACGTGACGACGACTCCTGGTAATTCCTCCCCGTCTTTTGTCCGCATCTTATGGTCCCTTTGTGATTCGTCGCTCCGAAGCGTAAAACGCTGTGTTTTAGAAGTAACAGCAAGTCAGCTGATGCACGTCAGTATAGACGACTTTGCCAGTGACTGTTTTTTGTTGTTGTTGTTCAGCAGGAATGCGATGAAAGAAGGTGAGAAGGGTATAAGTAAAGGGAGGGCGATCCATGGCAATCACGTTTGCACCACAAAGGAAAGACGCAGTGTCACGCAGAGCTCAGGGACCGAAGCTTGTTCGCTCACGGGCGTAGTTTTTCCGATCCATCAGTCAGGGACCCTGCGCGTGACCTATAAGTGGCAGTTGCTCTGCAAGCCTGTGTGCGCTGCAGTCAGATTCTCTAGCCTAACCAGATACTCAGCAACAGTGCAGTGTGCAATGGACATCCGGAGCCTTCCTTTAGTAAGGACGCAGCAAAGGTGGAAGGAATGCAGAGGCTGACCGTGTGGTTACGATAGAGAATATGCGGTGGAGCCCGGAACCTTGTTGCTCAAATGCAAAAGCCTGTTGCTGTAGACTTCTGCTTCCCGTAAATGTGGATATGCCTCATTTTTCATCTCCATTTTGTTTGTTGAAGCCACTCGCAGTGTCACCACATTTGTGCTCTCTGTTTTGCGTATCGTTCAGGTGGATGCAGTTTGAGGCGGGCTGTGGGCTGAGGTGGGGAGTCTTGAGTTCTGTGGCTCTCTGTACCCCCCCCCCCCCCCACCCCCCACACTGTGTGCCGCTTGGCCTTGGGTTCGCCTATTTGTCACTGAAATCTCCAGCGAGTTTGACCTAAATCGTCAGTAGCTGTCAGTCGAGCACCATCGGCTGCGCGCAAACCTGTGCGATGGTAGAGGGCCGCTGGAGACCCGGCGTTCGCGTTTGTCGGAGATTCGCTGAAGAAGCTGGGTCAAATAAAGGCCCCGTCGTCTGTCCCAGTAACAGATCGGTCTCTGACAAAGGTCACCTCGGGGGGCGAGGTGCATGACGGACGCCGGCGCAGCGGACCCGTCTCCCGTCTTTTCTTATCCGTCTGCCCCCCTCGTTTCCTGGCCGCGCGGCCGCAGCTAACCGAGAGCGACGGGGTGCCTCGGCTCTGCGGTCAGCGAGGGCGACGGGAGAATATGGAGCCGTGGTGCCCTGTGAGGATCTTCTGCGGTGCCAGGGGCGCCGTCTTAGTCCAACTGGCATGACAATGTATGCAACGCTGCCAAACGGCAATAAGCACTTTAAATGGCTTCATTTAATTTCTCTCTCTGTATCTAGAAATTGGTCTGGTAATGAACAGACCGTCGCCAAATCTTTTTCTGTTTTCTCCCTCTCTGTTGGCAATCCATTCCCTCAATTTCAAAGGCAGCGTATAAACACTTAGTCTCTTTCTCTCTTTCTCTAATGAGTACTGAGTGTCTGGTTCTCATCCTTGCCCGTGGAGATGTTTTTCATTGACGTGTTGTTCTTTCTCTCCTCCCCCAGGACTGCCCCCAGATCCTCCCCTCCACGCAGATCTACATCCCGGTGGGGGTGACCAAGCCCATCACGCTGTCGGCCCGGAACCTTCCGCAGCCGCAGTCGGGCCAGCGCAACTATGAGTGTATCTTCCACATCCAGGGCGCCGTGCAGAGCGTCACTGCGCTGCGCTTCAACAGCACCAGCATCCAGTGCCAGAAGACCTCGGTGAGTGTCCGTCCGTCCGTCCGTCCGTCCGCGCGCCTCGTCGTCCCCTCCGCTGTCCGCCAGCGAGGTACGGCGGTGTTGGCTGACGCGCCTGTAGACTTGGCCTCAGCCCGGGAACGCGATGCATCACAGGGCCACGGTCCCCGCCGACATACGAGATACTGTTCAGAGAACTGAGCAAGATAATAGAATAGGGCGCTTCATGCGTCAGCGTAGCAGACAAGAATGTGCCGTCTGCTTAGATAACAAAGCTAGACCGGTCCGACTGAAATGAATAAAATCAACCGCATGCCTTGGGATTCAATTTAATATATTGTTTCCTCAGTGAAGCCACAGAATGTTAAAAATGCCCAATCCGACGTTTGGATCAGTGTTGCAAAATAACCGCATGACATTTGTGCAATAATGCCAGATAGGAAGCAAATCGGGGCCAAGGCGGAATCCCTCTTCATCTGTCCCCCTGCTGGAGCAGAAACATGCGTCTCAGTGTAAAACTGTGTCCCAGCCGGACCCTCCTCGGTCACGGCGGGAAGAGCCTGCCGTCCAAAGCCCTGCTCCCGCTCGTTAGGGTTCGACGAACGGTTCCGCTCAGCCCGGAGTCGGGGCTTTAGAGTGCTGTACGCAAGGCCCACGCCCGCGGTGTCCCCCCGCTCCCTCCTACTCCTCCGCTTCCTCTCCTCCTCACAGCAGAGTGAAGAAGGATGCGGGGGGCTGCAGAGCTTCGCTGAGGCCAAAAACGCAAAAGGCGGAGCCAGGTCTCGATTGCGCGCTCTAGCGGGATCGATCCTGTTTATGCCTCCGCGCCTTCTGAGGGCCGAGGATAGGTGATGTCCTTTGAGGAGGTGGGGATGGGGGGGGATGGGCGAGGAAGGCCCGCTGAAGTTTTTGAGTTTCCGCGCATTGTGTGGCACTTCCATGACAGGTATGGATTTGACAACACGGGTTTCCCTCACCCCGTGGTTCTTTTCCTCTTTTCGTTTACCTTCTTTGTCTCCGTTCGCCGCCTTCGCCAAACTACGGCCCTTTCAGAACCTCCTCTTTCTAACTAGGTTTTTATCCGTTCGGTCAAACATTTCGCGCCTCTGCTGGCGGCCATTTATCAAACACTGCCTGTCACACTAGAAGGATTAAACACTCGTTTGCAGAAACGTATATGAGTGGAAACTATACGCAGAGCCCGGTATGTCAATACGCGGCAGACGTGAGTGAGTGCTTAGTGTAATTATTCCCCCCCTGATAAAATGGGCCAGTGTGTAATGTGTCTTAACGGGGTCTGCAGTCATTACGGCGACTCGGCCTGCATATTTGATGGCAGCGTGCCACTCGGCTGCAGTCTTTATTGATGGCTATTGTAGGACTGTGAGCCGGGCTGGGGGGGGAGCTAATTACACAGGGACAGCGCTGTCTCGCTAAAGAAGCTTTTATTGACTGTTTGCCGTTGTAGCTGTTCCAAATAAACAAAAGCGAGGCCTGGGCTCTCTGCGCTTCCTCCAGCCCGTATCAATAATGGAGAAGCAGTATTATCAGTTAGTTTTATGGGGTCAGCAGTCAGTCTTAACTGGAATGCTCAGTTGCCGTGGCAAAAAAATCCTGCTCTTAGTACAGTTTCTGTGAAGCAGAGTTTCAGTAAAGATACAACATAGCATTATTTTTCTGGTTACTAGCAGCTGAAATATCTTGCATTTTATATATTGTAATAGTTATTTACACCGTTGCATATACTGGGGCAGCTCAGTGCTACAGAAACGACTCATTGTAGGTTTGAACCTGCATAACCTTGACGTTCAAGCCAAGTTTCTAAAAGATATACTACTATCTATTGCCATCTAAAATAATAATAGTTTTCTGTTTTGGCAACCTGGCTTTCCCACACTGACTAGCATACCCTCCAAGAGCAGTGTCTCAGAGAAGAACATTATTAGTAACCAAACATCATATGCTGATCGCTTATGCACATATGCATCTTGTGACAAGGGCATGCTTCAATTATAGCCCCAGTTTAGCGGTTTATTTGGCCCAGGGAGTTTTGCTGTGAGTTTTCCAGCATTATTGGTGAAATGTGACACATACATTCCGAAAACTTTACCTCAGCTTAACACCATCTTTGTGTTTCTGGTTCAACACATGATCACAATTGGTCTTGTGAGGTTCTTACAACTGCAATTGGCAATCAAGTACCTGTTTGCCGGTGAAGAAGTGTTTGCCGATTTCTGTTGGTTTTCCCAAACAGAGAGCAACTGTCAACAGACAATTAAAATTAACTATTTAATAACTATGGCAGCAACAAACGGTTATTTATTGAGAGCCGTTTCCTTTAGAACCACAGCAGAAATCGGCTAGAGAGCTGTGGAATACAAAATTTTCACAGGTGAGGTCCAAACCGAAAATACACGCTGGACAGAAACGGAAGATGAGTTTATTGCGCTCTGGCAATTGCAGAGTCTGGTTAATCTGTTGCCAAACGGCTACTACTACAAACAGCATGAGCACAGTAAGTGGTGGTGCTTGATTGAAACGGCTTGACAATTTGTGCGTATTGGCATTATAGCCCCCATATATATTGTAGTGAAGCATCAAACAGCCTGAAACGGCCCAAAGTTACCTGGTAGCACACAGTAGGGTTCCCCCATTTCAGAACTTGTTTGGCCACTCATACTTTTCCACTCAAAGGTTCAATCACAGTACACATACGTATGATTTAGAAGAATGATAATTGGTATGTATTACTTGCACATATCATTATTTGCCGTAGTGGCCTCGTAAGTTGAAAAAAAAGCTCTTGGGGAAAATGAATAAATGCAAATGTGTAATCCTTATCGCCCTGCTCTCCCAGCGTCTCTGTGAAGTTAATGTGGCCTGAGGAACACTATTCAAGTAACAGCAACACATCACAAAGTTTATTACGGTACACACAAGGGAAAACGGTGGCATTCTGAGGCACTCTTGGATTGAATTTGGTCAGTTTGCTGTGTGGTAAACGCGGTCATATTTCATATTTTTTTATTTGTTGAGGGCCAGCGTGATGTTGAGGGATTCCTAACCAGTGGGATGTTGAGGGGGGTCCTCAGTGTGTATAGAAGTCGTTGACTTCACTCTCTCCCACCAACATTATTAATGCATGGCGTAAAGTACGGTCTGCTCATCTAAAATTCTGAATGCACTCCTGAATCCAGCGGACGGGGAAATCATGAGCGGTTAATAGATATTGGATTTTTAACAAGAAAGGGTGGAAAAAGACCGATTTGTGTGGAGAGAGAAAAGAAGAGGGCGGGGTTTTCCTGCTAATCGATTGATTAAACAAGAGGATGTTAATACCGCCTTTAGCCCACCCCGAACTCCAGCGCTCAGACGGTGTATAGTTGTGCGCGTGAGCTCAGCAGTCAGGTCTCCAGGGCCTGAGCAAGAGCCTGCGTCCGTCTGTCTGTTTACACTGCCCAGCGCTCTGTTTAAAGGAAGACCCGGCTCGTTTTGTTTTGCGCTCGCGCGTGTGTGAGAGTGTGTGAATGTGTGCCTTTTTTTACGTGTTGCCTCACGAAAATAAGGACTGCAGCGAGCATATGTGCAAGACGTGCGTGGGAGGAAGTAGCAGCAGTCAGGTAGGTCTTAAAATGGGTTCAGGCAAGAGACACGCACTTTCTTCAGAAAGCCCTTTGTTGTTTCCGTTTAAGAATGCTAAAAGGACGGACATGGAGTTGGAGTTTGCGACCGATACCAGGCCGCGAATCTCCACCACAATCTCCCCTCCTTCACTACTCCTGGTAGGGCTGAGTGATAAACCACAACTATGATTATTGAATATTCATTGAGCGCTGGCATATCACTGGCATGTGATGACTGACTTAGTTTTTCTATAATTATACCCGGTGAGGTAGTGAACCTCCATGTGAATTGCTTCCGTGGGGGCTAATACGGGTAAAAAAAACAAAAAAAAAACATCACTCCTATCCGTTGGGTCTTGATGTGAGAGCCAATCAGAAGCATTGACATGCAGCCTCCATGGAAGCAACATGGCCTTGCTGATTGGCTGGCATCTCAACACTTAACACCCAATGGATACTTGTGGTGATGTTTTCTTTTTCCTGGACGTACTTCAGGTACTACTGCATCAGGTATGGTTACGGGAAAAAAAACAAGCAAAAAAGAAAGCAGACAGGCTGCATGGCAGCAATACTTGTTATTGCTCTTAAAAAATATTTGATAATCATCGTTATCGTTTATCACCCAGCCCTCTTCTAGCTCAAAATCGCTATCATGAGCCAGCACAAGGCGAAAGGATCTTTGAATCCGAATGGCTTGATGTATTTAGAACAGGACAATAGGGCCTCTTAAGTCTCTCCACACCGGAGTGTGGTGTAATTATCCCCGTTCACACTGAGTGCACAATGGCGTGTTGTGACTGCATCGTCCCGCTCCGAGTGGCTGCACGGGAGCATGGGGGATTAGGGCGGTGTTTAAGAATGCGCCGGGCAGGAGTCTGGAGCCTTTTCTCCAGACTCCTGCCCGGCGCATTTAAATGTAGACTCGGCCCGCCGCACAATTAAGTGGTCTGACGGCGGCTTCTGCTGCGCGCTGAGCGTCGCGGTAACGGCCCGAGCCAGCGTCGCATTGCCCGACGGGCAAGAATAACCATAACTACAAGTTCCAGGATAACCTCCCCAACCAGACCCCAGCCATTTCCATTAATGGAACCCAAAAGCATTCCTGTAATTCCTTATAATAACGCATTGCTGTTGTGGTTAGAACAGAATTATGGTAGTTTGTGGAATAAAGTAGTGCGGACAATGTCAGCTCTTCTAGGTCGAGGTAGAGAGCCTAAAGAGGGTTGAGCATGTTGAGGTGGAGGAGTGGTGGAGGTGGGGGCGGACCGAGGCCCCGCGTTCTGCCGCGCCGGCGAACAGCCGAATTTCATTTGCGAGCGAATGTACAGTACCGCACGGCGCGGCCCCTGCCACTCGCGGAAGGGACCGGAATGAGAAGGGACAGATAATATCGCGGACGGCTCTACACCATTACCTCCCCGCTGATAAATGGCCGGCCTCCTCCATCACCCACTTTCCCTCACTTTCAGAAAAAAAAGAAAGAAAAGCAGGAGGAGGAGGGGGAGTAAGAAAGAAAAAAAAAGAAAATCTTGTCTGGAATCTTCTGCATCCATCTCGGCAGCAGCTGTTTTTAAGCAGCAACCGAGAGTATCAGGAGAGCTTGATGGGATCCAATTAAAGCGGCCACAGATAAAATGATGATGAATTGCAGTCGGGAGAGAGACGGCCAGCGCGCATCACCGCCTGTCCCCTGGACCCCGGAAGAGACGGGAAAGAGAACGGAGAGGGTAGGGGGGGGGAGAGCTCAGGTCATCGAATCGGAGGAGAAAAGGAGAGCATAGCTATAGCGGGTGTGCGGTTCTCTCTGGGGTGTGTGTAGAAGTGAGGGAGGCGAGCTTGCTGTGGAGAAAAGGAGGGTGTAGCTGTAGCGGGTGTGCAGTTCTTGCTGTGGAGAAAAGGAGGGCATAGCTGTAGTGGGTGTGCGGTTCTTGCTGTGGAGAAAAGGAGGTTGTAGCTGTAGCGGGTGTGCGGTTCTTGCTGTGGAGAAAAAGAGGGTATAACTGTAGTGGGTGTGCGGTTTTTGCTATGGAGAAAAGGAGGTTGTATCTGTAGCGGGTGTGCGGTTTTTGCTATGGAGAAAAGGAGGGTATAACTGTAGCGGGTGTGCGGTTCTTGCTGTGGAGAAAAGGAGGTTGTAGCTGTAGCGGGTGTGCGGTTCTTGCTGTGGAGAAAAGGAGGGTGTAGCAGTAGCGGGTGTGCGGTTCTTGCTGTGGAGAAAAGGAGGGTGTAGCTGTAGCGGGTGTGCGGTTCTTGCTGTGGAGAAAAGGAGGGTGTAGCAGTAGCGGGTGTGCGGTTCTTGCTGTGGAGAAAAGGAGGGTATAGCTGTAGCGGGTGTGTGGTTCTTGCTGTGGAGAAAAGGAGGGTGTAGCAGTAGCGGGTGTGCGGTTATTGCTGTGGAGAAAAGGAGGGTATAGCTGTAGCGGGTGTGCGGTTATTGCTGTGGAGAAAAGGAGGGTGTAGCAGTAGCGGGTGTGCGGTTCTTGCTGTGGAGAAAAGGAGGGTATAGCTGTAGCGGGTGTGTGGTTCTTGCTGTGGAGAAAAGGAGGGTGTAGCAGTAGCGGGTGTGCGGTTCTTGCTGTGGAGAAAAGGAGGGTGTAGCAGTAGCGGGTGTGCGGTTCTTGCTGTGGAGAAAAGGAGGGTATAGCTGTAGCGGGTGTGTGGTTCTTGCTGTGGAGAAAAGGAGGGTGTAGCAGTAGCGGGTGTGCGGTTCTTGCTGTGGAGAAAAGGAGGGTATAGCTGTAGCGGGTGTGCGGTTATTGCTGTGGAGAAAAGGAGGGTATAGCTGTAGCGGGTGTGCGGTTATTGCTGTGGAGAAAAGGAGGGTATAGCTGTAGCGGGTGTGCGGTTATTGCTGTGGAGAAAAGGAGGGTATAGCTGTAGCGGGTGTGTGGTTCTTGCTGTGGAGAAAAGGAGGGTGTAGCTGTAGCGGGTGTGCGGTTATTGCTGTGGAGAAAAGGAGGGTGTAGCAGTAGCGGGTGTGCGGTTATTGCTGTGGAGAAAAGGAGGGTATAACTGTAGCGGATGTGCGGTTATTGCTGTGGAGAAAAGGAGGGTATAGCTGTAGTGGGTGTGTGGTTATTGCTGTGGAGAAAAGGAGGGTGTAGCTGTAGCGGGTGTGTGGTTCTTGCTGTGGAGAAAAGGAGGGTGTAGCTGTAGCGGGTGTGTGGTTCTTGCTGTGGAGAAAAGGAGGGTGTAGCTGTAGCGGGTGTGCGGTTATTGCTGTGGAGAAAAGGAGGGTGTAGCAGTAGCGGGTGTGCGGTTCTTGCTGTGGAGAAAAGGAGGGTGTAGCTGTAGCGGGTGTGTGGTTCTTGCTGTGGAGAAAAGGAGGGTGTAGCTGTAGCGGGTGTGTGGTTCTTGCTGTGGAGAAAAGGAGGGTGTAGCTGTAGCGGGTGTGCGGTTCTTGCTGTGGAGAAAAGGAGGGTGTAGCTGTAGCGGGTGTGTGGTTCTTGCTGTGGAGAAAAGGAGGGTGTAGCTGTAGCGGGTGTGTGGTTCTTGCTGTGGAGAAAAGGAGGGTATAGCTGTAGCGGGTGTGCGGTTATTGCTGTGGAGAAAAGGAGGGTGTAGCTGTAGCGGGTGTGCGGTTCTTGCTGTGGAGAAAAGGAGGTTGTAGCTGTAGCGGGTGTGCGGTTATTGCTGTGGAGAAAAGGAGGGTGTAGCTGTAGCGGGTGTGCGGTTCTTGCTGTGGAGAAAAGGAGGGTGTAGCTGTAGCGGGTGTGCGGTTATTGCTGTGGAGAAAAGGTGGGTATAGCTGTAGCGGGTGTGCGGTTATTGCTGTGGAGAAAAGGAGGGCATATAGCAGGTGTGTGATTTTGCTGTGGAGCTCACCTGCTGCTCTGCTCTAATGGTGTTGCGGTTTCCGGCCGTGCCGGGCAGGGCTCTGCGGGAGGGAGGCCCTGCGCTTTTCGCTTTGTATGTTTTTGTTGACGTCTTTGCAGCGCCCTGCGTTTGGAGATGCCCCGCCGTGTGTCCTTCCTCCAGAATGCAACAGCTTTCTGTCCAAAAAGCTTGGACGGTATTAGTTTTATTTTTAAGAGGTCTAGTGGTCTAGCGGTCATATGGCTTGGAACGGGGGTTGTCAAACTATGGTTCGGGGACTCTTGGGGGTACGAGAACAGCATCCTTGGTAATGTTGATCATTATAGTTTATAGTGATTTATTCAGGCCCCCCCAGAAATAAGCGGTAAAAGTTTTGCGGTTGATTTTCTAAATTCTGCAGCCATTAACAAAAATCATGTTAAAGATGATTTAAGTCGCCTTCAATCACCTTAGCCAATATGGAACCACTTTTAGCTTCTTACAAGCTAGGATTGTCACAGTGTTCAGTTTAACCGGTGGCATAAGGTGAGCCTACACGTTATTAAATATTGTGGATATACAGTCAAGCCGGAAAGTCTCCCCACCCCTTTCACCTTCTCCACGTTTTATTACGTTACAGACATATTCCAAAATTGATTAAATTCATTTTTTCCCTCAAAATTCTACACACTACACCCCATAATGACAATGTGAAAAAAGGTTTTTTGAGATTTTTGCAAATTTATTAAAAATAAAAAAATAAAATTTCTCATTTACATAAGTATTCATACCCTTTGCTTTAACATATTTTTAAAGTATCATATTTCATATTTGGTCGCATATCCTTTACATGCTGTTACTTCCTGAAGTCTGTGACCATCAACATAAAAAAACTGTCGATATCTTATTTTCAGGTACTGTTACAAGCGATACTATAACCTCTCTGCATTTGAATGGATCTCTATGGAAATTGGGGGGTGAGACTAGATTCAGCTGTAAATTACACTGGTACAGTATGGAACACATGGCTGGCTAAATGGCTGTAAGTTATCAAGGGTCTGAGCTATCAAACGAGCCCCAAACCATCACTCTGTTGCCAGATATGGAGTAGATGTGGATGGATCACTTTAAGGGTTGTTTCTCCTGACTTTTTTCCCAATAGAGTTCTATAGGAAAATGAGTCCGGAGAAATAACCCTTGCAGTGATCCATCCACATCTACTCCATATCTGGCAACAGAGTGATGGTTTGGGGCTCGTTTGATAGCTCAGACCATTGATAACTTACAGTCATTTAGCCAGCCATGTGTTCCATACTGTACCAGTGTAATTTACAGCTGAATCTAGTCTCACCCCCCAATTTCCATAGAGATACATTCAAATGCAGAGAGGTTATAGTATCGCTTGTAACAGTACCTGAAAATAAGATATCGACAGTTTTTTGATGTTGATGGTCACAGACTTCAGGAAGTAACAGCATGTAAAGGATATGCGACCAAATATGAAATATGATACTTTAAAAATACATTAAAGCAAAGGGTATGAATACTTATGTAAATGAGAAATTTTATTTTTTTATTTTTAATAAATTTGCTAAAATCTCAAAAAAACTTTTTTCACATTGTCATTATGGGGTGTTGTGTGTAGATGTTTGAGGCAAAAAATGAACTCAATCTATTGTAGTATAAGTCTGTAACGTAATAAAATGTGGAGAAGGTGAAAGGGTGGGGAGACTTTCCGGCTTGACTGTATGTATTCTTCGTTCTCCACACACGCACTCTGAGAACATTCATGGAAAAGATCTGAAATGTGCAGATTTTGTCATTTAAATAATCTTGAAGCTTTATCTTGAAAACTTTATTGCAAGGTTGTGCTGAAAGCTAGCCAGGTTGTTAACGAGTGGTGTATATTTTTTAGTTAAGTGTACTAGTGATAAAAATATTAATTTATAGTTTACTCTCCCTACCATGATGTGACGAGAGAAGCTGTGTGTTTACCTGCCTGTGGATTACTCAGATCGTTGGCACACTTGTTAATCAAGGAAAATGAATGAAAACAGGTTGAGACTAATGATCAGTTTGAAGGGACACTGGTGTTTTAGAGGGAAGTAAGAAGTAAGAACCTCTCCATTGCCTCTCACTTGCAGCTGTGGTCTTTAAAATCATAGTCGCTTAGCAACAACACAAACTACAACAAGCACCAGGGTACAAAACTACGGTAAGCGTGGGGTAATTACGATTTACAAATGCTTCATCTTTGTTGTATCGGGGTCCTTAGCCACATGGTAGTCATTTTAGGGGTTGCACAGGACATCTTCAATACAGATTGCAGGGCCACACAGGGCCTGTTCAATACAGATTGCAGGGCCACACAGGGCCTGTTCAATACAGATTGCAGGGCCACACAGGGCCTGTTCAATACAGATTGCAGGGCCACACAGGGCATCTTCAATACAGATTGCAGGGCCACACAGGGCATCTTCAATACAGATTGCAGGGCCACACAGGGCATCTTCAATACAGATTGCAGGGCCACACAGGGCCTGTTCAATACAGATAGCAGGACCACACAGGGCATCTTCAATACAGATTGCAGGGCCACACAGGGCCTGTTCAATACAGATAGCAGGACCACACAGGGCATCTTCAATACAGATTGCAGGGCCACACAGGGCCTGTTCAATACAGATAGCAGGACCACACAGGGCATCTTCAATACAGGTTGCAGGGCCACACAGGGCCTGTTCAATACAGATAGCAGGACCACACAGGGCCTGTTCAATACAGATAGCAGGACCACACAGGGCCTGTTCAATACAGATTGCAGGGCCACACAGGGCCTGTTCAATACAGATAGCAGGACCACACAGGGCATCTTCAATACAGATTGCAGGGCCACACAGGGCCTGTTCAATACAGATAGCAGGACCACACAGGGCATCTTCAATACAGATTGCAGGGCCACACAGGGCCTGTTCAATACAGATTGCAGGGCCACATAGGGCCTGTTCAATACAGATAGCAGGACCACACAGGGCCTGTTCAATACAGATTGCAGGGCCACACAGGGCCTGTTCAATACAGATTGCAGGGCCACACAGGGCATCTTCAATACAGATAGCAGGACCACACAGGGCATCTTCAATACAGATTGCAGGGCCACACAGGGCATCTTCAATACAGATTGCAGGGCCACACAGGGCATATTCAATACAGATTGCAGGGCCACACAGGGCCTGTTCAATACAGATAGCAGGACCACACAGGGCATCTTCAATACAGATTGTAGGGCCACACAGGACATCTTCAATACAGATTGCAGGGCCACACAGGGCATCTTCAATACAGATTGCAGGGCCACACAGGGCATCTTCAATACAGATTGCCGGGCCACACAGGGCCTGTTCAATACAGATAGCAGGACCACACAGGGCCTGTTCAATACAGATAGCAGGACCACACAGGGCATCTTCAATACAGATTGCAGGGCCACACAGGGCCTGTTCAATACAGATAGCAGGACCACACAGGGCCTGTTCAATACAGATTGCAGGACCACACAGTGCCTGTTCAATACAGATAGCAGGACCACACAGGACATCTTCAATACAGATTGCAGGGCCACACAGGGCCTGTTCAATACAGATAGCAGGACCACACAGGGCATCTTCAATACAGATTGCAGGGCCACACAGGGCCTGTTCAATACAGATTGCAGGGCCACACAGGGCCTGTTCAATACAGATTGCAGGGCCACGCAGGGCATCTTCAATACAGATAGCAGGACCACACAGGGCATCTTCAATACAGATTGCAGGGCCACACAGGGCATCTTCAATACAGATAGCAGGACCACACAGGGCATCTTCAATACAGATGGCAGGGCCACACAGGGCATCTTCAATACAGATTGCAGGGCCACACAGGGCATCTTCAATACAGATTGCAGGGCCACACAGGGCATCTTCAATACAGATTGCAGGGCCACACAGGGCCTGTTCAATACAGATAGCAGGACCACACAGGGCATCTTCAATACAGATTGTAGGGCCACACAGGGCATCTTCAATACAGATTGTAGGGCCACACAGGGCATCTTCAATACAGATTGTAGGGCCACACAGGGCATCTTCAATACAGATTGCAGGGCCACACAGGGCCTGTTCAATACAGATTGCAGGGCCACAGCTTCTGTCACAGGGTGTAGATAACTGGAATCTTCTGCTGTGACTGTCATACCTCACCACACAAGCCCCCCTGAACAGTCTGAGAGAACCACCTTAGGGTAACGGGGACTGGTGTTTCCCATATGGAACTTGAAAAAAAAACGCCAGCGCCCATAAAGACAAATAAAGTAACGACGGCATTACTGTTGCACAGACTGCCAGACAGCATTGCAGACCAGCTAGATTCACGGTAAGCGTGTGTCTTGTCCAACAGCAGTCTCTTTCCGCGAAGACGCACAGCTGCGTGCTGGTGGACAAATGCGCAGGAACGCCGCTCCCTGGCGCAGAACCGCTTCTCTGACCGCGCCCGTGTTCAGGCGTGCGTTTACCGCGTTCAGCACGGAAGAGAGAGGGCCGGGAGAGCAGACGCGCGACAAGCGCGGCGGGGCCTTGCCCTACACCTCCTCCATCCCTCTCTCCCCTCTTCTCCTTTTACCCCCTCTGCACACTGCGCCCCCCTTCCCTTCCCGCCCACGGGCCCCTGCCTTTGACAGGTGAGGCGGCGCTTTGTTCCCACGCGCTGTCCCCACTAAATAAGGATTAATTGCGACCGGGCTATCAGCATATGGCAGCCTCTGCGCTCACCCTCCCCCGCCCCTTCTCTTCCCCCTGGTTCGGCCATAAAAAAAAAAACACCTCGCGTCAGGTTTATGTAAATTTCCCCCGTGGTTCTCACTCTAATTAGCTGGATCATGTGCGAAGTTAAAAGACGACAAGTTGTCAGAAGGAGTTAGGAGAAAGGGAGGCAATCTCGCTCGTGGTGACATCGTTTCCCTCTCTCCCTCTCAAAATATTATCCTGCTGTGTGGAGCGGGGAATGGGGGGTTTTTGTGCCGTTTGTGCAGGCAAGCAGTTTTTTTCCCCTCCTTTTTTAATATTTATTTTTTTCATTACTAAATGGCCACTGATAATCCCTCAACTTGTGTAAGGGAATCCTGATAAAGTCCTGTTGAATCCCCTTCGTAATTCCATAATGCAGCATATTGTGACCAGACGTTAATTTGATCCTGTCTGACCACCCGCTTTAATCCCGTGTAGGATTACTGGGTGCCTCTCGATTACTGGTGTGTGTGTGTGTATGTTTGTGCGTGTGCGTGCGTGCGCATCTATGGCCATAAGTGTGTCAACACTTCAGCCAGTTATCATCATGTGTGTCTCTCCTGTTTACTCTTAATACCATCCCTGATGAGTACAATAGAGAGAACAGCTCAGATGTGCTGTTCCATGGTGCAGTGTACAGTGTAGAACACTGCTCAGATGTGATGTTCCATGGTGCAGTGTACAGTGTAGAACACTGCTCAGATGTGCTGTTCCATGGTGCAGTATACAGTGTAGAACACAGCTCAGATGTGCTGTTTCATGGTGCAGTGTAGAACACTGCTCAGATGTGCTGTTTCATGGTGCATTGTACAGCGTAGAACACTGCTCAGATGTGCTGTTCCATGGTGCAGTGTACAGTGTAGAACACTGCTCAGATGTGCTGTTTCATGGTGCAGTGTACAGTGTAGAACACTGCTCAGATGTGCTGTTTCTTGGTGCAGTGTACAGTGTAGAACACTGCTCAGATGTGCTGTTTCTTGGTGCAGTGTGCAGTGTAGAATACTGCTCAGATGTGCTGTTTCATGGTACAGTGTACAGTGTAGAACACTGCTCAGATGTGCTGTTTCATGGTGCAGTGTACAGTGTAGAACACTGCTCAGATGTGCTGTTCCATGGTGCAGTGTACAGTGTAGAACACTGCTCAGATGTGCTGTTTCATGGTGCAGTGTACAGTGTAGAACACTGCTCAGATGTGCTGTTTCTTGGTGCAGTGTACAGTGTAGAACACTGCTCAGATGTGCTGTTTCTTGGTGCAGTGTGCAGTGTAGAATACTGCTCAGATGTGCTGTTTCATGGTACAGTGTACAGTGTAGAACACTGCTCAGATGTGCTGTTTCATGGTGCAGTGTACAGTGTAGAACACTGCTCAGATGTGCTGTTCCATGGTGCAGTGTACAGTGTAGAACACTGCTCAGATGTGCTGTTTCATGGTGCAGTGTACAGTGTAGAACACTGCTCAGATGTGCTATTTCATGGTGCAATGTACAGTGTCAGTGTATAACACTGCTCAGATGTGCTGTTTCATGGTGCAGTGTACAGTGTAGAACACTGCTCAGATGTGCTGTTTCATGGTGCATTGTACAGTGTAGAACACTGCTCAGATGTGCTGTTTCATGGTGCAGTGTACAGTGTAGAACACTGCTCAGATGTGCTGTTCCATGGTACAGTGTACAGTGTAGAACACTGCTCAGATGTGCTGTTTCATGGTGCAGTGTACAGTGTAGAACACTGCTCAGATGTGCTATTTCATGGTGCAGTGTACAGTGTCAGTGTAGAACACTGCTCAGATGTGCTGTTTCAGGGTGCAGTGTACAGTGTAGAACACTGCTCAGATGTGCTGTTTCATGGTGCATTGTACAGTGTAGAACACTGCTCAGATGTGCTGTTCCATGGTGCTGTGTACAGTGTAGAACACTGCTCAGATGTGCTGTTTCATGGTGCAGTGTACAGTGTCAGTGTAGAACACTGCTCAGATGTGCTGTTTCATGGTGCAGTGTACAGTGTAGAACACTGCTCAGATGTGCTGTTTCATGGTGCAGTGTACAGTGTCAGTGTAGAACACTGCTCAGATGTGCTGTTTCATGGTGCAGTGTACAGTGTAGAACACTGCTCAGATGTGCTGTTTCATGGTGCAGTGTACAGTGTAGAACACTGCTCAGATGTGCTATTTCATGGTGCAGTGTACAGTGTCAGTGTAGAACACTGCTCAGATGTGCTGTTTCATGGTGCAGTGTACAGTGTAGAACACTGCTCAGATGTGCTGTTTCATGGTGCATTATACAGTGTAGAACACTGCTCAGATGTGCTGTTCCATGGTGCTGTGTACAGTGTAGAACATTGCTCAGATGTGCTGTTTCATGGTGCAGTGTACAGTGTAGAACACTGCTCAGATGTACTGTTTCATGGTGCAGTGTACAGTGTAGAACACTGCTCAGATGTGCTGTTTCATGGTGCAGTGTACAGTGTCGGTGTAGAACACTGCTCAGATGTGCTGTTTCATGGTGCAGTGTACAGTGTCAGTGTAGAACACTGCTCAGATGTGCTGTTTCATGGTGCAGTGTACAGTGTAGAACACTGCTCAGATGTGCTGTTTCATGGTGCATTGTACAGTGTAGAACACTGCTCAGATGTGCTGTTCCATGGTGCAGTGTACAGTGTAGAACACTGCTCAGATGTGCTGTTTCATGGTGCAGTGTACAGTGTAGAACACTGCTCAGATGTGCTGTTTCATGGTACAGTGTACAGTGTAGAACACTGCTCAGATGTGCTGTTCCATGGTGCAGTGTACAGTGTAGAACACCGCTCAGATGTGCTGTTTCATGGTGCAGTGTACAGTGTAGAACACTGCTCAGATGTGCTGTTTCATGGTGCAGTGTACAGTGTAGAACACTGCTCAGATGTGCTGTTTCATGGTGCAGTGTACAGTGTAGAACACTGCTCAGATGTGCTGTTTCATGGTGCAGTGTACAGTGTGGAACACTGCTCAGATGTGCTGTTGCATGGTGCAGTGTACAGTGTAGAACACTGCTCAGATGTGCTGTTCCATGGTGCAGTGTACAGTGTAGAACACTGCTCAGATGTGCTGTTTCTTGGTGCAGTTTCATTGTGTTTCAATCAAGCTGCATATACACAGATCTTCAAGGTCACTGACTTTGTTTACAGTTGGCTTAAGTGTCTGGGAGGGCCTTAAATCCTGAAATTACAGTATTACATTTCTGAGAGGTATATAATTCTGTGAGAAGTGACTCTCGCCAAAGCTCTGGTCAACATCAGTAGATCGGGGTCTGTGTGTGCAGTTTTCTTCTCTGTAAGCGGGCCTGGCCTGCATCAAAGTTTTCGAAACACACCATCAGCGCAGATGTGTTCGCGCGTTTAATGGGAGCAATGTGCCATCTGGGCGTCGCCTTGAAAGGCTTCGAGGCCCGGAAAGACACGTCGCCATGACGCGGATGCTGGAGGGGATGAAACGGGGGAAGAACCGCGCCGAAGATGCCGGCCGCAATGCGTAGCCCTTTAAGCGGCCAATGGGAGAGCGGGGAACGGAGGCTCGCCGTGCAGGCAAGTCGAGCCCTTGGCGAGGGTTTATTTTTGGGCCGTTTGCTCAGGTACACCTTCAAAATGACTAATTATCTACGCGTGACCCGTACAGAAGGCATTCTCTCCAGCCCTCCCGTCCCTCCTCCCTCTCCCTTTCCCCCAGAATGGCAGCTGGCTTGTTTTGTAGCATCGGCACTTTTCTGCTGGAGAGGTTCTGTATCTTCTCCGCCGCGCTCATATTTCTGCTCTCCCACCCTCATTCTCCCCCATCCTCCCTCTTGATCTATAGCACTGTCAGTGTAAGCAGGAGAAGGAAATCTGGAACGCTCTCTCCTTCCCCATGTTTAATTAATCCTTTCCAGGCTCCCCAGTTATTTGTTTATTTACGTCTTCTCTCGGGAGGGCGCTCTTCATATATCCCTGGCGCTAATTTGCACAGGGGCTGTCTTCTCCGCAGTGCTGGGCACACACCCCCCCTTTCCCCCCTCCCCACCACCACCAACCCCTCCCTGGCCCGGACGAGGGGTTCCGTGTCACCGCGCGAATAAACTTTGTTGCAGACGGCTCTCTGCAGATTGTCCGAAACGTCGCTGCTAGATATCAGACGGCGGCAATTAGCGCCATCAGCTTTCCAAGAACAACAGAAATGGCAAATTCAAGACAATCTGTGTGCCCTGCAATAGAATGTAGTTTAGTATGGGTGCAGTAGAGAACAAAAAATGCCACTCCCATACTAATCTTCATTCTGCTGCTGGAAATTTGTAGTTTCTCTTGAACTTGCTTTTTCTGTTGTTGGAAAGCTTTGCTTGCTGCTGTCTAATATTTAATATAAAGAATACTTTTTGTGTACACATTGTCAGACTTAAACTGTACACCTAAATTTTACTGATGCAAATGCATCTTACACTGTGCATGAATTAACAAGCTTTTCATCTGATTTTTTTTTTTTTTGCCAAAGCACAATTTCAGACTGAATTCAGAAAATAATTCATATTAGACAGTAAAAAAGGATTTGGCATTTAGACAGCAGTGCGCTATTGTTCATCTTTGTTTGAGCTAAGACTGAACCATCTGGAGGCGTGTGTGTGTGTGTGTGTGTGTGTGTGTGTGTGTGTGTGTGTGTGTGTGTGTGTGTGTGTGTGTGTGTGTGTGTGTGTGTGTGTGTGTGTGTGTGTGTGTGTGTGTGTGTGTGTGTGTGTGTGTGTGTGTGTGTGTGTGCTCTCACCTAATCAGGAAATTGACTTTTTTGTTTCTCTGCCTGGTTTCATATATTTTATTTATCGTCTTGAAAAATACTCCTCCTCTCTCTTACCTTCTGAGGAGTTTTAATTAATTTAAATAATGCAATAGTTTTTGATTGTATTACCCGTGTATGAATATTGAATGTGGAATTAGGTTTAAAGCGTGACGTCTCCAATGTGCCGCCATCCAGAATGGGCTTCTGCGATCAGGCCTCCATTTACACGGTGACAGAATGGTCTGTAGGGAAGCAGGAGCTGCCAGACCTATGTGTTCATTTGGAAAGGGAGCGCTACATCTCCAGCGGTGTTCCAGAGTGGCCCCCATCACACGGTATCACTGACACGTAACAAGCGTGTGAATAAGTCATGAGCCGGTTTGTGTGTTGAGTAAACACAAGTTCCCCCGCAGCAGCACCGCCGCCGTTGCATCCCGTTTTTAAAGTTTAATAAGCTGCCGCTTCGGAGGGCGCGAGCCGTTCCGCTGACCGACGGGGTCGCTGAAATCTGAGGGTCGTAAACAAGCGGACGTAACGCGCGTGTACGCGGCCGCTGTAGACCGCAGACGCAGTGGTGTTGAGCAGCTGGGCTTCTCTCGAGGAGAGGGACTGCATTGGTCGGTCGTGGCCCACCGTTCGATCTCGGTGTGGCCCAGGGAAATGGGCGTGCTTTCTTCTGTTTATCTGTGAGCGGTCGGGGGACGGAACCCTGAGGCCGTAGACCCCTGTTTTGCCTGAGACTTGGCCCCGGCCCCCCGGCCCTCGCGTGAGGACGCCTTTCTGTCGGCGCGCCGCACTTCCCACACGCGCTGGGTGGTCTCTGTGGTCGCGGGGCTGGGTGGTGGGGGGAGGAACTCGCTACGGGGAGAGAGGTGGGGGGGGGGGGGGGTGTATTAGAGGAATGGGGAAGCATGACAAATGGTTCAGAAGAGGAAATGAAGGACAGGAGAAGTGTGTGTGTGTGTGTTTCTGTGTGTCTATATGCGTATGTGTGTGTAGCAATGTCTGTGTGTGTGCGTGTGCCTCTGTTTGAGAATGTGTACATGTACTGTATGCTTCTACTGTGTTTGTGTGTTTGGGAATGTGCGTGTGTGTGCGCTTGTACGTTGGCTTGGTGTGTATATGTGCTGTATTGTTTTGTAGCTGCATTTGGTTTGTCTGCTGTTTGGTAGTTATATTAGTGTGTTTGGGAATGTCATTTTGCACGCCGCTTGCGTTTGCGTGTCTGCACCGCGTGATTTTGTGCGTGCGCTCGCGAACGCTGTGCGAATGTTGTGGTGATGCCCCCCTGGTGCTGTAAGGGTTGTAGGTCTGGTGTGTGGGCGTGGGTGGGGGGGTTCGGTCTCCAGAGACTCGGTCCAGCCTGCTAATAAATGTTAGGACAGCTCAGGCTGGGTGGCAAGGGGAGGAGATGGGAAGGACCAAATGAGACATGTCAGAGAACAAATTGAAAATGCCAATTTCACTTACTCTTCAGCCCCGCTCTTCACGCCTAAATTCTGCCACTTATTTCATGTGTAAATTAATGGCCTCCACTCTGTAATTCGGATTTACCAGCCATCCCTCTCCCCCTCCATCTCTCTCTCTCTCTCTCTCTCTCTCCCTCTCTCTCTCTCTCCTCTCACACTACCCCCCCCAGTCCCCCCCCTCCCTCCGCCTTATATAAACAGAAATTGAAGTGGAGTGCTTTTTCGGATGAGCGGATTTCTTTTAAGGCGCGCGTCTCCCTTGTTTTCTTGCGCCTTGAAGCCGCTCGCTCGCCGAGCTTTTTTTTCTCTCCTCCGCCTCCTTTCGGGAGAGAAAGGTGTTAAAAGGCAGGAACGCCGCTGAGAGGCTTTTCATTGGGAACATCCGGCTGCATAAATGAGCCGAGCGCGTAAATGTACAATAAAAAGCCGCGCGAGCCGCCTCGGACTGACATCCCCGTGAAATAAATGACGTCTGTAAAAGACATCTCGCGACATTTAGAGCGAAGAGCTGAACAGCGCGGAGAGGAAAAGGAGGGAAACGGGGCGGCCGTGTAAATCGGACCTCAGCTTCAAGTTTCACGAGTCGTCATTAATTTAGCAATCAGTCGACAAGTTAATCAATGTGAAATTTCTCCCTAGGTCGTCTGTTGAAGGTTTATAGCCTCTGTGTGTGCGCGTGCGTGCGAACAGGGATGTACTTGATTTGCGTGCTTGTGTTTGCATGCGCCTTTCCTAGTGGGTGGCCACTTGTCGTAGTTTCACCCCTCATCAGTCCTTGTCAAAGCAAACCCCTGCGCGTCTGTCATTTTTAACACCCTATTGTGTGTGCGCACACGCGTGTGTGTGTATATATTACTCCATAATTATAATCACCCCATCTGAATCCAGTTGAATCCTAAACATGAAAGAAAAGGGTGTCCCAAACATTATGGAGTGGAGTGGAGGACACTGTATGTGTGTGCGAGTTTGTGTGTGTGTGTGTATGTATGCATGTGTGTGCTCGTGCGTGTGTGTGTGTGTGTGTGTGTGTGTGTGTGTGTGTGTGCGCGCTGTGACAGAGGGTCAGAGGTCACCCGTTATTTGGGAAGAGTGCGTCTCTCCCCTCCTCTCCCTCCTGTGGCATGAACGCTGATGGGGGGGGGCAGAAGCTACATTCTCTCGCTAATGAAAATGACCGGGTGTGAGTGTAGCTTTGCACCAACAATGGGGCGCATCTTCTCATCATCAAAGCCTTTCTGCCTTGCGGCTCGACGAGGCGTTGAAGGGGATTGGTCCGTGCGGCTCGGACGCGGTCGGCCTTGTCCTTGCCGAGCTCCGGGTCGGCCTTCTTGTTCCCGGGAGACGCGAGCATCAGGTGTTTGGCAGAGTCGTGCTCCAGAAAGGAAGAGAGCGCATGCATCTTTTCAGGGAAAGAGAGTAAGTAGAGCCGGGGGACTCCAGCAGAAACATCCACAGAACAGCCACTGGCTCTTTTAAAACTTTCTGACATGTTTTAAAACTTTCTGACTGGAAAAAGACTTCACTTCCCTTTAAAGTAGGTCATAAATGCCATGTGAGGGAGGCAGTCGAGCCTGCACTCTGAATACACAGCAAAAAATGCACGTTTATGAAGGCGGCGTACGCCTTATTCATTCGTTCATACGTTTATGTATCTGTCATATAAATATAAGCACGAAAACGGTTCCTTGTTTGAGATACTGAAACGACTTATTGTTGAATACGTGCAGACGGTATATATGAACATAATGTTCGACAACAAGCCGTTCAACCCATCAAGCGATTTACTCAGCCTTACAAACATCCGTCCGTGCTTCCCAGAACTTACCCATGCGTGCTTCCTCTAGGACCATTTCATGTCGTCCCCATACAAGGTGTGCGGGCGGCCGTCTGCACCCTGCGGCGACGTGCAGTCCGAGCCCTGGCTCGTGAGATGGCCCGTCAGTCTTGTGAGGAGATTCCGGTTCGCGCGGCGAGCGTGTCAGCCGCCGCTGACAGTAAGGAGACAGTCGGCGCGAGGAACGGCAGTCGTTTAACGGCGTGAGCCGTCTTCTCAATCAGACCTAGGCAATGTGCGCCTTGTTTAACAAACCAGTCATCTGTACGCCTCCCTCCGATGAGCCATTACAGTGAACGCGCGGCTGGAAAAAAGAGCGTCGTCTCAGTTTGTCAAAAAAAAAAAAAAGTGTTTGATTCAAACTTCTTTGAAAAGAATACTTGAGAACAGTTGACTCGGAGAGAATATAAACTATGCTGTTTGTTGCCTGGGTTCTGCAGGGCACCTGTCGTAATGCGCTAGACGAAGCGGTGATCGCAGCGTAGCTGCGTCGTGCGTGAGCACTGTCAGATTTTGCGTGCGTAGACTAGTTTTGGCAAGTAGTTTGCCTTGAGGGAAATCTTCACCTGCACACCGATTTGACTGGATCTTTGTATCTCTTTGCGTTTCAGTATGACTACGAGGGCAATGACATCAGCGACCTGCCCGTGGACCTGTCAGTAGTGTGGAACGGAAACTTTGTCATCGACAACCCCTACAACATCCAAGGTAACGTGCCCTCAACCCCCATCCCCTCCCCCTCCCATCTCCTGCTACTTCCACACCTCAACACACAGACATGCTCTCAAGAAACATCACGGAAGCTCCAGTCCAGAAGGCCCATATTCCGCTGCTGGTCTTTCAGTCTGCCTCATCTCCTAATTGCTTAATTGAGTTAGCTGGAGTTAGCGGTTAGCTCGTATCCAATCAGAGCCTCCCGAGGTTGGGGAGGGGGGGTCACTGCGAGCGGAGTCTCGTCTTTCTCGGGCGTGGCTTGGAAAAGGAAAGTCTCTTCGGGCTCCGTGCCGCGGAACTTCCTGTCTGCACTTCGGGGCACTGGTCTGAAGGGAGGAAAGAAGAAATAACCAATAAGGTCCATGACTCTTAAGCCACCTAATCTCTGATATGTTCCCAGCTGGTGTTCTTCATATCCTGTCAGTCAATTAATGGGCTGTTAATTTCCTGTGGGTGCTCAAAGACACTCGCGCTTCGCGTCGCCGTTAGCTGAGGGAGAGTGAGGAGATGACTGGGATACCGGGAAAAACCTCTCACTTCAGACTGTCAGATGACTGCCCTCAACTGTAGAGAAAGGGTACAGATCTGATAGCTGATTGACCCAGCTGTCGCATTATTTCTGGGAAAATATTACTGGGATGTTTCATAAGCATTCTTAGAATGTTTGGTCAGCAGGCAGTTTTAATATCCACATTGATACGTACTGTATGTATAGCAAGTGCTTTGGAAATCTCCAATGCTGATTAATACGATGTTGGTTTTATAAAGGTATGTGTGAATCTATTGTTCCCTGTTCTAATGAGGTTTGCAGGCTATTTGGTGGATGGCCCTGAACGTTTTTACACAGGGTAGATATGAGGCTTGGTAAAGGAAAATAATGGAACGCGTTTAACGACCGCAATATGTAATAGCAATAAAGGATTGTCATCTTCTTAATGTCTGTTCCACATAATGATGTCGAAGGACACTGCCGCATTGGCTGGGGCCTCCAGAGTTTTTCTAAAAGCGAAGCTTGCTGACCTTTCCAAAGAGAAGCGGCAGGATCGAACTCGCATCAAGTTAATTACCGACTGCAGCTCCGCTGTGCGAGTCTAACCGCGGAGCACTAAGCCTCTAGGAGATACCTGCGGGGCTGTGGACGCTGCTTTAGAAAATGCAGCAGAATGCCACAGTGCACGCTTCTGAAATGGCGTATTCCTGTCAGAGCTCTGCACTGTAAATAATAAACGTAAATGCTGTGTTGTTGCCGCGCAGGGGTATCTACAATGGGGTGTAGTGGGAAGGTGGTGGTTCATCCTTGGGTCGGAGGCCGTTGTCGGGCATTTTTTAAAATGTTCTCTTTAATATGCTTTTATTATTATTAATATTATTATCATTATCATTAGTAGTAGCAGTACTACCAGCAGCAGCAGCAATAGTAGGCCTTGTGGTGGTGGTGGTAGTAGTAATAGTGGGCCTACTGGTAGTTTTATTATTATTATTAGTAGTAGTAGTTGTAGCAGTAGTAATAGTGGGCCTACTGGTAGTTGTAGTAGTAGTAGCAGTAGTAATAATGGGCCTACTGGTAGTAGTAGTAGTATTCTTATTATTATTAGTAGCAGTAGTAGTAGTGGGCCTCCTGGTCGTAGTATTATTATTAGTAGTAGTAGCAGTAGTAATAGTAGGCCTACTGGTAGTTGTAGTAGTGGTGGTAGTATTTTCTTAGCAAGCAAGCACTCTTATCTAGCGACTTGCCTAACACTCTTACATACTGTTGCACAGCTTGATATTTACTGAAGCAATTTTGATTGACCACCATGCTCAAGGGTAGAAAGACAGTGCCCCAATCAGGATTTGATCCTGCAACCCACTGCTCTGCAGCGCTGTGCGCAGGCATGAATCATGTGACGGGGGGGGAGAGCAGCATGCTCTGCTGCATAGAGCTGCATGTAGCGCTCTGACTGCGCAGCTGGGCATAGGCCCGAGGCCTGCTCCGCGGGCCTGAGTCCCACACCCTGCAGGGCCCCTCCTCCCAGACCCCCCCCCCCCCCCCCCCAAACATCCTCGAGACATCCGTCTCTGCCAGCCCCGCGAAGAGAGAGATGTACCCCGGCATTGCGGGGAAATGTTAACGTAATTGAATCATTAATTTACTTCAGTGTAATTAGCGCTGGGTTACTCTTAAGCCTAACCGTGACAAAAAGATTAGAGGCGGGCCACGGCTGATGGGGAACTCGGGTCTCTTCTGAAGTCCCGCGGCCGTCCCGCAGATCCCGCTCACAGCTCCGCAGGGGTCCGCCCCCCCTCCAACCCCCCCACAAACACATCCTGCTTCCATCTGATCTTCATTAAAGCTGAGACGAGCGCCTCACATTTGGGCTAGCGGTATTCGTCTCGCATGCTAGGCTACTGGCAAAGAAGCCATGCGAAAATGCCTATATCACATTACATCACATTACATTACATTCACTTAGCAGATGCTGCTATCCAGAGGGATTTACACAAGTGCGGAACATGAGTGTTTCTCTCAGGAATACAAGAGAATCATATAACCCTTGATGAAAACGTCGTCTGAACAAACCAAAAATCAGTATTGTAAAGAAAAGTAACTATAGCGCTACGCAGCTAAACCTGTCCTTACACAGCTGTACCTGTGACGTGACTCTCACTGTGGACCACGCCCTTTCTGTCTTTCACACAGCTAGAACTCTGTCCTTCTTTCTTTGCACGCCCCTTTGTCACAAAGCTCTCGAGTGGAGTGGAGTGGGTTTGGTTTGTTCCCCCCTTGTTCAGCGGCGTCCCGTGTCCCCTCTCTCCCACCCCAGCTCACCTGTACAAGTGCTACGCCCTGAGGGACAGCTGCGGCATGTGCCTGAAGGCCGACCCGCGCTTCGAGTGTGGCTGGTGCGTCCAGGAGAAGAAGTGCTCCCTGCGGCAGGAGTGCGCCCCCCTGGAGAGCGCCTGGATGCACGCCACCACGGGGAACAGCCTCTGCGCGCACCCCAAAATCATTAAGGTGAGGCGCCGCGGAGACAGGGGGAAGAGGGGCGGGGTCGAGCGGGCTCCGGCAGGGGGCAGTGGAGAGAGGGGGAGAACTGATGGGGAGATGGAACAAAGCGAAGGAGAGAAAGAGAGAGAGAGGGAGAGATAGAAAGGCAACAAAGACCCCAGAGACGTACAGGCACAGATGGGAAGAACTGGGGGTGGCTGCCTCGGAGAGAAGTGTAGCTGGGTGATGTGATGGGACATGAAGGACGGTGTCATAATGTGTGTGTGTGTGAGTGAATGTGTGCACATGGTGTGTGTGTGTGTGTGTGTGTGTGTGTGTGTGTGAGTGAATGTGTGTGTGTGTGTGTGTGTGTGTGTGTGTGTGTGTGTGTGTGTGTGTGTGCGTGTGCGCGCACGGGAGATAGAGCCGTTGGAAGGGGCCATCTGTTGCGCAGGGCGGCCGCAGCGCAGAGTTGAGGCTGGCTGCGGCCCAGGGCATTGTTCCCCCCCCCCGCCCCGTCACCTGGCTGTCAGAGCGCATCAGGGCCCTGACAGAGCCGCTCCCAGTGATGCTGTTCCAGAACCCATCTCTAGCCTCTCCCTTATCGCCTCTGGCGTAGTGGAACCTATTGCATGGTTTATCCAATTAGCCCTTTAAGGGAAATGAGCGCAAATATATGATTAGAATGTTCTTTCTTCACTGAGCATTCCAGTGCTGATGTGATAATCACTACTGGTAATTGAAAGCAATGGAGTTCTAGAACGCTGACTTAGAATTTTGAAAAAAACATGCCAAAAAACCAACTCTTCAAAGGGTTAAGGTGTAAGATCACAAATATATGATTAGAATGATCTCAACTGAGTATTCTAATACCGATGTAACAATCACTACTGGTAATTGCACGCGATGGTGTTGTAGAACACATTCCAAAAAACCTACACTTCAAAGGATATATTTATTCTCTCACAGCATTGTTTGCATATGAACAACCCAGCTCAGTGCAGGCTAAAAGAATCATAGTGGTTTTTAACCAGGTCCCTGTCTTTTATGAGGGGTTATTTTCTAAAACGATGAGTTCCAGATAGTGGGTAATTGGGGCGGTGGCGCTGGGAGGCCTAATCCCTTTGGTAATGTATTCAGTTATCGGTGTGTGACAAGCACTTAGCCCTCGAGGTGGAGAAGGTGGGGGAGACGCCATTTTAAAGAAGAAAGCCTGTCGAAGAAGCCATTGAAGAAGGGGCAACAGTACTGTACATGATTCAAATGTGTCTCCCAGGAAGGATATTTCTTTTTAAGTGGGCCAGTAGGAACAGTGCGATTTCTTCCAAGGCGCAATACACAACCCAAGGAAGGAGCGTTAAACTCGAAGCCAATGGGACTCGTAACTCAGTTTTGGAAAAGTAGCGCCCCCGTACACCGCGGCTGTGGAAGGTTTCCACACTTCTTGGGCTGGGGGCAAATATTGAAATCCCGGTGGCCAGCCCAGCCGAGGTCATGTTTCCATTTTTGATTGTTCAAAATTTGTCCCTCTCGTTGCCCCCAAACTGGCCTTATCTCACTGATGCTAGGAAACGCACGTGCAGGGAAAAGCATCTTTAGATCTCCTGGGGGAGCATAATGACAAGATCAATTAATTTCAACTGCATAGTATTCATTGTAACTGCACATACACTGCAATCTGTTCATACGTTTACATACGTTTGTCACACTTATTACAACATTGCAGACACATTGAATGCTTATTAAATTTTATTAGAAGCTATTCATTTCATAAATTTTAATGCCATAAACTATTCATAAACTTACGACTGAAAATTATTCCACAAAGCAAATCTTGTCACTAGCTGCCACATGTAAAATTATTTCCGACTGGGTCATTTGGATCTCTATGTAATGACTGTCTATTTAATCTGGAAGTACGTCGATAATGGATATGGTTTCATTGCTTTGCGCTATGTGAAATAGTAATTTTTCACTGCTTTTTTGGCTGTTTTATGTTAAGATTGGCTCTTAAAGCCTGACACTGGGAGGTTTTTGACTTACGTCAGAAATCTCTTTGCAGCTCGTATGCTCCCGGCAGGTGCTCGCAGAGGCTATTATTCGCGCTGTGACAATGTGGCGCAACCCACAGCATTGCAATTGCGGCGCGCAAAGGTTCTTTTTTGTTTTTAAATTTAAAACAAAATGGCAGCCGAAATGCAGATGGCTCAAATGGTGTGGAGCGTTGGTTCCTGGCTTCCCGCACACCGTTGCCTCACACAAGGGGACGTCTGTCGCCTTGAGAGACGCTCTCGTCGAAAAAGCTTCCAGCGCAGCCGTCCTCCGGCGTAAAAAAGATTTTTACTGTACCGCGCGCAGCGCAGCTCCCGCGTCTTCCGCCATTAATTGAATATTACTCCATCTGTTTCAAAGCTCTCTCTGAATAAAGCCCCCCCCCTTTCCGCCAAAGCCGCTCATCTCGTCTCCTCCCTTCGCCGTCTCTCTCTCGCTCCCTCTCTCCATGGCCGCTGCCACACGCAGGCTTTATTAGCGAATGGATTAACCAGCAATTTCATTAGGAATGGGGCATTTAACTGGGATTTTAACTCTTATTTAACTGGATAGCGAGACCCCTCCCCCTGAGTTCTTGAAAATGTTACGGCCCGCCACCCACCCCTTCCCGCCCTCATCGTTTTTCATGGTTGCCAGATGTTAAGTGACTAATGGAGGAGTTAGCTCATCTTCGATTGACATTTCCACTGCCGGGTGTAATGGATTCAGTTGTGACACAGTATTGTGTCACCGCGTTTAGAATGAAGAATCGCAATGTTCATGCATTGGAGCGCAGCTGTTGGAAAGCGTGTTGGAGAGACACGTTGAGTGGAGACCATATTGTAGAGGTGAGAGTCTAGGGCGCGCTTGCTCAGCTTCCGTCCCGGGGGGCCACGACTCAACAGGTGACCCCAACTCTCCTTAAAGCCCTAAACCTCCCAGACCTGGAGACGGGCACTAAATGAGTTCAATCAAGACCGCATTTAGGTGACTTAAGCGTTTGATCAGCTGGTGAAAAGCCTTCAGAGTCTGCAGCCGTACCAAGGAGTTTTTTACCTCGTTTTGCTGGTTGGGGGTTAAGGCCTGGTTTTTTTGCTCAATTTTCCTTCTGTTTCCCTGTGCAGCGTCTTTGTGACAGTTCTCTGTAAAAAGCGCTATACATATAAAATTGAATTGAATTGAATTGAATTGCGGTCGAAATTTCCGGGGGCAGACGGCGGTTGTCGGATGTTGTGTTGTGACGCGGATGACTATTTGAGTAAGGTCGTTACGCGGTTTCCCGAGCTCAGCCGGTGAAGGCTCCAGCCAAGGGGCAGCCCCGCCCCTGCAGCCGCAGGACCCAGCCTCGGCCTTGCCTGCGTCATTAGCTGTCCGAGCGGGAGCCTGCAGGGGCGGGACCCTGGGGTGTGGTGGGCTTACGTTGGCTGGAGCGCTAAATTCTTCCACCTGAGGGCATAGCAGGTTCTCACAGGCTACCAGTTTTCAGCAAGAGATACCTCGCCTCCAGTTAGCACTAGCTCTCTCCCACAGTACCGTGCCCCCTAGGGTGTGAAATAATCACCCGCTCGAGGGCGAGTTCACTGTACGAACGCACGCTTCGGCTGCCTTTCGCTCAGCGTGCAGGTGGAAATACCTTCAGAGCCACCACTGCCGAATCCAGTTTCAATCGAAAAAAATTTTTTTTTTGGAAAAATAAGCTTGTGAGTATGTCCTGATGAGAGGGGAAATCCTCGCCCTCCTTCCTGACGCCCTGGGGCCCACCGTACCCTCGAACTCCAGCCTGTTTCCCTCTCGCAGCTACATGTACAGCTGAGGATAGGCACGGCTAGGAGGAGTCGGGGAAGGAGACGGTGATAGATGGATAAGCACGATATCCCCCTGCTCCTCGCTGGCCTTCGGTCAAACAGCCCTGATTAAAACCGCCATTTTGGCTCGGCTGGGAGGGGAATGGAAGAGAGTGTTGAGGTAATCGTTGTAGGTTAAATGTTGCGTAGGCTACTTCTGTGAAAAAGCCGTCGCAGCGAAAGCATTGTTTCAGACATAAGCATTTGTACAACAGCCTTTTTTTTAATGATGGCTCACTTGGCATGTGCCTAGTATGTACCACAAAAAAAACACTTTTTAACCCGATTTCTTTTTATACCTGTCGAATTTTTCTGGGTGACCTTGAAGTGAGTGTAAGCACCTAGCGATTTGTAAATGTGAAAATCAATTGTAAAGTGACCGAGTGAGCACGTTTTTCAAGATATTTCCCCGGGCGCATGTTGTGAGGGCAGGGTAATTGCTAGAGTGAGACCCGCGGGTTAACATGTTAGCGGCTATTTGGAAGAGTTCCTGCAAATTCCTCTTGGTCTGAAGACCGCTGACGTGTTTCAGTCAGAATAGAAAGGCAGAGAGGCGTCAAGGTTAATCTGGCCTCGGCCCCCACATTTCTGCTTGCTCTCCCTCGCTCTCCATTTGTGAACACCGAGTCGCATTTGAGAACCCCTCTGAAACCAATTAAAGGCCAGCTTGTTTTGCCCCCGTTGGTTCTGCTCACTCTGAAAGGCCAATGATTTTGCCGCCAGGTCCTGTTCCCTCTAGTATTGTTTAGCTGCAGTTCTTAGTCCAGAGTGCAGAGATCAAATGCACAGACACACAGAAGTGTGTACGCGCACACAGAAACACACACAAAAGCCAAAAGCACAGACACATACGCAAACGCACACACACATGCGCACAAACACAAAAACGCACATGCAAACACACACACACACACAAAACACACAAACACACACACACACACAAAACACACACACACACTCGGAGAAGAGGCACCGGTAGCGGGGCCAAGACGGAGGGGGAGACATCTCTACACCCACACCAGCCCACAGTGATACACCGTTACAATTTCCCTCCAGAAAAATGAACCTTCAGCCTGGCAACAGAGAGGCCTCACAAAAACGCCGCCTCTCCCTCATCTCCGACGCATTACCCCTGCGTCCTCTTCACCTGACGACGGCGGCGGAGCGCGCCACACGGTGATAATGCGATTTGTTTGGCGGAATTATCCCTCATAAAGCGACAGGTGTGGCGTGACAAAACAAATATTGTGACCGATGCGCGGCGTGGCGGCAACAATCACAGCATAATTACGGGTAATTTCCAAGCCCCGGCTATTCCTTTTCATCAGGGCCCGTCCATGTCCGCGGAACAGCGGCCAGCTGCATTCGCCGGGCCCAATCACCGCTCTTTCATTACCGCCGTAACCGCTACCGGCGCAATCACGACGGCATAATGACACATCCGCAGGCCTGGACTCCCAGCTAAACGCTGAACCCCAGAGCGGAGAGGGGGGTGGGGGGGCGGGTCATTTTGCGTGTGCTTAACGAAGGGCCTGCCGACACGCCTTCACCGTCCGTTTCCCCGTGCTGTTCGGAGCGAGCGCTCCGGCTGCTGTGACATCAGCGCCTGAAGCCGCGACAGAGACGCCTGACAGCTGAGTCCGGGATGAGCGGTAGCATCCAGAGCTCCTGCCTCTCGCTGCAGATAAAAATATCCCCTTCCTTAAGGCGTCTGTTCTATCACCGTTAAGTAACCGCAACCTTTTCCGCGATTTGCAAGCGGCTAGCTAATAAATTTCACGAGCCCATGTAATTAAAGCAATGAAGTCACGCCGGAATGTGATGAGCTTACATACTAATGCGGCACCAACTGCTACGAAGAACGGGGTCTTTCGCGCGTCTCTCAGGTAACGGGGGGTTAAAAAAAAGATGCAGGCTATTATGGGAATGCCGTGACGGATACTACGAGGTGCGACAGCCGTGGGGAGTGGCAATGGGTACGCAAGCAGGGTGGACCGCCGTGGGGAGTGGCAATGGGTACGCAAGCAGGGTGGACGAACTGCGATTACGAACTGCGATCACAGAGGAAATGGCAGTATGGTCTCATCATATGTCCATTTGCTTTTGTTCTTGAATAACTCCCTGGAATTTGTGGGTAGAAAATATGCATTTCTGGACTGAAGCTGTGTATATATTCCATCAATTCCATCTTAAATGACCTGTAACCCAAAGGGCCTTGCTTGTCCGGTCACGTGTGCAAACACACTTATGATGCGCCTGAGCGACGTGGAGCGGCTGAGTTTAGTGCGCGGTTCGCGGCTCACTCGCCGGTCCCCCCGTCTCACTCGCCGTTCCCTCCAGCTCCAGCCGCCGCGCTGACCTGAGCCGGCAGCCGTTTCACCGGCGCTAATCGACTTAATGCGACGCAGCACTCCGCTGTCGGACTCCATTGTGAGGCCGATCGATGCCCCGCTGTCTAGCGTCCTCGTCAGCGCGGTGGCCTCATTCAGCTTTAGCGCTGATGATTTTCGCCTTTTCCCCCAATCGCAGAACGCCGGGAGAGCGTCTTTCCCCGTTTTAATCTGCGCGGCGCTCGCGCTCGGTTCCGTAATATACGAGTCCCGCTCTGGCGCCCTCCGTTCCCTCCATTGTTCCGTTGCGTGCCGAGGCTTTCGAATGGCAGGCTGAACCGGGCTGGAGTCTGCGCAGCAGTCGAGCCGCGCAGGGAGCTCGCGGGAGGAGAAGGTGCTCGTGATGGAGGGGAAGAGGACAGATTCTTCATCCCGGAAAGTGTGGGCTGTGTCATCGATGAGCCGCTTAGAGACACTGCTGTCAGCGTCTACTCAGACGATTAGCGGAACAGCCTTCTCACCGTTTTTTATTCAGCTCTGGAGACTTTGCACACTGTTACTCCACTCTTACGTTAAAAGCTGCTACCTAGAGATACTGTATATGGCATATAACCGCCCTCACATACATACACACATGTGCGCACACAAACGTGCGCACGACAATGAAAACACTAAACGGGAGCCTTTTTTTCAGTATTTAATAGGATGGAATAATTGGATGGTGTACTACCTATTAATGAGCCTGGAGACCAACCTTCAGTGAATGTGTCTGTGTAGCTGTTTGTGTGCATGCCTGGAAAAGCACAAGTGTGTGTGCTTGTTTGAGTGAGTGCGTGTGTGTGTGCTGTCTGTCTGATGTGTACATGTGTGTGTGCGCGTGTGTGTGGTGTGCATACGTGTGTGTGTGTATGTGTGTGCGCGCGCGTTTGGGGTGTGCGTGTGGTGTATGCGTGGTGTGCCCTTCGTGCGTGTGTGTGTGTGTGTGTGTGTGCATGTGGTGTGTGCGTATGTGCGGTGTGCATGCATGTGGTGTGTGTGCATTTCTGTGCAGCAAGGGTTCTGACAACTGGAATGTGTTTTGGTTAAATAAAATAATGAGATGACTCAAGACCGCCACTGAGATGTTCAAGGTATTGGCACAGCATCTGTAGGTACAATAATCTCACTCTCCTCTCTCTCTCTCTCTCTCAATTTAAATAATTTTATTTTTTTCAATTTCAAGGTACTTTATTGGCATGACATTCACTGTGTTGCCAAAGCAAATGTTACAAAGAACAACGATAAAATAAAAATTTATAAGAATCAACTCTACATCCTCTCAATTCAATTAAAAAATGCTTTCATAAATATTGCCAAAGCATACATGCAGAACTATGCCTCTCTCTCTCTCCCTCTCCACATGGCAGCTGTTTCCTGAGACGGGTCCACGGCAAGGCGGCACCAGGCTCACCATCACTGGGGAGAACCTGGGCCTGCAGTTCAGTGACATCCAGGCCCGAGTGCGGCTGGGAAAGGTCTTCTGCCACCCCATCGAGGAGGAGTACATCAGCGCCGAGCAGTGAGTCCTGACCGCCACCCGTCCGCCAACCACGCCTTCACCCACCTCCACTTTCTGCCCCTCTCCTCACTGCTCCGTCCTTCCCCAAGTCACTCCTCTCCTTCCCCATCCCTCCTTCCCCCATCCCACTTGCTGTCCTCTCCTCCCTCTTCCCACCTCTCTCCCTGTCTGTGGTCTCCCGTCTCTTCTTTCATCTCTGTCAGTTCAATGTAAATTCGGTGAACTATGAAGGTCTTCCTCAACGAGTTCTGCCGAACGCCTTCAAAATAAATCCTGCTGTATTGGACGGAATGGGAAGCAGGCGAACGGGAGTGGTTCTGAGATCACCCCGCTTCTCAAAAGCGCAACCGAGCGAACGCGCCGGAACGTCCTCCAGCGCGCCTCGCCGCGGCTCTCCTAGGCCACCACCCGCGTCCCCGTGGGGCCGTGGCCCGAGCGTCGGTAGCGTCGAGAGTCCTCCCCCGCCCGTTGCCAGGAGACGCTCCCGCCCGCGTCCCTCCCCCTGACCTAACTGCGCGGGGAACCATTAGAGGGGCATTCCGGAAGGATCTCCGCGGCTTTGACTGAGCGTTATCTGTGCGGGCGGGGCGGTAACGATAAGGTCAGAGGCCGTACACCTTCTGCACTTCTCCTTCTGATCCTGCTTTGGACGCCTCTCGTGTTTTTAGTCAATAATGAAGCTCCTTTTCATCTCTTTAGGGACTCGCAAGATTATCCATCATTATAACAGTATTGCTATAAAAGCGGGCCTGAGGATTCATCTTCTGCTGATCCACCTTGGCTCCCTGGGTTTCACCCAGGAAGGTGACGTCACATCCCAGGCGCTGCGGTTGAAGCGGCTTCCCTAGAGCGAGGACCCAAGCAGGGGAATTAATAACTGCCGTTAAGAGCAAAGGCCATTGGAGCCATGAAAGCAACCCAAGCTGGTCTCATTAATCACCCGCTCGTACTTAAAGCCCACCCCTTCCCGCCTCACCCCTCCCCCTCGCTCCACAACAGGCTAATTAACAGTCCAGCGCACATCCATGAAGCAGAAACACGTCCGACTTGATCACGTCGCCTCCAGAGTTCACCTCCATGTTAGTTGTCTTTTTTTTTTTCCCCCGGCAGTATTTTCACTATTTTATTTTATTTTTTTTAATCTGCGTTCCCGGACGCTCACGGGCCCGGCTTTCCGTTTTTTACATCTCCCCAAATCGATCTGTACCACCACCGCTAGCTTTGCTGTTGCGTTATTATTCTAATAATTTTTTTTTATAAAGCACAGAGAAACATTTACAAAAATGTGTGCCTGGCGTGCCCTCCCGGGACTGGACTGCAATCCGTGGCCCAGGGGTGCGGAGTTCAGCACCCGGCTTGTTGCACCATGTTGCGGAATGGTCATGGAGGCCCGGTAATGGGCGTTGTGAGGTGCTCATATGTTCGGTCGGCGGGTCCCTAAACCCCCCTGCCCCTCCCCCTCCTCTCGCCCTCCAGGATCGTGTGCCAGCTGGCCGACGCCACGGGCTACCGCGTCCAGGAAGCCAAGGTGGAGGTGTGCGTGCAGCAGAGCTGCGAATCGGACTACAGGGCCGTCTCGCCAAAGGCCTTCAGCTTCGTGGTAAGCAGGGGGTCTGTTTCCTCATTGCCTGTTACACGGTGATGAAAAGTGTCCTCTGTAGTGGCCATTCTAGATTAACCCCTTCTTTAAAAGGCACCACCTTTTTAAACACAAGCCCGAAAAGAAAACGGTTACTGTACTTGATCCCCTTTGACTACAGACATAATCCTGGTCTCTTCTGTAAGGTAATCCTTCTGAGTTTGTTTTCCAACAGTCAGAATTACTCTAAGAAGCATTACTGAAACAAAGTAACAGACGCTCAATCACGGAAGATTTTTATTTACGTATATATTTTTTGCTGGGATAGAGACTATACCGTGATTTGTATTATCGGGGGAATTCCAGAACACGTAGAACGTACAGAGCCTATCTTGTATCATGTTACAAAATAAGGAACAGTTGTCGCCATAACATTGGGATCGTAAAACAGTTTACAGAGATAGAATTGTGAGTTTTAACACTTAATAAAACACAAACGGCATATTTTCTGACTTGGTTGGAAATTTCACCCTAAAAAAAGCATTGAATGAAAATAAACTTCCAGCCCGAATACGTTAAGCGTAACTTGACCGAAGAAGGGAGGGATCTGTGTGCGGGTTTCCCTCCGGGTGCTCATTTAAGGTTTATTTGTGATAAAGGGGTCCGGTGGGTTTATTTATTCCTGCGTGTGACACAGGCACTTTTTGTGGGCTTGCACAGTATTTACATTTCTTTTTTTGTGTGTGCTTCCCCACACTTTGTACTGAATCCAGACGGACTAATCTGCTCTGTTCCGTACGAATGAATCACTGGGGTCTGAGTCGCGCAGCTCTTTTCACACAGCGCTCCGTTTGGTTTGGCTTTGAACGCGTAACACGATTTTCACCATTTTGTGTCTGTTAGTCATAGTTCTTGTGCTACGTAAGTCAGGGGTGAGCAATTCATTTCCTGTAGGGCCGGTGTGTGTATGCAGGTTTTCGCTCAATGAGCTACTTAGATGTCCTGGTTCTCTTGTAGATTAGATCTTGCTAAAGCGTTCATGTAGGGACACAAGCAGATTTGGCTGTTGTTCATGAGATTATCTACAATTGTGAAGAACATGTCTAATCAAATCCCTCCTCCCTTTCCCATGCTTTCCCCTCCCCTGAATTAAAATAATACGTGTCCTCCTACCACCCCCCCCCCCCCCCTCAGACCCCGTACTTCCTGCGTGTATACCCGTCCTGGGGCCCGCTATCCGGGGGTACGAAAATCACCATTGAGGGTAACCAGCTGAACGCCGGCAGCGCCGTGGCCATCAACATCGGCCTGCACCCCTGCCGCTTCGTGAGGTGAGTCTCCCGCCCCGCGTGCCTCGCCCTGACCCGACCCGTCCCGCCTGAATCAGGTGCCGTCCGGTCTTAATCGAAAAGGGCTGTCGCGGACGGGTGCTTTTGTTGTTGCCTAGCACACAAACGGTCTTGATTGAAGGCTGTGATTTGTTGACTCGTTGAATCGCGTGGTTTAGTGCTGGCCGTGAACAAAAGCCCGACCCACGCGGCCCTTCTCCAGGTAAGACTAGGTACCCCTGTTGTAAAGGCTTGGTCTCAATCACTTCACGGTGGCTATGAAGTCATTTAGAATTGAGTGGAATGGTCCTTCCTTGGCAGAGTATTGTGAAGGTCACTTATGTGTTATTGCTGTTATATATGCAAAGCTTGTCACTCCTTTCTCAATTTCTCATTTAAAAAACTTTGTAAGCCATTGTCTTTTCTTGTTCACAATTTTTATTTATTCGTCAGGTGACACAAAAAAAACCAATTGCATCATTTTATGTATTTTATGTATTTTATGTTGGTTAGCAAATAACTTGTTCTCTTGGACAGTCCCTGGACAGGTTGTAGTAAGGCAATACAAGTAAGACACAACAGCCAATCAAATCACAACTAGAAAAACAAATATTTTAAAGCTTGTAAAACTAATCGTAGTATTACCACGAAAAGCTAATTAATGTAAAAGTGAATCGGAATAAGCTGGGGAGCTTCGATTCGTGGATGACCTTAGCCGTGCCTTTTATCGTCCTTTGAAAAACTTCCAAAACTGCTGCCGTACGGCAGTTTTCACCTGGTTGTAGCTCTGACAGACAATGCCCACAGCGCACAATGCTGTCTCCCCTTGCAGAGGTGAGGCTATTAATGGTATCCCAGCAACGTTTGATGAACGTATTTACTGTCAAGCCTCTATTAGGTAAGTCAGTCTCCGGTTATGAGTCCCAACATTAACCTTGCGTTGAAGGAGCTGTCCTAATGACCAGAGTAAACCTCAACCCGAGGGCCAGTCGCCAATGGGTTGAGTGATGGCCACACCCCCCCCCCCCCCCCCTCTCGCTTTCCACGCTCTGATTGGTCGGTGGTGTCTGGAGGTCTGAAGGCTCATTAAAGCGCAGGGCGGTGAAGTGAAGGGCTTTTATGCCCATGGCGGATGGATCCCTCGTCCACCGAGGCCGAACGCTTTGCCTCGGTGCCAAACCCCTGACTGGAAGTGGAGGGGAGAGATTGCCATCCCACTCTTTCGCCAGCTCAGAGTGCAGCGCTGGAGAGCAGCCAGAGTCGTAATTTGTCAAACATTGCCCCCCCCCATCCAGTTCCTGTTCTGCCAAGGAGAAAACCATGGCTCCATTCCTCACGCAAAGCAGCTGCTTTTTTACCCTTCTCTGTTTTTATCTCCCCACAAATGTAAGGCCTCTGTAGCCCGCAGAGGGGAGCGGTGTGAGCTATGGTCGGAACGCGGTGCGGTCATCCAACAGCGGTGACCAACTGCACCAGCTCACAGACAGACTGCTGGTGCCCATCGTAAACGTGTCAAGTCTAGAGTGGAAAAAAGTCCAGTCTTCTATTGTGTGCGTGTGTGTGTGTGCGTGCGCTTGTGCGTGGGTGTGTGAGCGTGCTTGTGCGTGCGACCATGTCCAAGTACAAGAACAATTTTAGTTCTGAGGTAAAACTGTGAGCAAAACCTAAACAGCTTTAATGTTGTGTGATGGAACATTTGAAGTGAACCTTTCTTCGGTGCATTGGAGTGCCATTGCTTTTCATCTCAGTACCAGGACATGTTCTAGAGTGCTGCCAAAGCCAGCTTCTCCTCATTTTTAAGAAATATTAAAAATATCCTGGCGGCCGTATAAAATGTACTATATTTTCATATTCGCTTACAACTCATGCAGTCGCTTATCTTCTTGCGCCGTTTTCTCGCTACCTCACTCTCTCTCTACCTCACTCTCTCCCTTACTCTTTCTCTCTACCTCTCTCTCCCTTACTTTCTCTCTCTACCTCACTCTCTTTCCCTTACTCTCTCTCTCTACCTCACTCTCTCCCTTACTCTTTCTCTCTACCTCTCTCTCCCTTACTCTTTCTCTCTACCTCACTCTCTCTCTCCCTTACTCTCTCTACCTCACTCTCTTTCCCTTACTCTCTTTCTCTCCCTTACTCTCTCTCTCTCTTACTCTTTCTCTACCTCACTCTCTCTCCCTTACTCTCTCTCTCTACCTCACTCTCTCTCTCCCTTACTCTCTCTCTCTACCTCACTCTCTCTCTCCCTCGCTCACTCTCTCCCTTACTCTCTCTCTCCCTTACTCTTTCTCTCTACCTCACTCTCTCTCTCCCTTACTCTCTCTCTCTACCTCACTCTCTCTCCCTTACTCTCTCTCTCCCTTACTCTTTCTCTCTACCTCACTCTCTCTCTCCCTTACTCTCTTTCTCTACCTCACTCTCTCTCTCCCTCGCTCACTCTCTCCCTTACTCTTTCTCTCTACCTCACTCTCTCTCTCTACCTCACTCTCTTTCCCTTACTCTCTTTCTCTACCTCACTCTCTCTCTCCCTCGCTCACTCTCATTCTTTGTGTTTGTGACAAACTCCTTGTCAAAATATGTATGGTCCTGCGGGGGGTTTCGCCGACGAGTGTTGTGAAAGGGGTTCCCATGGAAACGGCGCGAGAACAGAATTGGCGTGTGCGCCTTCTGTCAAAGCTCGGAAAATGCGGGCGCTCAAAAGATCCCCACTAATTTCCTGTTTATTCCACTCTGAAGCCCTTTTGAAGCTTTTAAAGCCAGCCCCCCTGTAGAACAGAGCGAGCAAATGAATCTTTCAGGGGCACGAGCCAGATGAGATGCGTTTTTGCGAAGCACACTTGTTCCACGAAGAGTAGGATTCAGGGAGGGCTGTGGTGTTGTCATAGATAAAGGAGAAGTGGGCACCCCATTGCTGCCGGGAGACTGGTCCAGTGATTGTACCCGGTTTGGGGGTGTTGTGTGAAGGAACAAAGATATTTTCGAACAGGTGTATTTTGACTTCCAATTAAAAGGCAAAGAAATTGAATTTTTTTTTTTTACCATGAGACACGACATAGGTCTAACCAATGCCTTATCTAAAGGTAAAGCTTGGAGTTTTGTGAATGGCATGAGGTGAAAAAAAGCATTGACCCAGCTGTTGTTCTCCCCGGATGAGAAAGCGAAAGCTTTTAGAGACAAAGCAGGGTGTAAAAGGTCCTGTGCTCTTGCAGGAGAGGCGCCAAGGAGATAGTCTGTGTGACGCCGGTGGGCCAGAACACGGGCGGCACGCCCGTCATGGTGGACATCAACTGGGCCGAGCTGAGGAACCCAGAGGTCAAGTTCAACTACACAGAGGACCCCACCATCCTGAAGATCGACCCCGACTGGAGCATCGCCAGGTAAAACCTGCCCACTTGTGGCTAGCTGTATGATTCAGTTAGCATGTATCGCCAGGTAAAACCTTCCCATTTGTGGCAAGCTGTATGATTCAGTTAGCATGTATCGCCAGGTAAAACCTGCCAGTTTGTGGCTAGGCTGTATGATTCAGTTAGCATGTATCGCCAGGTAAAACCTGCCCGTTTGTGGCTAGGCTGTATGATTCAGTTAGCATGTATCGCCAGGTAAAACCTGCCCGTTTGTGGCTAGGCTGTATGATTCAGTTAGCATGTATCGCCAGGTAAAACCTGCCAGTTTGTGGCTAGGCTGTATGATTCAGTTAGCATGTATCGCCAGGTAAAACCTGCCCGTTTGTGGCTAGGCTGTATGATTCAGTTAGCATGTATCGCCAGGTAAAACCTGCCAGTTTGTGGCTAGGCTGTATGATTCAGTTAGCATGCATCGCCAGGTAAAACCTGCCCGTTTGTGGCTAGGCTGTATGATTCAGTTAGCATGTATCGCCAGGTAAAACCTGCCCGTTTGTGGCCAGGCTGTATCATTCAGTTAGCATTTATCGCCCGCAGGTAAAACCTGCTCGTTTGTGGCTCGGCTGTGTGATTCAGTTAGCATGTATCGCCAGGTAAAACCTGCTCGTTTGTGGCTAGGCTGTGTGATTCAGTTAGCATGTATCGCCAGGTAAAACCTGCTCGTTTGTGGCTAGGCTGTATGATTCAGTTAGCATGTGGTGATTGAGATGATCTAACTCTTCCTTCACTATGAAGTGCATTGAGAGTGTGAAAGGTGCTAAATAAATAAATTATTAGATATTTGCTGCCGGGAGATTATTATTATTAATCTACTTTGTGTGTATCAGAAATGGTCTAAATTGGCTGCGTCATTTGTGTCAGGTTCTGACTATCGTGTCTTGTGGAGTTGTAGCCATAGCTTATTCTAGAAAACTCCCAAATTGGCACAATCCCCCTGCGAGGTGCACTGATAGTGACTTATTTCTGGAGAGTCGAAGACCGTGAAAAGAATGTGGGTAAAAACTACCTTGGACCACACCCTCACAGTGTCTCTGGTGCTAAACTCTCAGGATTTAAAAAAAAAAAAACATAAATAAAAACGCATCTCCTGAAAGACAATCAACACCTTGCACTGGCGCGAACGCTTTCGCTGCAGTTCCCTCTCTTCCGAAAATAGCGCTTTACACCAATTACCCCGCTCCGCCCTCGCGTTGCGTAATGGGAGCGCCCGGGCCGAGGTGGCGATACCTCCAGAGGACCGGAGCATGCTGGGCCTGCCGGTGGAGAGAGAGGCGACGAGCAGCAGGCACTGGGACAGGAACGCGCTTTCGAAGTCCGTCGGGGGAAGGGGTGTAGAAGTGAGGTGCGAGGTGGCGGCGGCCCTTGTTTACAGCTGACGTGTGAAGAGAAGAGATCTTAAACGCCGGCTAGGGGGAACTGACCTCGTTGTCACTTCTGCTTCGCCTTCCCACCGATCCTTCAGGGGCCTTTACAGGCGTTCAACACATGGCAATTATGGCGTAATATTCATACACCCAGCAGACTCCCTTTACCTGGGAAAACCCATCGCACTTAGTGTTATTTTTTTTTTTCCCATCTCGCAGTCGGATGCCTTAAAGTCCGGGAGCGGCGCGCGATTCGCTCGTGACCCGCTGCACCAGCTGTAGTTATGCTTCCTTTGAAGCAGTTCTGCAGTGTGACGGCACTCAAGCGCGGCACTGGAGGGCCGTAACTTCCGCAGCAGCCTTTCGCTACTGGCCGGGCACTTAAGCACCTGACTCAAATGGTCATTGTCTCGATTGAGCCAATTCCCCGGCGGATCTCGAGAGCGTCGGCAGCGTGTAGAGAGGCCGGAAGAACTCACCCCCCCCCCCCCCCCACCTTGGCGGCTCTGGAGGGCCAGGGGTCGAGTGGCCCTCGTGCAGAGGACAAGCGGGGGGATGACGCACTCCAACGGAAGGGAGGTCAAGACTCATCCGTCGCAGAAATGAGACAAACGGGAATAGAGGGCTTAAAGGGTCGCGCGTGCACCCCCCCCCCCCCCCGCGGGCCTGATGAAACGGACACCGTTGTGCCGCTCCTCCCAGTCCCTCTCCCCTCTTCCTCTCTTTTTCACTCCTTTCTCTGAGCTCTCGCTCTTCGTGGCGTTGTGAGGATGAGCGAGGTGGGGCGGGGTTGGGGCGTGATCCCAGAGGTCTATCAGCCTTGCCTAAAGTACAGCTGTGGTGTCTCTCTCTCTCTCAGACCATCTGCTACGCCCATCGCTGCTCAGCCTCTCTCTGGCAGACCCCGGCGAAAACAGCGGTATATTAGCAGAGCCCGAGCGAGCGGCCCTTCCCCCAGCGAGCCTCTCGCGCTCGCCCCAGATTCGGGCCCCATCTGGCTCGCACTAAAGAAGCCCGAATGCCTGGATGTTCTCCGCGAAGAGCTTTCCGGCTCTACTGCCGCCGCCCGGGCCCCCATAATTCGAGCGCAGCTGAAGCTTTTGTTAATTACTGGGTGCTGGCAGCGGAGAGCAGGGGCTCGGGGCTAAGATAACACGGCCATCGTTACCTCTAGCCGGCCGCTGCAAGCCGAAAGACAGCCTCCTCTCCTTGACGGATCCCGCTCTCGGCGCTGGGAGAGCCACGGCGGGATTGCTGTACTTGTCAGCTTTAAATACGCTCCACTCTAGGGTGTGGACTTCATGCGCTGCATCACATTTCCATGCTTGAGGTTTTTCCAGGTAATGGCGAGAACTAATGGGCAATGCATGAAATTACAGCCCAGAGCAGCTTCCCATCCCCCCAGGTTTTTCCTCAGAAAGATGTGGAATGTTAACCGTGGCTTCCGCGTGAATTGAGACCGTCAGTGTGACAGTCTCTCATTAAGCTGATGGGTGTCTGACATAACTGCGCCGCAACCGGAGTCACCCAGAGCCCAATTTCAACCCTCGGCATACACCGCAAGAGCCTGACAAGAACATGCACTCGAGCATTGGGCCCCCCGCTCCACACTCTTACAGAGGAAAGCTCATTTAGCATCTCCAGCCCTGCGGCTGCAGGACGGTTCAACGTGATCTGAAAGGAAGGAGGTTTAATAAGAGTCTTTAGCTGTTAAAGGTTTCGGGGATCTCGACTTTTCAGTCCACCCCAAGTCCTGGTATGTGTCCAAACCAATGCCCTCCCGCACTATTGAGTATGCTTGTTAAGTACGCTGGGTGAAAAAGTGTAGTAGGCGAAATGTTCTCTAAATGTAGTGTACTGAAAAATCCCCGGATGACACACTTATTTCTGGGTTTTCACTGATAATAGTTTGGAGGATATTTTTTTTGCATACTGCATGTCATGTACTAAACCGTGTCCAGTAAGCAGTACACAGTATGCTATTACACAGTACACAGGACTCAATAGATAGGGCTCTGATTTGGACACAGCCCTCAATACCTTTATTGGGATTGTGAGGTCAGGTAGACTCCATACATCGGGTCTCATTAAGTCGCTCAGTCAAAAAGGGCTCTGTAAAATGTCAGGGATCCCAGCAGTCCCTGAAGAGCAATGTTTCATGGTACCTGCTGGTGCCCTTCAGAGTTCTTTATTTAGCCGCGGCACTCGACAAATAAAATAAATACACATATAAATAAAGGTGGAAGCAGACGCGGCAAAGCCACTTTGAAAACCCCCCAGGGGGCCTGTGTTGATGCAGTAGGAGAGATCCATGCAGATAGCCGTCACAATTTTTATGGAGGAAAATCCATTTTGAAAATCCTGTTGGTTATTCTCCGGAGCGTTACCTGAGCTAAAAAGGGCCCCCTGAGGAAAACCGGAGGTTGGAACTCGGCATAAATAACACTTACGCCTGTGAAGCCTCTGAAATGAGCGGACATCAAACGCGGCTCGGAGCCAGGCCGCGCTCGCCGCGAATCGGACACGGAGCCAAGCAGACGCATCGGGGTTTCAGCTGAAATTGAAGTCATGTTTTATCCATTTTATTTATTGCTATTTTTTACAAACTTTTCTGTGCTGAAGGCTCCTCTGGAAGAGTTCTTTGGTTTTGAACATTTCGCCTGTCTCCATTTTGTCCCCGTGAACTGTAAATTGATATGCCAGGTTTGTTATGGAGAGATTTTGAGTACGTTTGTGGATGGCATCTCGCAGTGGTCTTTGGGTGTAGTTTGTCCCAGTTAACTGCTGTACGTTGGTATGCCAGGATTGTTGTGGAGAGATTTTGAGTCAGCTCGTGGATGGCATCTCACAAGTGGTCTTTTGGTGTACGTTTGTATGCCAGGTTTGTTGTTATGGAGAGATTTCTTGGTATCTCGCAGTGCTCTTTGGGTGTGTTTTGCATTGTGGGTATAAATGGGCCTTCAGTGCCTTCTTGGTGATGTCACACCGTTTGTATTCCTGAGCCTGCATTCCTGCATGAGCTCACACACTGACCCAACCTTTCCTTCTCCTGTAGTGGCGGGACCCCCCTCACTATCAGCGGCACCAACCTTGCTACAATCAAGGAGCCCAAGATGCAGGCCAAATACGGTTCTGTGAAGACCCTCCATGTGAGTATCAGTCCCAAGTATTTACAGGGACTACTGCAGCCAGTACGAGTAGGAGGTCTGTTAGTCTCAAGTCTCAGGGTTTGTTTGTGTCCATCTGTCTTTGACTCTCCTTGTGGCAGTTTAACCTTTGAAATGTCAACCAGCAATAAACCAAAGCTGGCTAACCTCCCCCTACCTACCACCACGGGGCTCAGCTAACCTTTCTCCAGGTTCCACCTGAAATTAAACATTTGGAACTGGTAGTTTTCATTTGCGTTCTCCTCAATGTCAGGTTTGTTTTGGCCTCTTTTTTGCATTTGTACCCATCTAATGTTCCGACAATAAAAGCTGCTTTCTATTTAAGCTGCCTTGAAAAGTCCCTGCCTTTTTATTTATTTTGATTTTAAAAGACGTCAGGGTGTGACCAATGACATCCGGGACAGTTGGTAACATGTTAGAAGGTGTGACATGCATGTCTTTTTTATTTCCTGGATAAGATTGGATTCAAATATCCACACGACAAAAATAATGTTTATTCAGTACTTTCGTGCCTCAGTCAAATATTCTGTCTATAAGTTGTTAGAGATAGTACATTGGGGATAGGACAGACATGTCATCACTTTTCACATAGAGAAGAGCTCCACCAGTCACAGAGTATGTTGGTAATAAAAAGAACAATGCCGGTTGTGATTGGTGGATACTCCTTGGTGGCAATGCTTATTGGATCCCTTAAGCTATCTAGGTAGTACAGCCAGAAGGTATCCACCAATTACCACCTGGCATTGTTATATCTGTTTTATCAATGTACTCCATGATTGGCTGAGCTCCTCTCTGGTTTTGATCTCCCAAAATGTTTGTCCAATCTCTATTTTAACGCTGGAAGTTGTAGGTGCTGTGTTTTCAGCTGTAATCGGACGGCTGAGAATCTCAGACCTGCACTCTGTGTGTCGCTGTGGACATTTTGCTGAACTCTGTCTCCTCCCGTCAGAACTGCACGGTCTATAACAACACCGTGATGGTGTGCATGGCTCCGTCTGTGGCCGGCTCCGAGAAGGGCTTCTCCGAGGTGGGCAGCGCTCCGGACGAGATCGGCTTCGTCATGGACAACGTTCGGTCTCTGCTGGTGGTCAATGAGACCTTCAGCTATTACCCGGACCCTGTGTTCGAACCCCTGAGCCCCACGGGTATTCTGGAGCTAAAACCCAGCTCCCCGCTCATCCTCAAGGTGAGACGCATGTGAGATTGGCATGCTCTGATGAGTGAGACGCATGTGAGATTGGCATGCTCTGATGAGTGAGACGCATGTGAGATTGGCATGCTCTGATGAGTGAGACGCATGTGAGATTGGCATGCTCTGATGAGTGAGACGCATGTGAGATTGGCATGCTCTGATGAGTGAGACGCATGTGAGATTGGTATGCTCTGATGAGTGAGACGCATGTGAGATTGGCATGCTCTGATGAGTGAGACGCATGTGAGATTGGCATGCTCTGATGAGTGAGACGCATGTGAGATTGGCATGCTCTGATGAGTGAGACGCATGTGAGATTGGCATGCTCTGATGAGTGAGACGCATGTGAGATTGGCATGCTCTGATGAGTGAGACGCATGTGAGATTGGCATGCTCTGATGAGTGAGACGCATGTGAGATTGGCATGCTCTGATGAGTGAGACGCATGTGAGATTGGCATGCTCTGATGAGTGAGACGCATGTGAGATTGGCATGCTCTGATGAGTGAGACGCATGTGAGATTGGCATGCTCCGATGATGCCTCCCCTTGTGGCATCATCCCAAGGAAGACGGGTTGCTCGTTATTCCTACATACTGAGTAATGAGATTGGATTCAGCATTTTGTGCACATACCTTCACCCCACCTTTTAAAATGCCAACCTGCTTTGACCGTTATGGAGCGGTATTAGGACCTGCTGCTCTTTTTTCTGTTCTCAATAATCTGTTTCCTTTATAGTCAGAAAGTGGCAGTGGCATTTATTTTGTGCTACACGCATTACCTGGCATGCTTAGCGCTGATAGGACGCTTGTACGTCTGCAGTAATGGAGCAAAGGATCCGCTATGGATGCATCCAACACCCTTCTGTGCCAATTAAGATCAGAAAGTGATTTATTTGTTTATTTTTCTCGAGGAGAATTTTTAAACCTTTGATTGGCACTATTAAGTATTTTCCGCTTGATATCTTAGTTTGCATTCCCCCCCCCCCCGTTCTCCTTGAACTTCAAAGCTATAGTAAAAAGAAAAAGAAAAATCTGGAAGATATTTTGCAGCGAATAAAGAATTTTTTTTTTTCTCTGAGCCAATTTAAAAAACGGGGGAAAAGAAGCATGACTACCATTACTTTACCATTAAATGAAAACTCAGTAATGAAACCTTTGATTACTGTAGCCACTGCTCTGTTAGCAAAACCTGCACATTAGCGGAAAAATAAGAACAAGAAAATGCAATCCCCACGATGTAATCTTGGGTCCATTAGCTGTGCATGAAATTTTTCATGCAATTAATTTTTCAGCGCCGAACCTCCTGGGTAATGTAAAATGTAACCCGTTTGAAATTAAGATGCGTGTTCTTGGAGGGTATTTACCCGCCTAATCGGATGCCTCGGTCACCAGATGGATTGGTGCCTCCTAGTAGCTGAGAGAAATGATACCGGAACGAATGCGCACATGAAATGCCTCCAGTCCCAGTGCTTCCCTGCGCGACTGGCAGGGGGATACAGCGTAGCTGCTGCAGATACCTGCGAATCCCGTTTGCATTCATGCCGGCGTTTCAGGAAGTGGGACAGCTGGTCATTGCGGATTCTCAGTCGTCGTCCCTCTTGTCTATTGTATTAGCTCTCGTACTTACTTTGCTGCCACAAAACCAATTTGGGAGAGTCATAATCAATATTGAAGAATATTGAAATGCATATGATTATCAGCAGTAAGTACCTGGCGCTAATTTAATTAGCTTATTTTATCTCACTAATGCACAGAGTGATTAAAGTTTTACAGGTACTGTAGGTAATTGATAAGTCATTTAAGTATCTCATTTTGGTTGGGGTCTGTATGCTTTGTCTGCCTCTGAATGGAAGCACATGGGTGTTAACGGACGCGCGCTTTGTCTCAAAAGGGCCGGAACCTGATCCCGTCGGCGCCTGGGAACTCCCGGCTCAACTACACGGTTCTCATCGGAGAGACGCCCTGCGTGCTGACGCTGTCCGAGACTCAGCTGCTCTGCGAGTGGCCCAACCTCACCGGTCACCACAAAGTCACGGTGCGTACCTCGCCCTCCCGGCCCCGCCCTGTGACCTCCCGTCGCGTTCGCACTGTCGCGCGCGGGTGCGTCTGCGGCGCCTTGTGTCGCTTGGCTTTTGTCGCGCTCGCATAGTTCCTCGCTGGCAAATTGCGATTTACAACGGCTCAAACCGCTTCGCACCGGTCCACACTCATACTTTAGCGTTTACGTTACCTTTCTTCACTTAACGCTCATCTACTCTGCTTCATTTGTGTTTGTCACCTTGGCCCTATTAAGCCAGATGAATAGTTTGTTGTGCGATCCAGCATAACCCCAGACCTCCACGAAATTAGTTTTTACATCATGATTTACTGCTCTTCCCTTTGACTGCTCTCACACTGGATAAGTTTGCCCTTCTCACGCATGCACACACACACACACACACACACACACACACACACACACACGTCAGCACGCGCGCGCACTCAAGCGGGACGTGGCAGTTTGCTTCAGCTCATTCCATATTGCATAGAGAACTCCTAAAAGACTCAACACATTTGTTTCTATTTCCACAGGGACTGTTGTAATTTCATTTTTCGGAGCGCCAAAAAACAACTGGTGTGTCCAGAGGTTCGAGTAGCTTTGCGAAGCAGAAGCGATAAGTTTTTTAGATGAGAAGTGGGTGGTGGATAAAAACATTGTTAAAAATAGAAGTGTCTCTTCCATTCCCAAACCGTCTGTTCTGATTGTGTGTGGAAGGCCCCGGAGAAGGGCATAGCTGCCTGCTCCTTGCCTGTTCAAACTGACCTACAAAAGGCTGATCTTGGCCGGGTCCCCCTTTCCCGTCCCAGCAGAGGCACGTTGACCCCATATGTGGTTTTACCCAGAGTGCTCTGGCCAGCCTCGTGGCAGCCGCTCCCCCGGCCAACTTGGCAAGGGCCAAAGCATTCTGGGAAAGCTTCTTTGATTCTGAGTTCTGAAAATCTGGGTTCCCTCAGTGGTCTCTCTCCATCTTTCTTTTTCGAGACCGCAGACGGACGCACAGGCCTCCGCTTCTGCTCCTAACCGAGACCCGAGCCAGCCGCCACTTGCCTGTACCCCGCGGTACATCGCTCTTGTGACCTCGCAGCTTAAAATGAGCAGGGGTCCAGGGGTGCAGTGACACCCGTGCTGTAACTGAAGCGCCCGTTTTGAAGACTCCACAGGCCGTTGCTTGCAACTGATGTAGCGACCTGCTAAAATACACAGAAATGTTTAATTAGTGCCCTTGAATGAGGATTGAGCTCACTGGTTTATTGTCCAGGTAAATGTATGCCTTTTGGATGCTTATTGTAACTTATTGTCATTTATCATTTTTGCTCAGAGGTGTCTGGGTCCTTTTTGATGTGATGCAGAGACGCTAAAACTGAATATGAGTGCACAGTGATGCCACAGGGTGACTGAGTACTATTTTGTTGTGTGTGTTTGCTTGTGTGTGTATGTGTTTTTGTTTGTGTGTGTCTACTTGTTTGTGTTTGTGTGTGTGTTTTTTTTCTGTGTGTGTCTGTGTGTGTTTGTTGGTTTGTGTGTGTGTGTGTGTGTGTGTGTGTGTGTGTGTGTTTGTTTGCTTGCTTGTTTTTGTGTATGTATGTATGAATGTTTTTTTGTGTGTGTGTGCGTTTCAGATTCGGGCGGGCGGTTTCGAGTACTCCCCTGGCACCCTGCAGATCTACTCAGACAGCCTGCTGACTCTTCCCGCCATCATCGGGATCGGCGGGGGCGGCGGCCTCCTGCTGCTGGTCATCATCGCCGTGCTCATCGCCTACAAGCGCAAGTCGCGCGACGCCGACCGCACACTCAAACGCCTACAGCTCCAGATGGACAACCTGGAGTCCCGGGTCGCCCTGGAGTGCAAGGAAGGTATGGCGGCCGCACCTCCCCTCTCCCGCCAGCGTGGCCTCCCTTCCCCGTCCTCCATCCTCCCTCACTTTACTCCTCCTCTGGTGGGCCGGGCCCAAACCCTGCCTCCCGTCTTTCTCACGTCTCTCTTTCTCTCTCTCTCTTCTTCCAGTCTGTCTGTCAACTCTCTCTATCTTGTTCTCCCACTCTCCCCCCCCCCCCTCTCTCGCTCCCTCTTCCCCCCCCCCCCCTCTCTCTCCTTCTCTTGCTCTCTCTCTCCCCCCCCCCCCCCTCTCTCCATCTCTCACAGTGAGATAAAATGGACGCCTCCCATACAGAGATCAGACCCTTTGATCAGGATGTGCTTCCTTTAGTTTAGCAGCCAGATGTTAATTCCTCCGTTTGCCTTTGTCCTGCTGGATGTGTGCTGTGGGTGTGTTGGGGAGGGCGAGGTGGGCGACGGGGTCAGGCCTTTCACACGGGTATCGGAGCGCGACGCAGAGGAGTTTGCCTCGATACCGCGCGCATGTCCGTGGCCCTGGCTCCCTGTCAGGCAAGGGACAGGAATCCAGACCCCGCGCTTCCTCCGTCTGTCGAGGTTCACGTCACCCTCTGTCAGCGCGGCGGCGGGTTTGTCGTGCCCCGCCCCCACAGTTTGTCAGCAGTCCGCGTTCCTGCCAGCAGTCAGGGACACGGCGCGTAATTGGCCATTATCTCGGGCTGTCTGTCCAAGGGGTCGCGACCTTTCCGGTCTGGCCCAGCGATGCGGTCTGTCACCCATGCGGGGGATGGACAGAGCGATCGAGGGCTAGAGTAGGAGGGTCCAATGAAACCAGCAACATTCATTTAAATCATTTATATATATATATTTTTTTTTTAATGTACTTGTTTGCATGATGGCAGATGTTCTTATCCGTGGGGGGTTAAACAGTAACTTTGAAGGCTTAAAACGCGCAGATAGAAACGCTTTGTGAAATGTATGGTAATTGTCATCCTGTACTGTGAGCATTTTTACATGCTTTTTAATCAGTGGGTGCAGTGGAGCGGGCGGGAAACGATGTGGAGATTGCCTCCGCTCTGGTTTGGCTGCCAGACGAGAGAGACGAGGGAAGGAAATTGTCCCTCGCAAAGCTTAGCGTGGCTACCTGGGCCTCCCAAATCCTGCTGGAACCAAACCGTCTCCGGTTAGCGTACCTGCCAGTCCACGGGACACGGGGGGGACGACGGGGAAGCCCGCCATTTGGACGCTACCGTTTTGTGCCGCAGTAAAGCGCGGGCCTAATGATTCGCAGGCGGACCAGGCACAAGATCCCGCGCCCTTTGATTTGGCGCTCCATTCCACACCACGCTCTGTGGAGGACGGGCCACGCTGTGTGGAGGACGGGCCACGCTCTGTGGGAATGCTACATCATTCACCCATGCTTCACTCTGCGTTTGGGAGGGGGGGGGGGGGGGGGGGAGCCTCCAGGGGAATCATGAGAGCAGGGCTTCTCTCGCCCTCCGACCTCTCAGTGCCTTCCCGTCAGGACCGCGTCATTCTTCACCCGTCCGCCATCTTGTGAGCTTGAACGTGATCCTGCTTCTTTTTTCTTTTCTTTTGTTTTTTACCCGTCTTCTCCTTGACAGTAGCCCTGTGCGTTCAGAAGTTTTCCTTTGTTTGGCGGACGTCTCATCTCGTTCCCTCCGCTAACACAATTCCCTGAGCGTTGAGGAAGCCGCTCTGTTTCAGCGCAGCATCCCCTGCAGTAGAGCCAGTACAGATCGCCTTCGTCCTCTGACCGTCATCCAGAGCGAGCCTGTGAATAATGCTCCTTAATTACCTGCTCGTTTAAACCGGTATTGGAGACTGACATTTTTTTATGTTCCGCTACGTCGGGAATTAAGAGAAAGTGTTTGATTGGACAATGGATGTGCCAGACACGCTCTGGTTTGATGGCCCTGACAGAGCTCGTTAATAAATTCTTGGTACGTGGAACAAATGACTCTCTTTGGCAGGTGGCGGCACGGCTTAGTGGTTAAAGAATCGGACTGGTTGCCAGAGGATTCCAGGGTCAATTTTCATTTGGGCCCAAGCCACCGTACCCTTGGGCAAGGCGCTGAACTTAATTGCTTCATTAAATATACAGCTGTAAGTTGCCCTGAGTAAGGTCGCCTGCTAAGCAAATAAATAATTATAGAGTGAAAACATTGTTGCAAGCGACCGTAAGAGCTTACAGCGCTGAAAATGCAAGGAGCGGAAAAACCTCGGCACCCTCATTTGACGGCGTCAGGACTATGCCGGACACGCGGCTTTTAAACACACGGTGCTGCTCAGTGTGTGTCCTCATTTCAAATGACATCGGTCATTGGTTCTGTGGTGGGTTGCTAACACGTGTAGTTTTAATTGGGTGTAGCTTTAATTGAATGGCGCTTTAATTGAACATGGCTAATTGTTGTTGCCATTTAATGGAAGTTGAGCGCTGCACATAGACACCAGTGTGCTTTGTACAGAGAAGCCTGGACGTTGAGCGCGAAGGACGTTAAGTAACGTTAAGCGTCCTTGTGTCTCCTGTCCGGCAGCGTTTGCCGAGCTGCAGACGGACATCCACGAGCTGACCCAGGAGCTGGACGGAGCCGGTATCCCCTTCCTGGACTACAGGACCTACGCCATGAGGGTGCTGTTCCCTGGGATTGAAGACCACCCTGTTCTCAAGGAGATGGAGGTACGGGTCAGTACACCACAGTCATTGGTCGAGACCGCGGTACAGGGCAGTCACAGGGGCACTGCGCTGCACGGCCGGGCCACAGTCACGACACACAGCACTGCACTGCATAGCACAGAACTGCACAGTCACTACACACAGCACTGCACTGCATAACACAGAACTGCACAGTCACTACACACAGCACTGCACTGCATAACACAGAACTGCACAGTCATTACACACAGCACTGTACTGCATATAGCAGTCACTCCACAGAACAGCACTAAACACAACGGTCTGAATCGGTAGGGTTGCTGCACTTCATAAAAAGACCATTTAAATGTTTTTTTTTCATGAATTCAGGAGTGTTGGAAAGCACCTAACCTTTCAATCGGAGAGCGCAGTGGACTGGCACGGCTGCTCTGTGAAGTAACGCTCAGCGCTTTCTGTGAACCTAAGTTATAGATGTGCATTTTCCTCTGAATTTTCATTGGCTTTCCACTGAACCCGCCGTCGTGCCGAGGCACTATCGCCCAAGCGAATCTCTGCCGTTCACCTCTCCAAAGTGCTTTCACGCTCCAGTGCTTTTCCCCCCCTTATCCCAGACACACTGAGGAAGAGCGTACACCTCACTGTCTCTCAGACTGTGCTCTGAGGCTCGCTCTCCGCTTGGGCCCTCTGCTCACTGACTCTCTCTCTCTCTCTCTCTCTCTCGCTCTTTTTCTCTCTCCCTCCCGCCCCTCTCTCAGGTGCACGCCAATGTGGAGAAGGCCCTCACACTCTCTCCCTCCCGCCCCTCTCTCAATGTGGAGAAGGCCCTCACACTCTCTCTCCCTCCCACCCCTCTCTCAGGTGCAGGCCAATGTGGAGAAGGCCCTGACACTCTCTCTCCCTCCCGCCCCTCTCTCAATGTGGAGAAGGCCCTCACACTCTCTCTCCCTCCCACCCCTCTCTCAGGTGCAGGCCAATGTGGAGAAGGCCCTGACACTCTCTCTCCCTCCCGCCCCTCTCTCAATGTGGAGAAGGCCCTCACACTCTCTCTCCCTCCCACCCCTCTCTCAGGTGCAGGCCAATGTGGAGAAGGCCCTGACACTCTCTCTCCCTCCCGCCCCTCTCTCAATGTGGAGAAGGCCCTCACTCTCTCTCTCCCTCCCGCCCCTCTCTCAGGTGCAGGCCAATGTGGAGAAGGCCCTGACGCTGTTCGGGCAGCTCCTGAACAAGAAGCACTTCCTGCTGACGTTCATCCGGACCCTGGAGGCCCAGCGGTCGTTCTCCATGCGGGACCGGGGCAACGTGGCGTCGCTCATCATGACCGCCCTGCAGGGGGAGATGGAGTACGCCACCGGGGTGCTCAAACAGCTGCTGTCTGACCTCATCGACAAGAACCTGGAGAGCAAGAACCACCCCAAGCTGCTGCTGCGCAGGTGTGTGTGTCTGTGTGTCTGTGTGTGCGTGTGTTTGTGTGTGCTTGTGTGCATGCGTCCGTGTGTGTGTGTGTTTGTGTGTATGTGTGTGAGGTGAAGACAGCTCTGCTCACCTCCCTTCTTCAGTTCATCTTCCCTCTGACATCCTGACCTCCTCCTGTCACTGTCACGGAGGATTATACCCCTGAACAAACACATACACGCGCACACACACGCAAGCACACACACACACACGCAAGCACACACACACACACACACACACTCCCTATGGAGACCCAGAGAGAGGGAGAGATACAGTAAGCAACTGTACAGAGACAGCATTACTACACTTACTATTCTCAGTTAGCATTTTACATTTGCCTAGGATTTTACTGTGGTCCACATGTTTTTTTAAAGTGCTTCGGCAACAGCTTTACGTCATGAACTTGAGGAGAGATAAATGAAGGATTGATTTATGATTATACTGACTGCAGCAACAAGGCTGCATTCAAATTCAGAGGTTTTGAGTTTTGGAGAGACGGTACATCTTGTTAGCTGGTAAGGTGCACATCATTAAATCTTGAGTTTAGTATTTGCCGTTTATGTACCGTCTATAATGACATCTACGTGCTAAATATCTGCCGATCTTAAATATTCATGAAGGCCTCTTGTTGAGTCCAGCTCTTTCCTAATGTATTTTCTCACAAACGTAAATGAATTGTAAATAATGATTACGATACGGAATTGGAAGATATTTAAATGCATAAAGTGTACTGCCTCTAAAGACAGTACACTACAGCATCGAATTGACTGAACCCTTAAGCTCGTACGAATGTATGCGCAGCTGGAGAATTCTCCAAAGATGCCTAGGAGTGCACGTTATCCATGTTTTCTTTATTACATTTAGTCTTTTTGCGGCTTCCGAGTCTTCCTGAAACACAAGCGACAGTGGGCTTTAGAGACTGGGAGAAAAATGTTAATCTTGTTTTCAGGATTTAAGAATTATATGGGCAAAATCTACACTTGAATTTCGAGGTGCATACCTAAATTGTGTGTGATAAAATAACGCGAAACATTCTGTGAGGAAATCCGTACGCAGGCACTCACTTGCGGACTGCCGTACGCACATGCTCAGACCAGGGCGCATAGCGTTTCAAAGGCGGCAGCGAGGAACTTGTGCTACTAATGTAGTTTTGCTTGAGTTTTGGTACAACCGGGTCAGGAGCTGCCAAGCCGGGCCGAGGCCAGGTCCCCCGGCCCGCTCCATTGCGGTCGCCGAACTGTACCAGCGAGCTGAATCCGATCAAGGAAATCAAATAAATTTGAGCGCTCAGGGCACTGTGCCTGGTAGAAATGGAGTCTGCTCTTGTAGCATGCTGATTTCTGCTGTAGACCTCTGACCTCTTCTGCCAAACATTTAAAAACTGTAGTCTTGGTCCCTGCCCGTGAATATCTTTTTATTGAGTTAAGAGACTGTGACTGTGTTTGGGGAGGGGGGAGACGTTGATTGTGTGTCCTGGGGGAGCAGGAGTGTTTTTCCTATTTTTTTTTTTCTTCTTTTTAACAACGTGATAGTTTTAAAGTATATTAATTACAGTCTTAATGATTTGGGGGTAGTCTATGTGTCCCAGGTTTGAGATTAATGTCCCAGCTAATTGCAATGTTGTAACGAAGACCATTGATTTATATTTGTCTGTTTGAGAGTTTTTTTTTTTTTTTTGCTCGTTTTGAAATGGATGTACTGTACAAATCTAGTAGGCACTCCTTCTTTGCATTTCCTCTCTCTCTCTCTCCCTCTCTCCCTCTTTCACCTTTCATTTTTTCTACATTGTACATGGAATTACATTTTACTGGAGACACCGGGAAGGTACTTTGGTAAACAAGCCAGGGCTCTAGCAAATCTTCAGTGTTTTTTAGCAGGATTAGCTTTAGCGCAGAGAGAATGTGACAGCGACGCTTATGGCTTCTTTTTTTTCTTCCCCCTTCTCTCAGAACGGAGTCTGTCGCCGAGAAAATGCTGACAAACTGGTTCACCTTCCTGCTCTACAAGTTCCTGAAGGTAAAGTCCCAGACGCATCAAGCCGCCGCCTGTCGGGAAAATCGGGTTTTATGCACGGCTGCAAGCGACGGAGGATAAGCGCGCTCGCTAACACGGGTTAAACAGCTTCTCCTCGCAGCTGCGAGGCTAGATAAGTCGGCACCTCGCTGCTGCATCTGTCACCTCCTTCACAAAGCTCTTCTCACTTCGGCATCTCCACTCAGAAGCTCGTTAGGCATGAGCTTTAGAACAGAAGCATCCCTCAGGATTTACCAGGCCTGCGTCCGTGCGGAGTTGCATTCGTTTACGTTCGCGTGGACGCGCTCTGGCTTTTGCTCCGTTGGTGTTCAGCCGTCGGTGGCATGGCCCAGGCAACGTGATTGGACAGCTCGGGATCTGAGCTGTTTTCCCCGCCCCTTGTAGAAATTGTCAAATTTTTTTATTCTTAAGCTCTGTAAAGTTGCAGAGGTGGGGAGTGTTTTAAGTGGTGGACGGTAGAACATTTGACACTCCGCATTGATTGTGAGGCTCGAGGGCCTGCCGCGGAATATTCCGGGAAGCAGCGCGACGGGTCTTTCCGAATTCACGGCTCGATCGTAAAGAGACGGAGGGGATGCTGGCAGAGATGGCGCGCCGAACTCGAGAGACGGCGCAGTAAGCGCTGAAGGATTGCTGTCAGCCAGAGAAAGGAGGCCAGGGAGCAGAGAGATGCTCTCTACACAATGCGCTGAATCGCTGGGATACCTCTCACCTTCCCTTTAAAAAAAGTCAAATAAAAATAGTCACCTTTGGCACATTTCACCTTTTTTGGCAAACAAAATCACACCGTTACGAAGAGAAAGAGCAACAGTGGCGTAAAGGTGCAGAGCGACGGTGTATTTGTTTTCTCACTCTCGCCGGCCCTCCCTGTCCGCTTTGCGACTGCCACCCGGGCCCCTCTGATTTGGGCAGAACCGCCACTGAGGAAGAGAAGCCAGTCCCGGGGCCTCAGTTTACATTTTTCTTTTCGTATTTTAATTTTTCATTTTTTGGCTCCTCTCCCCTAGCCCTCCGGATATCAGTTCAGCGCTAATTAAACCTGATTAGAATTCCGTTTTTGATGTGTTTCAAGAGCCTTTTGTACTATCTGGAAAATGGTGGGGAGCCATAGGTGAACCTGGGAAATCAACAAACCCCCCCCCCCCCCCCCCCCGCCCAATGCGATAAGCAGTAAGCCAAGCCCTCCATGGTCGCAGACGGCTGCCGCTAATCGGACAGCGAACGCCAGCGAAAGCAGGCCAGATTACAGAACCAGCGCTAACGTAAGAATTAGCATTCCATTAGCTTTTCTGCGGCAGCCGCGCCCTCAGGCCCTCAGGCCGGCGCCGTCCGTACCTCATCCCTCGCGGTCGTTAGCAGCCCGTTTCCTACGCTCTGCCCCCCGTGACTTCCTGCGTGGCACGCTGCTCCGTCTCCTCTCCTGCCGGCGAAGGCTGGTTCCGAGCGCTCCGTAATGAAGCCGGAATCCGGTATCAAAGGCAATTTTCAAAGACAGCCGTGCGAAAGCGAGGTCTCCGGGAGTGATGTACGCGTGTTCACGCTCGTTAGCAGCTGTCTGTTTAATTAGCGCAGATGCTAGCGAGACGCGGCCAGCATATGGTGGCCTTGGGTAGGGGGACCTGGGGCCAGGAAAAGCTCGTAGACTTCACCTTCCCGCTGGAAGCACCTAGGCTTATGCGCGAGTCGAATCAGATGGAAGCTCTTTCTCAAACAGTGAGCGTTCAGTCAGATCTGATGCCCTGCCTCTGGATTACTGCATCTGGTTATAAACGTCAGGGGCTTCGCTTGCTCTGACTGTGTGGGCGATTTGTACCAGAGAGTGGTACTGTTTGCGTGCGTACTTGTGTGTGTGTGTGTGTGAGTCAGAGAGAGATTGTGCGTGTGCATGTGTGTGCGTGTTTCTGTAAAATAGAGAGCTCAGTCCTAGCTCTCCCCCTGTCTTTCACTGCCTCGTTGACACGCTGACATTTCATGCACTCAAGTGCTTTTCGAGCACTTTTTTACTGGGAGTCATTAACCTTCTATTAACTCCTCAGTCAGTCGCCAGTCTCCCTCCCCAAAGCCACAGGGCAGGCCACGCATTCTAAACTGTTTGCCTTTTTAAGTGCCTTTTTACACCAACTTGAAGTGGGGCGAACGGCACAGTTTGTGAGACGGCGCAGAGCGCCAGCGCTGTGACTAAATTATCAGCGCTGCCTTTTGGGCGAAGTTGAACGTCGTGCATGATGATGAGAGGCCCCCGTAGAGAGAGAAGGTTATGCTCCAACAACGCCACAAATCACATCTTGGCACACAAATGCGTTTAGCTAAACGCATTTCAAACGGGTTTTTGTTTTTGTTCGAAATCTCCAGCGTTGCGAGCAGTCGTTGATAGAATTAGGGAGTCATTGTCATGCCAAATTTAACCTTCGCAACTGTTTGAGAGGCGGCGCGCGGCCTTCCTTTCCGCTTCGACTGGGGAAATGGCGGGTCCGTTGGCCGGGCGGGTTTGGGCGGAGCCCTTGCCGACGGCCCTCTCCTCTGTCCCGTCCTCAGGAGTGCGCCGGCGAGCCCCTCTTCATGCTGTACTGTGCCATGAAGCAGCAGATGGAGAAAGGGCCCATAGACGCCATCACCGGAGAGGCCCGCTACTCCCTGAGCGAGGACAAGCTCATCCGCCAGCAGATCGACTACAAGACCCTGGTCAGTGCGCAGGAGGCGGGACGGGGTGGCGGGTTCGGAGATTGGGGGGCTGTGAAACACGGGAATCCCTCTGTGGAGTATTTACTTTATATTTTCATAACTGTCAAATAATGTAATGTACTGTAATTCAATAGCTGTGTCGTCACAAACTGAGAAGGTTCACAGGGCCCTAACGTCTTGATTTGCTACATAAATACCTGTGATATTTAATATGCTGTATCAGCCCTAGGGATTGGTAGTAGTGGCTAAAGCACCATGCCCTTATGAATTTGACGTCTTAAAGACAGCTGAGGGGCAGATGCAATATGACTCGTATAGTGGAGAGTGTGGTAAGCCCAGAACACTTATGCTTTTCTGACATCAACAGGATTATGTAGACTTGTATGGACACTGATGGTTTTCTCCTGAACCCCCCCCACAGACGCTGCACTGCGTGAACCCCGAAAACGAGAACTCCCCAGAGGTGACGGTGAAGGGGCTCAACTGTGACACGATCATGCAGGTGAAGGAGAAGCTGCTGGACGCTGTGTACAAGGGCAGCCCCTACTCCCAGAGGCCCAAAGCCTCAGATATGGACCTGGGTAAGGACAGCAGCGACTGTGTGGGTGGGTGGGTGGGGAGTGGAGTGCTCAGTCAGTGCGTGCGTTAGTGAGCATTTGGGTGAGTGAATGTGTAGGTTAGTGTGTGTTTGAGTGGGTCAGTGGTTAAGTGAGTGTGTGCTTGGGTGGGTGGGTGGATGGCTCAGTCTGTGTGGGTTAGTGAGCATTTGGGTGAGTGAATGTGTAGGTTAGTGTGTGTTTGAGTAGGTCAGTGGTTGAGTGAGTGTGTGCTTGGGTGGGTGGGTGGATGGCTGAGTCAGTGTGTGGGTTAGTGAGCATTTGGGTGAGTGAATGTGTAAGTTAGTGTGTGTTTGAGTGGGTCAGTGGTTGAGTGAGTGTGTGCTTGGGTGGGTGGGTGGATGGCTGAGTCAGTGTGTGGGTTAGTGAGTCTTTGGGTGAGTTTGTGGGTGGGTGGATGGGTGAGTTATGAGTGTGGGTGAGTGAGTGTGCGGGCTATTGGGTGTTTGGGTGAGTTACTGTCATCCCTTCTCTATCTGTTACCCTCTCTGCTTCCCCCATTCTGAGTAAAGCAAACTGAAGACAGACTGTTTGCTCTTCTTTTAACAAATAAATAATGTCATCTTTACTACGTACTATGTGCTGCTTGCTGGAATGAGTAGTGCTATGTTGTGTGCAGTACACTCTTGGTAGTCTGACAATAGTCATGTGACCCGCCGGTCTGATGCCTTGGCGGTCTCCCTGTTCCTGTCTCAGAGTGGCGGCAGGGCAGGATGGCCCGAATCATCCTCCAGGACGAGGACGTCACCACCAAGATCGACAACGACTGGAAACGCCTCAACACGCTGGCTCACTACCAGGCGAGTGCGCCTGCGCCAAACCGCCGTCTGTCGCCGCGCGTATCCTGCGATCCCTCCCTGCGGCGCGCTCCCGTGTGCCCCTGTTAATGTCCTCTCTCGCCCCACCCCCCGACAGGTGACGGACGGCTCCGTGATCGCCCTGGTGCCCAAGCAGAACTCCGCCTACAACATCTCCAACTCCTCCACCTTCACCAAATCTCTCAGCAGATATGGTGAGGCTTCCCGTTGCACTGCATTAGAATGATCGTGAGCCGGTCCAGGTTTTACCGGAAGCAGCTTAATGCAGATCGTGGAAAGTGGCTGTTACTCTCACTCGCCCACTTTTACTATGACCTCGTATGAACTAAGAAAAAATGGCTCAAAAAACCAACAAAAAACTGGTATTTTATAATGCAAACACCCAGAGTTTGGTTTGATTGACACTCCTGATGATGTACATTGAAAAATCACTCCTGATGATGTACATTTACATTTACATTTAGTCATTTGGCAGACGCTCTTGTCCAGAGCGACGTACATTAGTGCATTTTCAAACTAGGAACAAGTACGTTAAAACAACCCTAAAAGGTAAATACAATTTCAAACACCAGGCGTAGTCAGTATGAATTTTTTTTTTTTTTTTTTTTTTGGGGGGGGGGGGGTGGAGAACCACACGATATCGATCATTGCTGTGTACAACAGTAAGCCAATAAGTAACCTTAAGTATTAAACTAGCAGCTTGAACCACTTAAACAAGGATTCAGAAAAACACAATCAAGGGAGGTCACAAGGATGTAGGGAGGGGTGGAGAGAGGTACAGCTTGAAGAGGTAAGTCTTCAATCTGCACTTGAAGGTGGTCAGACTTTCTGTTGTTCTGACCTCCACGGGGAGCTCATTCCACCACCTTGGGGCCAGAACAGACAGACGTAGAGACCGGGTGCTAGTATGAAGTGGGGGGGGGGGGGGGTACCAGTCGTCCTGAGGAGGCTGAACGCAGGGATCTGGTAGGTAGGGTCTGATGAGCTTTTGGAGGTATGGAGGGGCTGATCCTCTGACTGCCTGGAAGGTGAGCACCAATGTTTTGAATTTGATGCGAGCCATCACAGGTAGCCAGTGGAGGTCAATGAGCAGGGGGGTGACATGGGAGTGTCGGGGGAGGTTGAAGACCAGGCGCGCTGCTGCGTTCTGGATAAGCTGAAGGGGTCTAATGGCCGATGCTGGCAGGCCAGCCAGGAGAGAGTTGCAGTAGTCCAGGTGGGACAGCACCATCGCTTGGACCAGGAGCTGGGTTGAGTGGGTGGTGAGGAAGGGATGGATTCTCCTGATGTTGTACAGGAAGAACCTGCACGCCCGGGTTACCACTGCGATGTTCTCGGAGAGGGACAGCCTGTTGTCCATCACCACTCCGAGGTTCCTGGCACAGGGCGTTGGGGTCAGTGGAGTGTCCCCTAGGGAAATGGAGAGATTGAGAGGGGGAGAGGTTAGAGCAGGAATGTAGATGAGCTCAGTCTTGCCTGGATTGAGCTTCAGATGGTGGTTGTCCATCCAGCTCTGGATATGTCTCAGGCAAGTGGAGATGCGGGCTGACACCTGAGTGTCAGAGTGTGAGAAGGAGAGAAAGAGTTGAGTATCGTCAGCATAGCAGTGGTAAGAAAGACCATGAGCAGTGATAACAGGGCCAAGGGATTTGGTGTAGGTGGAGAAAAGGAGGGGACCAAGGACTGAGCCCTGGGGGACTCCTGTAGTTTCATGTAGTTCCTGTTTTATAAGAAAACTATATGTATGTTAGTATTGCTTCTCCTGGCAACTTTATGTGATTTCAAAATCAGTCTTACATGAGCAGGTATTGCCCTCACCAATCAAGCAGGTCAGCATGTCAGTAGAATGTTTTAAACTTGAACTCTTGAAAGCCAGTATACAACCGTTTTTCCTCGCCTCAAGCGCCCATAGTTCATTGCAACATCTTTGTTGGTTATGTCTGAGATGTTGGTGAAACGCTTGGTGGGAATTGTATTACAGAGCCAAAATGGATGACCAAGTTCAGCAGTTCAACATTCCATTTAAAGCTTATGAGAGTGAATCTGCCTGTAATTGGTAAATATTACTACTACCATAAACATAAGTAACACAACATACACATTAAAAAAAATGAGTTGAATTGAATTCTTGAAACTGCTATGTGCTGGGAGTGTTAGTTACATCTCTGATACTGTGTAGTGTACTTTTTCATGGATTACAGGCTTGAATATAGTATAATATGCAATATAAGCACACCAGTGTATTCATCACTTTCTGCTTTTTAAGATGAGAAATTGACAGAGAATCAGATGTGTGTATTAGCCTTCTTTTGAATTTTCTGGAAGTATAAACCCGTTCGGCTACTTGGTTTACTCCGGACGCGTGGCTAATCTGAGGTTAAGCTCGGCTACTGTAACAAAACGACCTGTAGCTCCTGAGGAATCTCTTCCGGTGGTCCTGATGTACATCGCCGTTCCTGACAAGCAGCCGGGCGCTCGGCCCACGACGCTCGCCTGTCGTGTCTCTTTCGGGATTTCGCTCTCCTTTTGATGTAATAATCTTGTTTAGCACTTCTTTGTCGAGGGACAAATTCTCTAAACCCCAGCCTGACGCCTGTATTCCTGCAGTCACATTTTTAAGCCCTTCCCGCGATGTCTGCGAATGACAGGCATTAAATCCGCCACCTAATTTCTTCCGAATGGCCCGATTTTGTGTGTCGGAAAATGGCTGTCTGACGCAGGGGGAGAGAGGGGCAGAAGCAGAGGAGGAGTGGCTCAACAGTCCTCACGCCAGATTTCTTTTTTTCTTTTTTTTTGAGGTTTTTGTTTGTTTTTTCATCCTTATTTTCTGTTGCGTGTTGCTGTAATTGATAAGGGGGTTTCCATAGCAACGCTGCCTGCTGCCTGAAAGCGCGAGTTCTTCGTATCTTGGCCCGGATTAAAGGGTGGCATTGACTGGCGCCGAGGCGAACGCTCGAGAGCGCCGCCGAATCGCCAACTCTCGGCTACCTCATGGCAAGCGCCCGTTTGGCTTGTGGCTCAAAGATGGCCGCCGGACGCAGCCATCACCACGGGTGTTAAACCACCGTGCATTACAGACTTTCCTTTATAGCTATGGGAGAGTTTAGCGTTTGATCGTGGGAGTCCGCAAGTTATGGTTCGCCTTTCCCTAGCTTGCCAAGTACACCAAGCTCTTCCTCTCATGCTCTATCCATCTTCTCCTTTTCTCGGTATGCTTGAAATGCGCTCGCACGCGCTCCTGGTTACTGCCGTTGTGTAGATAAAGAAAATGCAACAGGTACTCATCTTTTTGGTTTCATATAAAAGTGTTTGTGCACACTTGTCCAAGGGTCTGTCTGGCTGCCTAATGTCCCCCTCCTCGCCTGTGTCCATTTAACTTTTTGCGTTCATTGCGTTGAGTATCACATTATGTGCAATTTGCGTGGTGTTAGGCAGTAAGGAAGATAAAAGACCGCAGTGGTAAAAGTTGGATTCCCTCTCTCGATATGTGTTTAAGCTCAGTGCTGCCACAGGCTGCTCCTTTTCTTCGTCTTTGATATTAAAGCTTTATATTTTCAGTGTAAGTCTCCACGGTAGCCACCGCTGCTTTTCCTTAGCCGCTGCGCGGACAGCACTCAGAAAGCACGCAGCTCGCCGCGGCTACGTCTCCATAGCATTCTGTGCTTTTAGCTTAGCTTTGCTTCTCTCAGCGGAACAGCTGACGCAGGAGTGCAGGCGTCATGTTGGCGTGCGTGGCGGACACGTGCGTGACGTTCCTCTCGCCCCCCCCCCCTCTCTCCGCAGAGAGCATGCTGCGCACGGCGAGCAGCCCCGACAGCCTGCGGTCCCGCACGCCCATGATAACGCCCGACCTGGAGAGCGGCACCAAGCTGTGGCACCTGGTGAAGAACCACGACCACTCTGACCAGCGCGAGGGCGACCGCGGCAGCAAGATGGTGTCCGAGATCTACCTGACCCGTCTGCTGGCCACCAAGGTAACGTCGCCAGGGGGGCCTGATGGGTATTGCGGGGGGGAGAGAAACGCAAGCCGGACACTACCTGAAGCATTTTCACTGCACACATCCATGTGTGTACTGTGCGCACATACGCATGCGAACGCAAGCGCACTCATGCACACGCACACATACACAGACACACACAGGAACACAAATATGCACACAAACACAACCATGCGCGCACACGCGCACACAGACACGCACACATGGTCACACACGGCACACACATTTAAAGTGCCAGTTTCCGTCAGATTAATATTTATTCATTTTGACAGCTCTTATTGACTTCTTGTTTTCTATGGCTCAGAAGTGATGAATAGTTTTCATAACCTTTGCTACAGAGGAAGGTTGGAAGATATCGTGTAACTTAATTAGGAGTGTGGCCTCTGGCTATCGACCTGTTTGTTTTAGAGTTAATTTCACCAGTTAAAGGCCTCTGCTGTACAGTAGATTCTCCTGGTGCGCACACACTTGGCTTTCAAACCTGTTAATGTCCTCATTGCTCATCTCTGTTCCCCTCTACACATATGAAAGACCTTTTTCATACATATTCAGCAAAGGCTGATGTCACGAATCACGCCCTAATACGGTGCATTTTTATTTATTTTTAATGGTGGTAATGAAACAAATTACATGTGGATCATAAGCTAATTGTTGTTCTGGAATATAATGGCAATATATCTGTTTTATCCAAGATCTGTCTGAGCAAATTTCCTTATTCCATGACATTTTGTGTGTCTGAAAGGACTAAAACACAGGCAATGGCAGGCAGTGCAGGCAGGATATAGTCACAGTCTAGAGTGAGGCATCACTGAATCCAGCTCGGCCTGGTGTTAATTCCTCTCAACAGGTTACTACCCCTCTGAAAGATAATCCAAGGGAACAAGCAACAGAAGCCTCCTAAATGCTCTACATGTATTCAGATATAAGCTCATTTAAATTATTCATTATTATGAAAAATAACAAACCCAATTTAAATCTCTAAATTTGTTGATAGGTCAGTAAACTGCTGGAAACAGCCAAGTCAAAACCAACTCGGCATCAGGTTTGAGACTGAATAAGTTTATTAAGCAGACAGACAGGATGCAGCAGTTAGAATCACAAACACAAGTTTCACTCACTAATGAATGTATGCACACTACTTATTATAACTCAAAATAAGACGTCAAAACAGACGTTCATTTGAAATGACCAACAGAGAGTGGTAGAGATGGCAGTAAGCCAAAGCCAGACCAGACCGTTCCACAGAATTGCCCTCTTCCAGCTTCACTGTCACAGGAACAAAAGAAAAACGATCGAAAGCTCATTTGGAACGAACACACAGCCAAGAATAAACAGAACAAACTTTGCTTCTCTCAGACTTGTCTCAAAACTTGAGCCATAAATACATCACCCAGCAGGGAATGAGGACGCTGGCCCTGATTGGGTGATGAGTTCGGCCGCTGAAGGGGTTGGGTTTCTTCTATGGCACGTCCTGGCAAAATCCCTTTTTACTAAAAGTAAATCTAATTTGTCCAAAGCAGAGCGAAACACCATGATCTTATTATCAAAAAATTTACAGTTTTTGCCTCTTTTTTTAAGGAGATCAAATGCAAATGTTTTAGGAGGTAATTCAGTTTAGCTATTGAATGCCTTTATTAAAAATGGCAAATGTACTTTTGCCTCTTACAATACAGTTGATGTGTATAAATAATTGTTGTCCACCCTGCATTAAAATCTCCCTTTTCAAACTGGGAAGCCTCAACAACCATTTCTTATGTGAGACTTAAGAATGAATGCGACAGATTCCTCTTCTTTTATTATAAGCTCAGGGCATTCAACTTTATCTACAAATGGCTGTAGTAATCCTGTGGTGTTGTGTAGGCCCTCCTTATCGGATTAGTTGTTTCTGGTGCTTCGTTACAGAGGTGATAAAACCTCACAGTCATAGTGGTCACCAGGACACCCAATCCATTTGTTTATAAGGACCTCAGCATGTCTTAATTTCCAAATATCCTCTGATATTTCCAGAGGAGGTATAGACCGAAACAGACATGGATGTCTGTTTAGTTGTTTCTGCATGTAACATTGTTTGGACAACAAGTTAACAATATCTAAGCATGTTGTTCCTCTCTAATATTCTGTAATCTAAAAACTAGATATCCAACAGGAACTTGTTTACTTGTGCAAGGAGGGAAACTTGCCTTGTAAGTCATAACTGCTGCCCCACCAGTCCATATTTTTGTCACGAGCAGTTAAAGATGGTATATAGAAATGTTTTGGCTGCAGTGTAAGTACTCTTGAAAGGCTTGTTAATTTAAAAGCAAATGTGCAGGTTAATAAAGATGTTGAAAAAAAGTAATTCCAAAACACTATTTATGTAAACGTTTGGAACCAAATTTTGGACTGCAGTATCAAGCTGTAGACAGCCTTAAGAAAATGCTGTTAAAATATATTTTAGTGTATTAGGAAGGTACTGATGTTTTGCCAAATATATGAAGAAAGGATAAAGATGTTCAGTCTAGATCAGTGGTTCTTAACCTTGTTGGAGGTACTGAACCCCACCAGTTTCATATGCGCATTCACCGAACCCTTCTTAATTGTATTCCCCATCTCCATGCAGCTTAAGGAAGTGTTCCCTTAGTTTTGCCGGTGCTAGACTAGAATTGCTCAACTTGGCATTGCAAATCATGCAGTTAGGACGCTGACTCCCATCACGTTCCCTTATACATGTGAATCCATATTGTACATATTCGTCCGACCACTTTCTTTTTTTGCTCGACATAGTGCTCGACATAGTTAGTATGAAGGGATTAAAATATTAAGAAAGAAATCACACGACGTACCATCACGACAGTCACAAGTCGACTACCGAGCGCACCAAATTCCCTGCAGCACAGATAGGCCAAGCGATGTAGCGTGATCACTTGCAGCCAATGATGGCCAAGCGGGACGTGTCATCACGAATCATATGAGTCGGGTGTGTGTCTTAACCTCCGCCGAACCCCTGAGACTGACTCACCGAACCCCTGGGGTTCGATCGAACCCAGGTTAAGAACCACTGGTCTAGATGGACTGCAGTAACAAGCGGTCTTAAACGTGTTAACTCTTTGCTGGTCCTGTTACCGAATCCCAGTACCCTCCGACAGTCCTTTATTTCAGAACAAATGTCTCTCTCGCCCCAAACAAAAATGATGCACTCCATTACCATGGGGCTAACCTTGTTCCTCACAATTCCACAGAAACAATAAAAGGAGACTTAAAAACATACTTCTCACGTGGCCTGTGTCAATTCCAAGATTTAAAAAAAAAATTATTATAGAGAAGGCTGTGTTATTACAACTCACTTCCTGTTTATTTAGCAAGTATTAGACAATCCTGAGGTACTGTACTGTCCAACTCCCCTGCCCCCGGTCATACAACTGGACTGCATTAGTATCAAGGCTGGCCTTTACAGATGGGGGAGGGGCAAACGTAAATCCTAAATGTCACATTTATATTACATAACCTGAGGCTCAGCTATCAATGACGGAACAATAAAACAGCATTCTGTAGGGACACCTTGAATCCCCGAAAGTCCCTCCAGCTATGAGTGATATAATAATTTCTGCCCGCCCACCCCCCTCCATCAGCTACACCCCTCCCCGGGGGTGTTACCCCCATTTACCCTGTGACCCAGAGGTGGGGTGGGGGCTACTGACATCACTCCCGAATGAGAGATTGCCATGGCAATGAGGTTGGCGGGGGAGGGTTTGTCGAGAGCCGGCGCAGCGTTAATGCGCACAGCCTTTTAATACTCCTCCATGGCTCATTTGCATTATTGGTCTCTGAGCTCCATTTGGTAATTTGCAGGTGCTAACGGTCCTGACGCTTTTTGCTAGCCTCTGCATGTTTTTTTTCTCCTGTTGTTCCCTCATTAGGCTTCTATTATTGTTACCCTCCAGCAGCTAAGTCCAAGGGTAAGACTGGAGATGTATCTCAAAAGCCTCGTGTAGTATGGAAAGAGCCGGCAAAGTTTTTGGTTTCGTGAACATCCTTTCTTGATTCATTAGTGGAATTGATGCTTCTCTAGTACACACACTGAGATGGTCAAAAATTGAATATAATTATAATTTATTATGTCAGACGTCTTATACCTGCTGTGGTACAGTGGGCCAGGAGGCCCTTGGATCCAAATTCCCTCTAGGCATTATTCAGCTTTATTGTAAATGCGTTCAGCTGGGCTCAAATTTAAAACTTAAGCTTCAATTGGACTGGTTTGGATTTACCAAGATCTGAAAAGATTAAGGTTATGATCTCTATGATCTCTTTCTATGCAGTTTTGGTCGTTTGTGTGGGGAAAATCAAATCGTGTGTTATACGTTAAAACAAATGACAATACTAACTGCAAAAATGCAAACACTGACTGTTTTACAACCTGGGGGGAGAAAAGACTTCAATTTTGAAAAACCAGCTCCTGTCATCACAATACTGTATCAGTCTGTGGTCGCCTTCAGTCACCTTGAAAACTTAGATACTTTTGTGTGCTCCTCAGGGTACACTGCAGAAGTTTGTGGATGACCTGTTTGAGACCATCTTCAGCACAGCGCACCGTGGCAGTGCCCTTCCCCTGGCTATCAAGTACATGTTCGACTTCCTGGACGAGCAGGCCGACAAACACCAGATCACCGACTCCGATGTGCGGCACACCTGGAAGAGCAACTGGTGAGCGTGATGCTTTGTGTGTGTGTGTGTCTCTGTGTCTGTGTCTGTGTCTGTGTCTGTGTGTGTTTGTGTGAGTACTGTGACTAAATGTGTGAGCTAAATTGGATAAACACCGTGCAACATTTTGCAGAGGTGGTGCTTATGGGAAGCAGTCCAGTGCTAGTTTAAATATACCTCAGGAAAATAATTTCCAGCTACGTCCAAACTCCCCTTGGACGTTTGCTAAATGTAGCACAGTGTTATCCCTCTTCAGGTGCTGTCTGGCGAGCGCTCTGACACGCCCCTCTCTGTTTGCTAGTCCCTTGTGATTGGCTCCTTCATGCAGGAGTGAATGGGGAGGAAGATCCCCCCTGTCTCCCTCCACACCCTCCTCTTTCGCTCTCTCTCTTTTTCTCACTTTGTGTCTTCCTCCAGTCTGACACCTCTCTCTTTCTCTCTTTCTGTCATCTCTCTCTCTCTCCATCCATTCCCTTCAGTCCCTTCCCTCTAAGCCTGTCGATGTCCCTTCTACGTGAGCTGAGAACATCCTCAGAAAAGCAGACCCCCCCCCCCCCCCCCACACCGGTTCCCATGTCAACAGGGCGCAGAGCACTTTCAGCACTCATACTCAGGAAGTGCTTTATTAGCATGACTGCTGAAACAATACTACCGCCAAAACATGAAAACCCCGCACAAAATAATGTTATTGTAAAACACATATCTCCCACTACTCTATGGATGGAGCAATGTTATAAAAATATTATTCAATGTGGTTGTTATGCTTATATCGACCCACTTATATCTGCCCACTGTCGATCAAATTCTGAATGCTTTTGTTTGTTTTTTTTTTCAAATTGGCCACAAGACATTTTTCTGTCTCTCCAAATGGGATTTGTGTTTTTCTTGTGCAAAAACTGAATTTGCCATCATAGTGGTTTGGATGTTACTTGTGCCACATAACGGTCTGTGCCAATTTAATGTATCCAATTGCAAGTGCATTTTGAAAAGTGAGATTCAGTTTAAATTCATCTGTCAGACATGGTTTGGGTATTAGGAATCTTAGTTCTTAATCCTGTTTTCATGTGGTGTGGCCAGGCGGCTCATTAACTGTTATGGTTATTGTTGAAATCTGCTCCCGTGTTCATAAATATAAAGAGTAGTGGCGCTGACCGAGGATCATTTTCCCCAGTCCTTACCCGTTATGACCAAAAAAGAGACAGAGACAAAAAAGAAGCAGAAATGCTCCTAGGTCCTATCTGCTACTCTGAGGTACTGAATGGATATGGGCCCTGGTGGCTCAGATGGGCATGAGACTTGGACTGGGCCCGTGTTTTTTTTGCGTTGCCAAATGTTATCATGCCACTTTTCACATTTATAGGCAATAAAGGCCAGTGTGGGCAATATTGACTGTTCTTGTGAACCTGTAGACAAGCCCTCTTGGAGTTTTGCACGGAACGCGTGGTTCCTGTAATTTGTGTTAATAAGGGGTCCCATTCATCACAGAGTCGGTACAAAAGAATAGCTCTGATTGCACAACTGAAAATTACACACACACCTGTGAGTCTGTGTCAGTATGATTTTAGCGACAAGGATAAACATTTCAGCTACACTTGGAGCTGAATGGAAGAAATTAATCGCTTATTGTTAAAACTAACACACTTAAGCATGTAGGATTCATCAAACAAGGGTGTCATCAAACAATATAAAAAGACAATACTTATAAATGATGGGCCAACACATTCAATAAATAAAATAGAAATAAAATAGTCCAATAGAAATTGAACCTTCCTATTATGTTTGGGTTCAATTTGACCCCGTTCAGTGTTTGACATCTCTTAAAAACCAGTTAACCGTATTTTATTTATTTATTTATTTTTAATCTTGTATGACTTTTTGCAATTTGGTGCTCTCTAGCATTTTTTGAAAACAAGTCCAAAAATAAAATGGTTACTGTTCTTGAACCCCTTTGACTACAGGAATAATCCTGGTCTCTTCTGTAAGGTAACCCTCACTCTTAAGTATTTCTGAAACAAAGTAACAGAAGCTGAAACACAGGGGAAGTGGAAGTTTACTGAAGTAAAAAGAGCTGTTCCAGGTTTCACTCAGTGCAGTTATCCAGCTAACTCAGTAATCCTGCTTCGTATTATCCCCCCCCCCCCCCACGTCTAAAGGGCGGCAGTGTAGTATAATGGTTAAGGAACTGGGCTTGTAACCGAAAGGTTGCAGGTTTGATTCCCAGGTAGGACACTGCCGTTGTACCCTTGAGCAAGGTACTTCACCTGCATTGCTTCAGTATATATTCAGCTGTATAAATGGATAATATGTAAATGCTGTGTAAATCGCTCTGGATAAGAGTGTCTGCTAAATGCCTGTAATGTAATGTAAAGACAAACAATCAATGGCACACACATGCATTGAAATATAACCGTAGGGGTTCAGTCAGGCGATACACTAAACAATCAGGTGCAAGTTGGCTGCATTTGGCAATGAGATCCTCCTGATGTCAAAAGTAAAGTTTTCATAAGAACTTGGCATTAAGTAGGGAACTGTTTTCCAGTCTTTTTATCCTCCACTTCACCTGTCACATTTTACATACTTCTGGTCTCATATCTTCCCTTTTCACTTTTTACTGCATGCATTTTCTTTCTCCTAATCCCCACTGTCATTTATTCAGATATGTCACAAATTATTTTTCTGCCCTCTTCAGCTTGCCCCTGAGGTTCTGGGTGAATGTGATCAAGAACCCGCAGTTTGTCTTTGACATCCACAAGAACAGCATCACGGACGCCTGCCTGTCGGTGGTGGCCCAGACCTTCATGGACTCCTGCTCCACCTCCGAGCACAAACTGGGCAAGGATTCTCCCTCCAACAAGTTGCTCTATGCTAAAGACATTCCGAACTACAAGAACTGGGTGGAAAGGTATGATTTGATTGCTGACAATGATTAATTTTGCATTAAATTGTGCCTGATACTGGCTTTTTATATGAGGAATTTGAAAATAAAACAGAAGAAAAGAGTTTGTGTTGAATGTGCCAAGCATTTATAAGTTAGCTTTGTAAGGTACAACTTAACCTTCTCTTTGATTAAGGCCTTGATGGCCTTGAAATGAGATTTGTTTTTAATAATGTTAATCCTCCTCCTCTTCCCACTTTCCTGAACTCCACACCTGCAGGTACTACTCTGACATCTCGCGAATGCCAGCGATCAGTGATCAGGACATGAGCGCTTACCTGGCGGAGCAGTCGCGACTACACCTGAGCCAGTTCAACAGCATGAGTGCCCTGCATGAGATCTACTCCTATATCATCAAGTACAAGGATGAGGTGAGGAGCACAGAGCTCAGCGTGATGAGTGTTAGTGTGCAGTCAATCAATGTGATGAGTGTTAGCAGGCAGGGTGTGATGAGTGTTAGCATGCCGTCGTTGGGTGTGATGAGTGTTAGCGTGCAGTCATTGTGTGTGATGAGTGTTAGCATGCAGTCATTGTGTGTGATGAGTGTTAGCGTGCAGTCGTTGGGTGTGATGAGTGTTAGCGTGCAGTCATTGTGTGTGATGAGTGTTAGTGTGCAGTCGTTGGGTGTGATGAGTGTTAGCGTGCAGTCATTGTGTGTGATGAGTGTTAGCGTGCAGTCGTTGGGTGTGATGAGTGTTAGCGTGCAGTCATTGTGTGTGATGAGTGTTAGCGTACAGTCATTGTGTGTGATGAGTGTTAGCGTGCAGTTGTTGGGTGTGATGAGTGTTAGCGTGCAGTCGTTGGGTGTGATGAGTGTTAGCGTGCAGTCATTGTGTGTGATGAGTGTTAGCGTGCAGTCGTTGGGTGTGGTGAGTGTTAGAGTGCAGTCATTGTGTGTGATGAGTGTTAGCGTGCAGTCGTTGGTTGTGATGAGTGTTAGCGTGCAGTCATTGTGTGTGATGAGTGTTAGCGTGCAGTCATTGTGTGTGATGAGTATTAGCAGGCAGGGTGTGATGAGTGTTAGCATGCCGTCGTTGGGTGTGATGAGTGTTAGCGTGCAGTCATTGTGTGTGATGAGTGTTAGCATGCAGTCATTGTGTGTGATGAGTGTTAGCGTGCAGTCGTTGGGTGTGATGAGTGTTAGCATGCAGTCATTGTGTGTGATGAGTGTTAGTGTGCAGTCGTTGGGTGTGATGAGTGTTAGCGTGCAGCCATTGTGTGTGATGAGTGTTAGCGTGCAGTCGTTGGGTGTGATGAGTGTTAGCGTGCAGTCATTGTGTGTGATGAGTGTTAGCGTACAGTCATTGTGTGTGATGAGTGTTAGCGTGCAGTTGTTGGGTGTGATGAGTGTTAGCGTGCAGTCGTTGGGTGTGATGAGTGTTAGCGTGCAGTCATTGTGTGTGATGAGTGTTAGCATGCAGTCATTGGGTGTAATGAGTGTTAGCATGCAGTCGTTGGGTGTGATGAGAGTTAGCATGCAGTAGTTGGGTGTGATGAGCGTTAGCATGCCGTCGTTGGTTGTGATGAGTGTTAGCATTCTGTCGTTGGGTGTGATGAGTGTTAGTGTGCAGTCGTTGGGTGTGATGAGTGTTAGCATGCCGTCGTTGGGTGTGATGAGTGTTAGCATGCAGTAGTTGGGTGTGATGAGTGTTAGCATGCCGTCGTTGGGTGTGATGAGTGTCAGCGTGCAGTCATTGTGTGTGATGAGTGTTAGCATTCTGTTGTTGGGTGTGATGAGTGTTAGCATGCAGTCATTGGGTGTGATGAGTGTTAGCATGCAGTCATTGGGTGTGATGAGTGTTAGCGTGCATTCGTTCGGTGTGATGAGTGTTAGCGTGCCGTCGTTGGGTGCGATGAGAATATGGCACATGGATATTCCAAGATCTTTTTGGGCCTTGAGCCTGTGGTGCCTTACTGATGCAGTATGTATTTATTTATATGCACGCGCACGCACGCACGCACGCACGCACGCACGCACGCACGCACGCACGCACGCACACACACACACACACACACACACACACACACACACACACACACACAAATATGCACACAAGCATATATACAGGAGTGGATGGAGTAATAAGTACTCCTCTAGGGCAAATCAAAAAGACATAAACACATGATTCATAAAGATTAGATGGGATAAATAGGATGTTAATTGAGGGCTTTGGACAGCGCATTTAAGCTCCTTCCCTTCCAATCCCTCCAGTATATGTGTGTGTGTGTGTGTGTGTGTGTGCCTGTGCGTGTATGCGTGCATGTGTGTGTGTGTGCGTGTATGTGTGTGTGTGTGTGTGTGTGTGTGTGTGTGTGTGTGTGTGTGTGTGTGCCTGTGCGTGTGTGCGTGCATGTGTGTGTGTGCGTGTATGTGTGTGTGTGTGTGTGTGTGTGTGCGAATATTTCTGTTTCCCTCCTGTTCCTGTGTTGTTTTTTATCAACAGTCTGCAACTTATCACACTCAGCATGGCCCCATTATTAATGTTTGAAGGCACTTTAAATTGGGTCTGGGTTTACCTGCTCGGGCGCAGCACTGAACTATTAATTTTGAACTACTGAACTATTGAACTACAGACCATTCACAATTGATGGCTTTCTCAGTGCTACGTTTGACATTTTAGCCATTTTGCTTCTCTCTTATTATTTGAAACTGAGGTTGTGTTCAACGCTGCGCTGCAAAAATGTCTACCTGTTCACCGGATCCTGATAAATTGAGGGAGCTGATGGTCGTAGCAGTTCTCCGTCCCAATCTAGAATGTACGTTTGTTCTGGAAGTTTGTGTGTAGTTCATTTGACTCAATAGTTCTGAGAAATGTTCCCTGGTATTCCAGACTTAACTTAACTGTAGCCTCTGACTGCAGCGTCTGCCATCTTGAAAAACACAGCGAGCACTGTTACAGATCACGACCACAGATTCTCCAGATGGTCAGCTGCATGTTCTCAACGTTGCAAGTTCCGTCCCTCTATCACTGGGGATTTATGTATCCGTTTGTGAAGGGGTGAGACCAAGGGCTGTGCAGTCAGCAGTGGGTGTTCTGTCATTGGACGCGTCTCATTACGGCACTGTGGACACTCATGCTGTAATGCAGCGCCGGAACCACCCCCGTCACAACTGGAATCTCCTAAAATAAGGAAGTAGAGGTGATGACAGAATATACTCTCCCACGTGGTTGCTGTTTGAGTCTGCGAACCAGCGGCCCGCTCGGGCGGAGAGCACTACTGAGCCCTGGCACGACCCGGGAGGAGATCTTGCCGTTAATGCACCACAGCTGCCTCCCGTTTAGCGCCCCGCCCTGCCCCTAAGCGCGATTACTCGGGTGCAGGCGGCCCCCTCTCCGCTGGCACTGGGCGGAAACCCCATAGAAATTATTATTCCGGGGGTATTCGGAGGCGTGGCCTGTGAGAGCACCATCCACATGCTCAATGCGAGCCGCAACATCGGTGGTTTGAATCCGGACGTATGCCTCTCCCTCTCTCCATTGTGCTGTCCAATAAAGCTGAAAAGCCCTAAAAATATAAATATAAAAATGTATTATTATTCCTTTACGTACTGCCGTTGCTCAGAACTCTGAACACGAATGTCCGTGATTGACAGGAGCATAAACGGAGCACTGTGTCTGGACGGGACCAGCATGAGGGACGCCGAGGTCCTCTCTTCCCGCCCTCCCTCGTGATTCCCGTCAGAGCCACTGACCACCTCTCCAGCGAAATGTGGGAGTCGGTTAACCTACAGCTCCACGGTTAACATATTCACTAGTCATTTCCCTTATTAACCTACAGCTCCACGGTTAACATATTCACTAGTCATTTCCCTTATTAACCTACAGCTCCACGGATAACATATTCACTAGTCATTTCCCTTATTAACCTACAGCTCCACGGATAACATATTCACTACAGTCATTTTCCTTATTAACCTACAGCTCCACGGATAACATATTCACTAGTCATTTCCCTTATTAACCTACAGCTCCACGGATAACATATTCACTAGTCATTTCCCTTATTAACCTACAGCTCCACGGTTAACATATTCACTAGTCATTTCCCTTATTAACCTACAGCTCCACGGATAACATATTCACTAGTCATTTCCCTTATTAACCTACAGCTCCACGGATAACATATTCACTACAGTCATTTTCCTTATTAACCTACAGCTCCACGGATAACATATTCACTAGTCATTTCCCTTATTAACCTACAGCTCCACGGATAACATATTCACGACAGTCATTTTCCTTATTAACCTACAGCTCCACGGATAACATATTCACTAGTCATTTCCCTTATTAACCTACAGCTCCACGGTTAACATATTCACTAGTCATTTCCCTTATTAACCTACAGCTCCACGGTTAACATATTCACTACAGTCATTTTCCTTATTAACCTACAGCTCCACGGATAACATATTCACTAGTCATTTCCCTTATTAACCTACAGCTCCACAGATAACATATTCACTACAGTCATTTTCCTTATTAACCTACAGCTCCACGGATAACATATTCACTACAGTCATTTCCCTGATTAACCTACAGCTCCACGGTTAACATATTCACTACAGTCATTTTCCTTATTAACCTACAGCTCCACGGATAACATATTCACTACAGTCATTTCCCTTATTAACCTACAGCTCCACGGTTAACATATTCACTAGTCATTTCCCTTATTAACCTACAGCTCCACGGATAACATATTCACTACAGTCATTTTCCTTATTAACCTACAGCTCCACGGATAACATATTCACTAGTCATTTCCCTTATTAACCTACAGCTCCACGGTTAACATATTCACTACAGTCATTTTCCTTATTAACCTACAGCTCCACGGATAACATATTCACTAGTCATTTCCCTTATTAACCTACAGCTCCACGGTTAACATATTCACTAGTCATTTCCCTTATTAACCTACAGCTCCACGGTTAACATATTCACTAGTCATTTCCCTTATTAACCTACAGCTCCACGGATAACATATTCACTACAGTCATTTTCCTTATTAACCTACAGCTCCACGGATAACATATTCACTAGTCATTTCCCTTATTAACCTACAGCTCCACGGATAACATATTCACTAGTCATTTCCCTTATTAACCTACAGCTCCACGGTTAACATATTCACTAGTCATTTCCCTTATTAACCTACAGCTCCACGGATAACATATTCACTAGTCATTTCCCTTATTAACCTACAGCTCCACGGATAACATATTCACTACAGTCATTTTCCTTATTAACCTACAGCTCCACGGATAACATATTCACTAGTCATTTCCCTTATTAACCTACAGCTCCACGGATAACATATTCACGACAGTCATTTTCCTTATTAACCTACAGCTCCACGGATAACATATTCACTAGTCATTTCCCTTATTAACCTACAGCTCCACGGTTAACATATTCACTAGTCATTTCCCTTATTAACCTACAGCTCCACGGTTAACATATTCACTACAGTCATTTTCCTTATTAACCTACAGCTCCACGGATAACATATTCACTAGTCATTTCCCTTATTAACCTACAGCTCCACAGATAACATATTCACTACAGTCATTTTCCTTATTAACCTACAGCTCCACGGATAACATATTCACTACAGTCATTTCCCTGATTAACCTACAGCTCCACGGTTAACATATTCACTACAGTCATTTTCCTTATTAACCTACAGCTCCACGGATAACATATTCACTACAGTCATTTCCCTTATTAACCTACAGCTCCACGGTTAACATATTCACTAGTCATTTCCCTTATTAACCTACAGCTCCACGGATAACATATTCACTACAGTCATTTTCCTTATTAACCTACAGCTCCACGGATAACATATTCACTAGTCATTTCCCTTATTAACCTACAGCTCCACGGTTAACATATTCACTACAGTCATTTTCCTTATTAACCTACAGCTCCACGGATAACATATTCACTAGTCATTTCCCTTATTAACCTACAGCTCCACGGTTAACATATTCACTAGTCATTTCCCTTATTAACCTACAGCTCCACGGTTAACATATTCACTAGTCATTTCCCTTATTAACCTACAGCTCCACGGATAACATATTCACTAGTCATTTCCCTTATTAACCTACAGCTCCACGGATAACATATTCACTACAGTCATTTTCCTTATTAACCTACAGCTCCACGGTTAACATATTCACTACAGTCATTTTCCTTATTAACCTACAGCTCCACGGATAACATATTCACTACAGTCATTTCCCTTATTAACCTACAGCTCCACGGTTAACATATTCACTACAGTCATTTTCCTTATTAACCTACAGCTCCACGGATAACATATTCACTACAGTCATTTCCCTTATTAACCTACAGCTCCACGGTTAACATATTCACTAGTCATTTCCCTTATTAACCTACAGCTCCACGGATAACATATTCACTACAGTCATTTTCCTTATTAACCTACAGCTCCACGGATAACATATTCACTAGTCATTTCCCTTATTAACCTACAGCTCCACGGTTAACATATTCACTACAGTCATTTTCCTTATTAACCTACAGCTCCACGGATAACATATTCACTAGTCATTTCCCTTATTAACCTACAGCTCCACGGTTAACATATTCACTAGTCATTTCCCTTATTAACCTACAGCTCCACGGTTAACATATTCACTAGTCATTTCCCTTATTAACCTACAGCTCCACGGATAACATATTCACTACAGTCATTTTCCTTATTAACCTACAGCTCCACGGATAACATATTCACTAGTCATTTCCCTTATTAACCTACAGCTCCACGGATAACATATTCACTAGTCATTTCCCTTATTAACCTACAGCTCCACGGTTAACATATTCACTAGTCATTTCCCTTATTAACCTACAGCTCCACGGATAACATATTCACTAGTCATTTCCCTTATTAACCTACAGCTCCACGGATAACATATTCACTACAGTCATTTTCCTTATTAACCTACAGCTCCACGGATAACATATTCACTAGTCATTTCCCTTATTAACCTACAGCTCCACGGATAACATATTCACGACAGTCATTTTCCTTATTAACCTACAGCTCCACGGATAACATATTCACTAGTCATTTCCCTTATTAACCTACAGCTCCACGGTTAACATATTCACTAGTCATTTCCCTTATTAACCTACAGCTCCACGGTTAACATATTCACTACAGTCATTTTCCTTATTAACCTACAGCTCCACGGATAACATATTCACTAGTCATTTCCCTTATTAACCTACAGCTCCACGGTTAACATATTCACTACAGTCATTTTCCTTATTAACCTACAGCTCCACGGATAACATATTCACTACAGTCATTTCCCTGATTAACCTACAGCTCCACGGTTAACATATTCACTACAGTCATTTTCCTTATTAACCTACAGCTCCACGGATAACATATTCACTACAGTCATTTCCCTTATTAACCTACAGCTCCACGGTTAACATATTCACTAGTCATTTCCCTTATTAACCTACAGCTCCACGGATAACATATTCACTACAGTCATTTTCCTTATTAACCTACAGCTCCACGGATAACATATTCACTAGTCATTTCCCTTATTAACCTACAGCTCCACGGTTAACATATTCACTACAGTCATTTTCCTTATTAACCTACAGCTCCACGGATAACATATTCACTAGTCATTTCCCTTATTAACCTACAGCTCCACGGTTAACATATTCACTAGTCATTTCCCTTATTAACCTACAGCTCCACGGTTAACATATTCACTAGTCATTTCCCTTATTAACCTACAGCTCCACGGATAACATATTCACTAGTCATTTCCCTTATTAACCTACAGCTCCACGGATAACATATTCACTACAGTCATTTTCCTTATTAACCTACAGCTCCACGGTTAACATATTCACTACAGTCATTTCCCTTATTTAACCTACAGCTCCACGGATAACATTCACTACAGTCATTTTCCTTATTAACCTACAGCTCCACGGTTAACATATTCACTACAGTCATTTCCCTTATTAACCTACAGCTCCACGGATAACATTCACTACAGTCATTTTCCTTATTAACCTACAGCTCCACAGATAACATATTCACTACAGTCATTTTCCTTATTAACCTACAGCTCCACAGATAACATATTCACTACAGTCATTTTCCTTATTAACCTACAGCTCCACAGATAACATATTCACTACAGTCATTTTCCTTATTAACCTACAGCTCCACGGTTAACATATTCACTAGTCATTTACCTTATTAACCTACAGCTCCACGGATAACATATTCACTACAGTCATTTTCCTTATTAACCTACAGCTCCACGGTTAACATATTCACTACAGTCATTTCCCTTATTTAACCTACAGCTCCACGGTTAACATATTCACTAGTCATTTCCCTTATTAACCTACAGCTCCACGGATAACATATTCACTACAGTCATTTTCCTTATTAACCTACAGCTCCACGGTTAACATATTCACTACAGTCATTTCCCTTATTTAACCTACAGCTCCACGGATAACATTCACTACAGTCATTTTCCTTATTAACCTACAGCTCCACGGTTAACATATTCACTACAGTCATTTCCCTTATTAACCTACAGCTCCACGGATAACATATTCACTACAGTCATTTTCCTTATTAACCTAAAGCTCCACAGATAACTTATTCACTACAGTCATTTTCCTTATTAACCTACAGCTCCACTGATAACATATTCACTACAGTCATTTTCCTTATTAACCTACAGCTCCACAGATAACATTCACTATCGTGCAGGTGTCGGCACATTACAGATGCCTGCACGTCATTGCGCATGCTCTGGGTGTGCTTAATAGCACAGGCTATAGCCGCTTCACACTCACGAGAACACAGATCTACAGTGCGGTCTGGAGCTTTGTGTTCCTGGTCTTCTCCGTGCCAGATTGCCTCTCTCACTCTCTCGCATTGTCAGCAACTGAGGTCGAGGCCCAGGCCCCTTGCTTCGTTGCGCTCCTGAAAATGTTCATTTTAACTGGTGACCGGGTCCCTCAAACAAACTGAGGGCAATGGTTGTTTAGGTTCCCAGTGTCGAGGTAGTCGTTTTTGCTTTGGGAGTTTGTATAATGGTACATTGAGTCGATATTTGTCAGAATTGCTCGTTGCTCCGCACGTGCTGACGTGAAGGTCTCTTCCCCTCCCGTTCCTACAGATCCTGTCTGCCCTGGAGAAGGACGATCAGGCCCGGAGGCAGAGGCTGCGCTGCAAGCTGGAGCAGGTCATCGACACAATGGCCCTGGCCAGCTGAGAACGCGGAGGAGGACAAGGACAAGCGCGTGGTTCTGAACCCAAAACCATGGACCGCAAGGACAGAAGCAGTGCACTGGAGATTCGGCAGAGCCGGGCGGCAGCGTGGCCCGCCTCGGCCCACAACAGAAAAAAAAACTTTAAAAAAACTTTAAAAAAATAAAAAAACGCATCACGGAAAGCATCCGATTATCGCCGTCTGTTATTGTTTCGTTGTGTGCGTGCGTGCGTGCGTGCATGCGCTCAGCCGCGTCCCCTCGTGCGCCGGGATCGGAGCCAACGATCTCGGCCAGGAGAACTGAGAAAGGAGAGCGGCTGGGATGCGGTCGTCTTTTGGCCTTTGGGAAATGCTCCTCCTTGACACGTGGGCAGGTCGACGTTATAGAACGTCAGTCGAGAGACCATGTCGAGATTAAGGACATTTCTTTTCCTTTTTCCTTTTTTTTTTTTTTTTTTTGTATGTTTGTTGTTTTTGTTATTTTTGTTTTTTTTTGCATCGATGTACTCAACTGCCCACTCTCCGATCTCCTGCCACTCGTGTTACTGCTGAATTTGCACAATTTACAGAAACTGAAACAAGAGGAAAAAAAAAAGAAATAGATATATATATAAATGCAAATACATTTTTAAAGGAACGAACAAAAATAAGGGTAAAATACTTTTTCCATTTTAACGTATGGAAGCCGCCGACAAAAGAAAAAAACGGCTTCAATATTTCAGACAAAAAAATGAAGAAAAACGATGAAAAATCTTGTCCTGTGCCATGTTTTATTTGAATGTTGTTTAGTGCAAAGACATTTTGTTAGATGAAATGTGCTATAATTTAAATGTTAACATGCCTAGTGACTGAAAAAAAAAAAAAAACTAAATTGATCAAAAAAATTAAACAAAACGGCCTCCATGGAGAAAGAACAAAATGGTTGCAATGTGGGGGCATCGCCATTGGAATGGGTCTTGAAAATAGGTAACTGTATTTATTTTCGACTGTAACTGCTCCCACACTTAGTGCAATCATGGTTTAAACCTGAAAACCAAACCGCGCACACAAGCTTTGTTTATTGTTACTAGCATAGCGCTCTCTGCTTAAAATGCAAACAAACCTGAGGCCGTCAGATCTAAACGGAGGGCCTTGTGTATTCAGACATTTCAGAAATGATCTGTGGTGAGGAATATTTTTTTTGTTAATTTGCTCAATAGAATAGCTTGCTCTGAAGACCCCTGCCCATAGGGGGTAATCTTATATGAAGTACATCGCATTACTTGAAGAAACTCCACTCTCCACTAGTTAGTACCAGGCTGTAACGTCGAGTGTGGTGAAGCCCGGCGGGATTGGAGTCGGAAGTTTCAGGAGGATTTAAGGTCAATCAACTCAAACGTGTAATACGCCGTCGGTGCGTCCCGACCACTGCAGCCAGCTGGCTTGTTGGAGGACAGACTGAGCTTTTGGCCCTGCTAAATACAACAAGGTTACTTCAACATACAGCAAAAAAAACAACAACCTGAAGTGTCATTTTCTTTCCCGTCTCTGAGGTCCTCCGCTGGTTGTTAAGGCCTGCCAGTGGAATGAAGCGCCACGTTTAGTTCGAACTCTCCTTTCTTTCACAGTCCATGGTAATGAGGTCAGGGAGGGCATCGCGTCCCTGCTAGAACAAAGTCGAGCGAGCTCAGTGCTATTATTCAAAGAGGGGAGTCAATAAGTCAGTGAGATTGCTTGAGCGAACTGAATGATTCGAGAAGGACGGTTAGCTTTGTTGGAGGGGAGCATCAGAGGGCTAAAAGACTAGGGTAAATCCTCTTAGCTGATGACCTCAGTGACTTTAGCATTTTATTACGTTTTTCTTTCTTTTATAAGAGATCTTGGATGTTTGACTTTGTGGTGAGAAACTGTGTAAATTGTTTCTGCTTGCCTAAAACCATAGTGTGGTCAGTAATGGATTTTGGTATTTTATTTTTTAATGTATTGCCTTTTTATCCAGAAGTGAAGCTGATTTTTGTCACCCCCCTCCCCTCCTCCTACACGCACACACACACACACACACACACACACACACATACAACTAGTTATGTCCTGCCTAGAGCAGATTTGAGGGTACTTCATTTCTCAACGATCCTGTAAATGTGCTTGGTACCTTTAGCTACTTTGCAGATGGAACATCAGTATTCTTATCCTGCTCTTCCTTGTCAAGGAGCTAGTCTCGAGGTAGAAAGGATTCTTGTCTTCTGTGACAAGATGGTGAGTTGCTGCTTAATTCTGTCAGGTTTATTTTTCTGAGAAGATGAAGAATTTTAGGAAACTCATTGTTGCATAGTTACGCACTTACTCTGTCTGCCACATCACCCAAAATGAACAAGTCAAATCAGAGACAGGAGAACAAAGTGAGGGAAGACATTAAACATGAAATGAGTGGGTTTCCTGGAAAACTTGATAGTCTACATTTCCTTTTTTAATTTTCTATTTTATATCGTGACAATCATCCTGAGATGGTTTGATTTTCATTTCATTTCTTACCTGTGAAGGGCGTGAAACTAAAACCGAAACTAGCCCACTGTTTGTGAGACGCAAGTCTTTCGCAAGTCAGCGTCATTTCCCCAAAACCGAACATCATTGCATCGAACACGTTTTATGTGTCTTCAAGTTCCTCCAGGACAGTCCTCAAATGTAAAGGCCCTGCTGTAAATATTCAGGTCAGAAATCCGGCGATTCTTTTTTTTTGTTGTTGCTGTTTTTTTCCCAGCCTCACACAATGGCTCTTTCTTTAAACACGGACTCCTCCTGGATCCGCAAGGCTTCGCTCCTGAAATCAGCTTGAGAAATTCCTGTGAGGTTGCAGTACCTGAAGCAAAGTCTTTATTTATTATTTAATTTGCGTTTATCTGGCCTTTCTCATTTTTACTCCTAATCAGTTAGGAGCAGGTCTCCATAACATATTCATTTGGACCGAAAACAACAATCTTTTGTGTAGCTTTGCGGCACACTGAGGCCCTTGCTGTTACAGAACCTCTTTGTTACCCTTTTTTTTGGCTGTAACGTCTTGCCCAACACTCCCCCCTCATGGGCTGTGACGCCACCCGAGCTGGGATGGGTCTCCCCTCAGAAACGGCCAGGGTCGTCTGCTTTTTCTTCTGCCTCAGGTCCTCCACGGCGATATCAGATCAGGCTTTTACTGCCCTAGGTAAACTGCCAATTTCAAGGAATTGGAACGGCTCATCCCAGCTGCTTGTTCGTGTTTGGGCAACCATCTCTTTAACTCAAACAGGGTTACTTAAAGACGACGTTGTGCGCAAGGGGGACCACGTACCCGTGTGGTCTTCTGGGTGACGGGTGCATACACAGAGTGAATTCGGCATCATCCTCTCCGTTTGGCTTTAGCGCTTAGCCTGTCGTGCTGTGGCTTGTCCAATATGAAGCTAATTTTATCGCTGTGCCCTTACCATGCTTCTGTGTCTAGGTGCACCTCGACAATGAGACTTCATTGTTTCAGAACTACCATTTATGGGCCCAGCTTTTTGAACCTTTTCCTGAAAGGTGACACGGGGGATTTTGTTTACGTTCGGGTCCAGTTTTCCCTGCCGAAACTCTCTGTGCATATTACCCATTGCCACACAGGTTAGATTTTTGATAATTTGAATTGTGGATGCTTATTCTGTCTCAGGAGTTATTTTCCTCCTTTTGTTTTTTCTTGCTTTTGCTTCTGTTTTTTTTTTGTCTGGGGGGGGGATGGGTGGTGGGTAGTCTGTGTACTCTTTGCATGATTGCTCTAGAGCGTAGAACCTGTTACTTTGGGAGAACTTAGAACACAAGTATTGAGGCAGTATGCCTCCTTAAATGTTTCCCCCCTTTTGCCACGTGTGACGATACACAGAAGACTCAATTGTTCAACTCATTTCACTGAAATGGTACAAGGTCTTTGTCCTTTCAGCCAGCAGTGTCCGGAGGCTTGGGCTCAAATAGCTGCTCCGGCAGAAAGGGTGAGAAGTCCAGGGGAGAGACGCGTACTGTCTGGTGAACAGCGAGCTCTCACTTAGCGCAGAGTGCCTTGTCGGCTCCAGTCCATCCCAAGATGCAGTTCTTTCATCCCACTCACACTGCGGTCCCCGGTACTCTCTGGAACCCGCCTGTCCTCATTGACACATACATGCCGCTGCCATAACCCGGATTACTCCATTACCTCTCCTGTACCGCGTCTCAACAAACAAGTTATGATCCTTAGCCTTTTCCATTTCTCTCTCTCTCGTCCTCTCTCGCTCTCTTTTTTAACTGTGGCGGATTAAGTAGCTGTCCTTTTTAAAAAGTGAAAATAAATGCATAGGATCAAAGTAAATACATAAATAAAAACAAATTCTAAGAAAACAAATCAGAGGAGTTTTAATACTATAATTCTGATACATTTTTAAAGAGTTTCAGACTTGAAGCAACTGTGACAAGTTGGCTGTTAAACGCTCATTGTGTAAATATTCTGCTGTTTCCTATTTTGCAGATTTACTACTTGTAAATAAACACACGCATCAAGGAGAGATTAAACATTTTTTGCTAAATAACACTGCCTCTTGTTTTTCTTGTCATTTTATCTTTTATCATGCATAGCATGGTAAATGTAGATATGATTATATGCAGTATCTACTGGCTGCAAATTATTTTTCCAACTGTTGTGTACAATTGCGAATGGGAACTGATCTGTAGCTGGAGAGGCGCACTTGTATGACTAATCATAGCAGTTGAGGTATTTCTAAAGGGTGCAGCGCTGTAGTATTTAGCAGTTGTAGCGGTGTAATTATAAGTTATTACTTCTTCTATCACTATGTTTTTAGAATGAGGCCACTTTCTTTGTCTTTCGCATGTGAAGAGCTATGTTGTAAAAAATATATATACCACAGCACAGCTGTGCAAAGCCGCAAGGTGAAGTTAGTCAGCCTGTCAGCAGTTCTCACTTAGACTCAATGAGCCTTGATAGACAGGAATGTTATCATTTGTTCCAAGCATAACCCGCTCACTAATTCAATTAAAATTCCATTGGAGAACAGCAGATAATTGCAAGACCACTGAATCTGTAAATGGTTCTGCCGGGTGCTAATACGCATTTTGCGCTTAATGTGATGAATTGGTGGGGGAGGCTTCTTCCCCGCTTCTTCACAAAATGACATTGCCACGGTTAATAAAGCTGAGATTTTTACATTTTTTGAAAATAACATTCAGCGATTCAAAAGCCAGTGTATTCCCTACCCCGCGATATACAGTATGTGAAATTCCAGTTTATTCTGGTTCTATTTTATCAGAAGCACTTTTAGGATCTGCAGGGTGCCTCATGTCTGGATGACGCCGTAACCGAAGAAGCCTCGGCAACAGCGTCTCTGGCTCTCAGATCCAGGACACAATTTGGCTGTTCCGCACGTCAACGAAGCGACAGCTGTGAGGAGGAGGAGGAAGAAGAAGAAGAAGAAGAAGAAGAAGAAGAGCGTGGTGCAGGGCGAGTGGGACTGTTGTTCCCTCCACCAGCTGAGAATATTGACCCCTCCCGTTCTGCCCCACTGCACTAAATCATCCCCAGGGAACCGGCAGTGTATCCTGATGATATCCTCCATTTATGAATACATTTCTTTTCATTTGTGTTATATTAAAACAAGAAATTACTCATTCAACTTTTAATTGACAGTTTGTTACAATTCCCTTTCCTGTCCGTTTCCTCTCGCAAAAATGTATTTTTTCCCCACAGATGTTCACTGTCACATAATTGCAGAGAGAAATAAATAACCTGATCAAACCAAGCAATTTACTGCTAAGCTGTAAAGGGAGACAAGTGCACAAAGATGAAAATGAAATGAAAGCGTGAAAAAAAAAACTTATTTAATCCAATTTAAATCAAGCGAATGCTTTACTGCCAGCACGACGGGTCTTGCAATGTTTATTTTCATAAAATATAAAAATGTCGTGTCTGCATTTTTATAGTGCTTATTCTGAGAATGATTGGTTGCTTGGCCCTGGTCTTTTTAAAGGGGTGTGCAATAGTTAGACTGTATGATAAATGCTGTAGAAAGGTTGTTTTTTTTTTTTTCCAGTGGAGCTTCAGTGGTTGACTTTTGTACGCATTGCACTACCCTACTCGATGAACACAGCATGTGTTTTGGGCGGTAGGGAAGGAGAAATTCAGCTAGATCACTCACGAGTTAAATGCCTTCTTGTGGACTTTTGTAATAATGTACTGATTTAAATGCAGACTATAAACACCACACTGTTGGCTACATTGATTGTTTTGGTGGTCACATGATGTACAAAGGTAACAACATGCTAATACATAGCTAATCTCAGAAAGATAGAGACCGTAATGACAGGGAATTCATATTGCAACTTGGCTGGCTTCAGACAATTATAATACTGATACTGGTTTTCTGGGTTTACTGGGAAAGCCAATGGTTCAGAGTAATTTTGATCACATCATCGGTAAGTAGCTTTCTAACTATGGATGATTTTACAAGAGGATTGCTTCAATGTTCATTTGGCGCATATGGAGAATTCTGTGCAGAAATTTTAGGTCCTTAATCAATGTTTCCAGACCAATCCACACAAACTCTTTGTGGTGCAAGCTGTAGACTGTCCGTGACAGAGGACTGAATGTTATCTTCTTTTTAGCATTACTGTACACTTTTAATCCCAAACCAACTATACAACTATTTATAAATATAATCAAATTTAGTGTAATGAAATCACCTGTATTTTTACACTTTTAAAAAATTAAATGTTGTTTTATTAAAAACTTGTTCTGGTGGTACTGTATTCTTCTAATGTTTGGGGACTTGTGTACATCTGCACCGACTGTAGTTCTTTAATCAGTAACTTGCAATAAATAGTCCTGTTGCAAAATGAATAACAAACTTCTGTGTAAACCTCTATTAGACTGGTGTCGTCCTTGCCTATCCACAAAGGTTCTCACCGTCCTCAAATGACAAGGTGTGTAGTGGTTATCGATGTATTGCGCATATACTGTAAGTATGTAGTTTGCATAAAATAAGCAGGATTAACAATGAATTATATTGCACAATGCCTGCTTTGATTAACGGTGTACTTGTTAATATAGTTGTGGGGGAAGGCAAGTTGTGGTGCCAGTGTTTAAACCAACGATCTCCTTTTGACCTCTTAAGAATGAGGCGGTCAGTTTAAACCCCCCCCCCACCTCTTGGAGTTGTGTGGTCTAAAGCACCCCGGCCTAATGCCTGATTGCCTCTCTGGAGTAACTTGGCTGGCTAACAGCTTGATTTAGATTATTGCCTTTCATTCTGCCTTACTCTCCACTGTTTCTAAATTCACAGCAGGCACAATCATTAAAGCTCCTTTCTGTGAAGTACAAAGGAAATCCATCTCTGTTCTACACCGCAGCCCTGGACCTCAGATTAACGGTGCCGTCAGAGAACTTGTAAGTCCCTTTTTTTTCTCTTCCCGAATCCCGTTCCTTTTTTACCCCTCATCTTTTCCCTCTTCACCCCAAATAGGAACGCCGCCCCTTCTCGGACAACAATATAAGAACACGTCAGGAAAACTGTGTCACGTTGACTGCGGCTGGGATAGCAATGGGTTTAGGAGAGATGTGGCAGCGATAAGGGCTTTTTGTTATAAACCATTACTAAGGGATTATAGACTGGTCTCGCTGGAGCAGAGGATTAATGTACTCTCCATGTTGAGTAACTGGCAGAGAGGTCTTGTGCCTTTTTATGGGGAATGATAATAAGAGTCAATATGAAAAAAATATGACGATAGAAGTGGATCAGAGTGATGGGCTGGTGTCAAGTGACTATCACTGAGCTGAATTAGCGCTCAAGCAAAGTCTCTTATTTAATATGTTGAGAAAATAAGCCCGGCTCACCCGTGCTAAGCTTCTCCACGGGATTTGTAAAGGCAATCGGCAAGTGCTGTGCACCTGTAAAGCCTAGAATGGCCGATTGCAAATCAAGGATGTGATAACTGTTTCTCCATCTCCCTGCGATCGAGAGTCCAGATCAATAACCCTTTGTTCTTTGTGCCTGAAGGGTTATTCTCGGTCTTTAGGCCTTTTATTCAGGTGGATGAGACAAGCTCTGGAGGAACTAACAGAAGGGGGGGGGGGATGAGCTGAGTGGACAGAAGCACCCCCCCCCCCCCCCCGAGACCAACAAGTCCACTTTCAGCTCTCGGCCTTCAGATTTTCAGCCTTGTTTCAAAGGTGGGGGATCACATCCCAGCAGTCCCGGGAGTGTCTCTCTGATAACCAGTCATGGGTCTCATCTCTTCATTCATGTGAGGGGAAGGATGGAGTGAGAGAGAAAGAAAGGGAGAGAGGCCCTTACTCCTTTTATATCTTGCATGTTCCGTGACATTTGCAAAGGTGGATCCTTTTTAGTTGGACGGATTAATGTGGTTGTATGCCCCGGAAACTGAAGGGCGAGACGATTGTTCTGGTGGCTTAGATTCTCTGGCTTTTTTTTTTATTGACAGGCAACTGCATGCTTTCTGTTTTGATTTCTTTACTTTAATGGTGCACATGTCAAGCTCATCAGACAAAAATCTCAAAACAGTTCCGCACAGCAGACCTAGCGGGAACCTCCTTCAAGTGTAAATTATAAATGTCAACTGGTTTAGTGAAGGGGTCATTGTACAGTAGAAGACATCGTCTTTTTTATGGGGTATCAACCCATGTTCTGACTTATTGTGGTCAGGAGATTTCCGAACACTTATCTCAAAGAGTGTCCCGGCCAAATACCCAACCTTGTTCTCTCAAGGTTGGGATTAGCTGTCTAATCATCCCCCTGGTTTAGTTGTTTTAATAATCCCTCACTCTCCAACTCTGATGTGTTTTGGTACAAAATGGCAGCCAACTCACTGTAAAGTCTTTGTTGCACTACATCTTTATTAGTATCATAGTAAAGCGTCTGCTAAATGAATGTAATCATTAGAAGTTCTGTAAAATGTATATAGTTTTATTTATATAAATAGCCCATAATAGATTCCTTTTTTCATAGAATGACTCAAATATTTTTCAGAACAGTCAATGTAATTTTTGTTGTACAGGAAGACTTCAGCATACCACATGCAAAGGAATGCAGGAAAGCTGAGAGGTCAGGAAAGATAGTTCCTCCTCTGCTTCAACAGGCTAAACAACAGAGCCAAATTTTCATGCACTTCCCTCCAACCATTAACAGAATATCCTGAAAACATCGCAGCAGTGGGTTTGAGAAGGGACGTGTTGTAAACGGGGTTACAGACCCTTAAAGTTGTCAGCAGAAATGATCGATTTGAGCATGTTTGCTTCCCAGGGGAAATAGGCAATGATTTTTATAACTGAATGGAGAAACAACAGGAGCAGCAAAAACGAGAATACTTTCTCTCCTTAGATCTCCTCAGAATGAACCCAATTCATGCATATACTCTTTTGCATATTGACCGTCGTCTGCCAGTAGAAATTGCATCAGATTGGTAGTTTAACGAGACAACTTTAGTCAATTCTGACCAATAGAGACGCTGACTGTTTGTGTTCTGAAATACTGACTCCAGAATAGACATTCAATCAAATTCGCCTTAAGGGAAGTACTCTGAAACAAATTGCTCCACAGAATCCAATCGGAAAAACATTTCCTTGTCTTGCGTGATCCGTCAACAAATGAATCACAGAAGAATGAGTCATTCCTGATATCTCTTAAAATATATTGATTAAAAACAAGTTGGTTGACTTTTTTTGTTTGCTGGAAATGTTGTTTATATGTGGAAATATGACATAAAGTGACCTGAAAATTGAGATTGTTTCGTGCTGGTTTTTATCTGTTTTTCTTTTTTACTTCTGCTATGAAAGGACCATGAAAAATGGTGTTTTATTTCATGTTACATTTGTTGTTGTTGTTTTTTTTTGTTTTGTTTTTAGGAAGTCCGTGTTGCTGTTGTCACTGAAGGGTCACGCCCGGCAGACCCTTTTCCTGGTACACCGGCCAATATTCTCCTTGACAGAATACATTAGTTAATTAATTAATTAGTTTCTGGGTGGGTTTCATGTGGTGGCTCGATCTAATGCATTGTGAGTGAAAGATAAGCTTTGCGGACAGCACTGATGACAAAACTGAAGCATGGACTTTAATTAGTCAAGTTAATTAAAAAGAGAGCGGTCTGGGGTTGAGCTTCAAATACCTGGAGATGATGCCGAGTTCCACAATAGTGGAGGTCTAGAGCGGTGCATGGGGGGCGATAAGAGAATCTCAAAGAGAAAGGGTTAATTATTCAACCAGGGGTCCTCATTCATTCATAATGTTTAACATGCAAAGTCCATTAAGCCTTGCCACGGGATCCCAACTGCAAAATATGCCTTATTAATGATGGCATGGCAGGAAGCACCATCCCTTTTATATCCCAACATAATGGGACACACACACACACATATCCATACAAGGCCATTTAATGTTCATTTGCTAACCTATGCAGTTAATTTAGAAATTAATAATGTGTTGTTTTTACTATAATCAATCATAGTTTCACGTTTTTAACATCAACAGGATCGGCCACCACTGTGTTGATTGTGTACAGTGTAAACGGAGAACTGCGTAGCCTAATACAGATGCAAATTAGTGAGAATATGCAGAGAATAGGCTACTGGGGTAATTGAAAAGTCTAACATACTAAAAAACCTTTAGTATTTAAAAAAAAAAAAAAAGGTTTGGGCTGCTGGATGGCTCATCCACTCATACACTGAATACACTGGGGTGCATGGATGAGCCTCACAGCCACGTATCGCGTGCCAGTGTCGACTGGCCCCGCGCAATTGCCAATTGTGTTATCCAGGTAATGGGAGGGTTCTGGCGGGTACGGTTCTGTGTGCATTGCTATCTAGCGGCCCCTGCTGGTCGATCGGGTGCCCGTATATTGCAGTCAGAGCCATATATGAAAGGTCCCTCCTTTGACTCTGCTCTATGCGAGCTTAGGTGTAGTGTTTTGGAGGAGAACCTGTGGATGCCTGCACTCTACCGAACTGGCAGTGTTCGCGCAATGTACACGGCTGCCGTTGCAGATGACTGGCCATTCCAAATTGGGGTGGGAATTGGATATACTCAGCCCTCGCTGGACACAAATTAAAAGAAAATAAGAATCTAGATTAAGCACATTAAGCCTGTTTTCTATCTCACCTATGCAATAAATATGTATGAAGTTGTTGACGAACTTTGACAAACATCATATTGTTGTATTTTTTGTTTCCCCACACAAGAAGCACCCGTGCCGGTGGGTGGTACTTATGCTGTGGCAACAATGCTGATGTAGCAATGCCATTGTGTTTTCTATTTCAAAAAGGCAAATAAACACACAGAACCACCAGCTTTTCAAATTCCTCCATTTAATTTATACTTGATTGCCAATGGAATCCCTCCGCCCATTCCGTGTGTGTGACATCTTTAAAATCAATAATGGCCAAATCATTAATGTCAACCAAAAAAACAACCTGGGCAGATTTTACAGGGTCTTCGGTGGCCTTGGGTTAGAACGGCCCTAGGCTCAAAAAAAAAAAAAGATAGATAAAAAGATCATTTCCAAAATGCAATACATTAATGCTGCGTCCTAGTCTCTTAGACGATGCGAGAGCAAGGCAGTTGTGCAATAATTCCACTATAATTCTCCCGAGATGTTGTATGTACAATTCTATTTTAATTATTAAATAAAATCTGTCGCTCTCCAGTTTGTAAGTACTTCTAGTGCTTTGGAATCTTGAGCATACATTTGATTTAGAATTGTCATGGTAACTCATTGGATGTTAAGTGCTGGGTATAATTAGAAATTGACAGTACACAGCAGTCTTGCTGCGAGTTATATGTGAAGAGCTATAGTCTTGTAACTGCAAACGACATCTTATCCCTGTCAAATCATTATGAATAATATTACAATGATGCTACAAATTATATCTTTGTAGAGATTAAAAATCAATGGAATATGGAATCCAAATAGCTTTGAATGATTGGGTCAGCACATTTTTTATTGATGTTTTTTCTTTCTTCCTGGTTCTGTTGGAAGCTGTCGAGGCCCTTAGGTTATAGAATACAGCTGTTGAGTTATACGTGGAAATTGGGGCATGACACCATACAAATGTAAATTCATTTTTGCCACGACATGTAGGTGTATGCAAGAAAATCCCGCGTTTCAAGAAGGGGATATTTTATATCCATGTAAATGCATCTCTGAGTTTCCTATTCGATACTGCTACAAATGTATGCTTATCATCACCTATTTGTGCCAATTTTCACAATATAAAAAAAAACCTAAATTAATTCAAATCTACAACTTAAGAGTCAAGGATGTTCCAGAAGCTTACCCTAAAAGGGTTTTAGTTGTTGAATAGGATAAATTAAGGATTCTTTAAATCCGTATATGAAAATAAGCAACCATAGACAACAATTTACGTGTCTCAAACCATGGTTTATGTGGGAAATTAGTTAATTTTCAGTTGTGGAAATGCTAACACACAAAGCTATAACCTGAGACTTTCCATTTTTTGCCAAAACGTAGGTGTTTTGAATGGCAAAAACATGTTGCAGTGAAAATATTTCCAAAAGTATTATTTATTAGATTTTTATTGAATGTCCCTTGTAGTGTTGGTTTCAGCATAGTCTTAGGTAGATAGGAAATATGACAAATGTGATTTAATTTTGATTTAAGTTGTATTGGGTATTTCAGTCAAACAATCATCTAGATCGCTAGAGTCAGCTCCGTAAGTAGTCTATTAAAATTGGTTTTCATATATAATGGTTTTCGTATATAATGATGGTTTTCCTGGCACACTTGACATGTTTTTACCATTGTCTGAATGTAAAATGATTCAACTTGGAAACTAAGCATTGTTGTTGTGTAGATATGCTCTGGTATAATGTGCAATAGTTAGGGGATTCAGTTTGGTTCTCACATAGCTACACAGACTGACATGTTGCAAACACCATAACGCCCTGCTACTCAAAGCACGGTCCTCAAGTTGGAGAAACTGCTGGGCTGTGTCCGAATCAGAGCCATATCTACTGCATCCTGTCTCCTTTGTACTGGCAGATGTGTGCTGTTTAATGTGTAGTCTATTGTTTAGTACACGACGTGCAGTGTACAAAAATATCCTCCGTACTATTTTCCCACCCTTGCGCGGCCATGTTGTTTTTGTTGTTATTGAAGGAATTAAGCTGCGCCTAATTTTTTCAAACGAAGCTGTGCATCGTATTTATGCAACCGAAATGTTTGTGTACTTCTTGAAAAGTATGCTCTCAAATATACTCAGCAAAGTAAGTATATCATACGGGGGGTTTAAGTATACTACAATTAGAGAAGATTTTGCCTACTTAACTACTTTCTCATCCTGTCCATTCAACAAGCCTACTCAATAGTATGGAAAGGTGCTGATTCGGACACAGCCCTTGTTTTCCATCCACCCTTTACGTGGATGTCAAGTGTGAAGACAGTAAACTAAGGGTGCATCCCAATACTCGAAAAATGCATCCTCCTTTCCTCCACTACCACCTCCTCTCCGCCGTGCCCCGGAAACTGATCTTTGTGTCCTAATATAATGTTGCTGATTACATATTACATATTACACATTAATTAATGTGTCGACGCAAACCGCAATGTCAAGGAACATTGTATACAGTACATGCAACTACTTGTACTTGAAACGTACAGGCTGTTTTGCATACTTCCTTGTAGGAGACGAGTGGAGGAAAGGAGGTGAGGAGTGAAGAAACTTGGGATGCACCCTATTTGTTCAATTACCTGGGAGAAAAGAAAACCAGAGCCGGATTTAGATTTGAAGGCCCAGATTTGAGTAGCCTGTATAACAGTAACACAACAAGCAGGTGCCTTACAAAATGGTTAAAAGATGTGCCAACTGCCCAGGACTCACCCCGAGGATCGAGGAGAGCTGGCAGGCATACTACGGGTTAATTCCAATCACTTATTTTATCTGTCCTCTTCTCCTCGGTCCTCGCCTGACCCAGAAATTGATCGAGGTACGCCATATTTAAGGACATTCCAAACCGCTAAATGCTCCTGGAGGAGCGAGTAGTGGGGAACGAGGGGGCTCCCGGAGGATGCTTCAGTGAGGAAATACAGTGGTGTTCAAATAAATAGCAGTGCGTTAAAAAAATATTTGCAAATATTTTTTAATAGCTTTTAGTTCCATATTTCAAATGTAGTGGAAACATTACACATTCAATTCCAAATCAAAGCATTAATAAATTGTATCAAGTCTGCGTTATTCTTTTACAGGAAGCAAAGAAAAGGAATATTAATCTGTTCAAAAAAATAGCAGTATCGACATTTTTCTCTTCAAACTCAAACACTTACTGTATAAACTGAAGAAATTTTTCAAGATTTAACTTCACTTTAAATTACTGAACTAATATTTAGTTGCATAACCATTGTTTTTGATAACTGCTGCCCATCTGCGTTGCATCGAGTCAACCAACTTCTGGCACCTAGAAACAGGTATTTCAGCCCAGGATGAACGAACTACATTCCACAGTTCCTGTGAATTTTTGGGTTTTGCTTCAGAAACTGCATTTTTAATGTCACAACTTTTCAATGGGGTTGAGGTCGGGGGATTGAGCTGGCCACTCCATTACCTCAATCCTTTTTGTCTGGAACCAAGATGTTGTTCGCTTACTCGTGTGTTTGGGGTCGTTGTCTTGTTGAAACACCCATTTCAGGGGCATTTCCTCTTCGGCATACGGCAACATAAGTATTTTTATGTATTCAAACTGATCCATGATCCCTGGTATACGATAAATAGGCCCAACACCGTAGTATGAAAAACATCCCCATACCATGATTTTTGCGCCACCATGCTTCACTGTCTTCACAGTGTACTGTGGCTTGAATTCAGTACCCGGGGTCGTCTGACGTACTGTCGACGACCACTAAACCTGAAAAGAACAATTTTACTCTCATCAATCCACAGAATGTTACGCCATTTCAGAAGGAAATATATTTTATAACAATGTGTGAAACATTTGCTTCCCTTCTTCCTTAATAAAGGACAATTAATGACACCTGTTTTTTCACAGAATGAATGAATTCTCTAATTAAACTCCACACTGCTATTATTTTGAACACGCCCCTTTCAATGAATGAGTCAATTACTCAGAACAAGCAGCGTGCATGTCATGACAGTTGGGTCTGTTGTTTTTCTATTACACTACTACATCTACAAGTAAATTATTTATTATCGCACACTCTAATATTTTGTTGGACCGCCTTTGGCTTTGATTACGACGCACATTCGTCGTGGCATTGTTTCGACAACCTTATGCAACATCACAACATTAACTTCCATCCAGAGTTACAATAATTTTTGGCCAAGATCTTGTATTGATGACGGGAGAGTCGAACCACTCTGTAAAGTCTTCTCCAGCACATCTCAAAGACTTTCAATGGGGTTAAGGTCAGGACTCTGGTGGCCAATTCATGTGTGAAAATGATTCCTCATGCTCCATGAACCACTCTTTCACAATTTGAGCCCAATGAATCTTGGCATTGTCATCCTGGAATATGCCCATAGATGGGATAACCTGGTCATTCAGTACATTCAGGTACTCAGCTGACTTCATTTTATTGCTGCATAATGTTGCTGAGCCTAGACCTGACCAATTGAAGCAACCCCAAATCATAACACTGCCTCCAGAGGCTTGTACAGTGGGCACTAGGCATGACGGGTGCAACGGCGACTTTTTTTTTGGACGGGCAGTGTATCACTACTACTAATAACAGTGGTTCATCAGGTTACTGATGTTACTGCTATTTTTTTTAACACAACTGTACAAGTGTAGCCTTTGCAGAAGCTTTTCTGGGAACGCGTGACGTGTATAAAAAATAAACTAAAAAGCAGTATAGTTAATCTCGTGAGCATAATATGACGCTGATGCTTGATTGAGGATTTAGCCTACCTAATGCATGTTGCCTCAGATCTCCGTCCTCCATTGGGTGGACCTAAGGAACGAGAAAAGGATGCAAGAAGTGAAAATAAGCGATTGGAATGAACCCTACGAAGCAGGATTAATGAGTTGGATAACTGCACTGAGTTAAACCCGGAACACCTTTTTTTACTCCGGTCCATGTTTCAGATTAGGGAGGGTTCCGGGTTTTACTCAGCGCAGTTATTTTATCCAGCTAACTCAGTAATCCTACTTCGTAGTAGCCTATAGGTTGCCCTGGGTCTAGCCTACTTTTGCGGTTTAAAAAAAAAATTTTTTAGGTGTTTATAAGAGGTTTGTTTTACGCCAAAGCAGAAATAAATAATTTGTGGGCTAAGTCGTTTTCAAGACGCATTTTTTGTAGATTATGCTTTGGTTGAGGTCAATCCGCTGAAACACGTGCCTTTCTCCTTGTGCTTGGTTGGATTGTTGAAGCTGCCTTGCCCGTTTGTTTGGTTTAATTTTTCTGAATGTGCTCCACACAGGCCTTTATTAGACCTTTCTCTGTTTTTACCCAGACTATTACGGCACACTTTGTGATATAAAGAGGATCCTAACAATAGTGGCGAGGGAGAAATGGCAATTATTCAGGAATGTGCAAGAACAATGCCGCAATTATTCAGCAATATAATTTGAAAGAAGCCTGCAACACTGGCAAACTGCTTTATTTTGCTGCTGATTCTGAAACGTAGACATGTGTTAAACGATATTACTGTGGATACATTTATGTATGATATTAGTAGAGTGGCTTGTTTAAAATAAAATTGCATTTGTGTGAAGCCGTGCTCCTAGCCTATAATTTTAAAGGCTTTGTTATTGTAAATGGCTTTCTGTTCCCTTAATACGTTTCCATTTTAGCCGTTTAAATGTGATGTAGAGGAATAATTACACGGGCTTCTCCATCCCAAGTCGTGTGACAATGTGTAAACTGACTGTTGATTTACGGCCTGTGTTAAACCGTAGCCTATGTTACAAATGTGGAGAAATGGCCTGTTTCTAATGTAGGCATACAATTTTCTTTATTTTTATTCAGCAAAACATTTATTCAAAAATATAATGTTGTAGACATATTTATTATTTAGGTTGCACTTTTTTAAGATAACTATGCCTGTATTCTGTGCCTGTACGCCCAATTAAAAAAAAAATTAACTTATTGCTCATGCTTTTTTCAGCTACACATGTTTGTTTTGCATATTCTCGACAAAATGTTTCTGATAAAGAAAATAATAGAAACCAAAAGAACAGAATGCTCTTATTTTTTAAAATCTTTTTATTGAGCAGATTTTCCCTTTCTTGGATTTATTCCCCCGGAGAGGCCAATCACAATCGAGCTGTTAACCTGCTCCCTGCAGCTTCTGTCGTAGTACGTCGGTTCGTCCGTCGTCCGAAACATACGCAGTTTAGCTGATTCGCTCTACAGCCCGACATGAGCAAAGAGTCCAATAGTCTACAGCCAGCATATTGCAGAATGGAAGCTGGTATAGGAGCTGGCTGCATCAACCAATGTACGTAGGTGCTGTTGTGTGATGAAGTGGCGAATACCCTGCTAAATTGAACTCTCCCTTCCGCAACCAATTAGGCATTGCCCCATGGGGCTCCTATCCAGACTAAGAACGGGCATGGATGGGATTTGATTCCGGACGGTTGGGCACATTACTGTACCTAGGACCAGTGCTTTAGATGAATACGCCCCGTGGGGGCCCTGGATGATCTTTTAAGATATTGGCCTTTATTTTTTATTCATACATTACAAAATAATTGCTACCTCTTATGGCAGCTAAACCAAGCATGCATTATTTCCTGTCAGACTACAAAGGGGGAAAAAAGCACATTGTCCATTTAATTTTTAAGGACGATTATCTTCTGAAGTAAAAATGTTTGGATTTCTATTCCAAGTGTAAGAGATTAGAAGTTCAACATGACCCTGATTAAATTCCATGTTGTTCTCTCCTTTATTTTCACCCTTCAGAATGGAAATTGATGCAATAGGCACCTTCCACCACGTGAGTACAGGGAAGCATTTAAAGAGGTGAAGAAATGTAAATCGCCTGGAATTAATGGCATCCCCCAGGAATTGTATGTTTTGGCCATAGCTAAAACATACAACAGTCACACATCTGATTCCCGCAGCCTGTTGAGCGGCTCCCTTGCATTCATTTCCCTGTGGCAGAAAATATAAAGATCCTCCTTCTGGTGCCAATTAACATCTCTCATCTGCAGTCTGTTCAGATCTCCCAACTTTACTAAAAAAATTCAAAAATGCTTTTCACCTTTACATGAAACGGCTTATTAAAATGTGTTTACCACCGTTGTCAAATAATGTTACTTCAAGCTTCACTGCATTAAGTATCTCCACATACAAAGCAAGAGATTTACTTTTGTTAGACTTGTAAATGTGTATTTGATAAATCCTGTATAGTCCTAGACAACATGGATGATATCTGAGTGTTTTAATTTGCCAGTTGTATTATAACATGGCAAAAAGTTCCAGTCAGAAGCAGTTTGCTATATGAAGGGGCAGAAGACCAAAATGCTCACACTCTCCTTATTTAACCTCCCCCCTGGCACAAGCTAACTGTCAGTTCCCCATCCCAATCTTATTTGACAATAGAGAACATCATACATAATTTTAGGCTGCAGAAATTTTATTACGTGAACACAATAAAACCGGTCAGTGTACTAATCTATTTACGAGGTTTAATTACCTTTTTAAAAAATCTAGATTTGATGGATATAATGCTGATTAAAACGTGTGCAAAATCTCTAATGTTATGACAGACATTCTCCTATCTTCCACAAATTAAAGCTGCTCCTTGACAGGTCCCACTTTTCAAAGGTAGGAAATATTGGCAGACGTGGTTTTTTGGGAATAATTCTTGCACGTTCAAAGAAATGCTGTTGGAAAAAGCCGCTGGGTGGATCATCCTGTCAAGGCGCTGTTGTAGTGCAGAGATGAGCCCCATGGTCTTGGACAGACTCTGGACCCTTCCAGTGCAGACTAGCTGGGAGCCCCAGAGGGATGTGAGGTTTCGGTCAACTTGGGGTCCGTGTTTTATAGCTCTGTAGTGACCTCCGCTGCTTGGCCTGGGTGCTTGTGGTCTGCTTGCCAAAGCAGCACACAGTTGGTGCGTCCCAATATGCAAAAAATGTACCCTCCTTTCCTCCACTACCACCTCCTCCCCTCCGTGCCCCAGAAACCGATCTTTGTGTCCTAATCTAATGTTGCTGATTACATATTAATTGTTACAAATAAAATAATGTCTCGACGCAAACCGCAATGTCAGGTACAGTGTATACTGTACATGCAACTACTTGTATTTACAGGCAGTTTTGCATACATCCGGGTAGGAGATGAGTGGAGGAAAGGATGTGAGGAGTGAAGGTTATTGGGACACACCCAGAGTCTTCCTCTGACTCGGCTCTGCGCTAGCTTGGCCTGTGGGCTGTCTTGCGAAAAAAGCGGCTGGCCTCACCACGTGTTCCAGAGGAGAACTGCAGATGTCACCACTCCTGAATCGGCTGTGGAGACCTATCTATGGAGCAGTAATTGGACATTCTGAATTAGGGAGGAATTTGGGAATGCCAATGTTGTTTTGTTTAAATGCCGTTTGATATAATTTGCCTTGGTTCTCTCCCCTGTCCAGATTTCTTTCTATGTGTGTGATGTTCAGTGGAGAATCTGGTTAGTTTTACCTGACACTCACCCGTTTTATACATTTTTGGATAATAAGAGCAAATCAAAAGGGTTAGTCCCTCATGCTTACATTACAGTTGGCTAATTTAAAAAAATCAGTGGAATTATCTGGATTTGATAATGTGAATAATAGATAGGCTGGGACCATATTAAATCTGCCAAAGACTGAACAGTGGCCTAATTCATTAAAATTACATATCTGATATATCTACCCTGCACAAAGGATGCAAGAGAAGACCTGTCCTCAAAAGTCCCTTGTATACACTTTGGTGGCGTAGCCACTTTTTAAAATCGTTTTGGTAATGTTTAGTAGTGTCTTTTTCCTCCAACCTTCTAGATTCTTTTTACTTATCTTATTTATTGGTGATTCTGATCCTTGCTTGTAAAGTGCTCTCATGGCAAGCACCTTAAAGGTGCGTACAGAGTGTTTAAAACAGGGTGCAGACACGTACGTGGACGGACAGTCCGGCAGACTGTCCGCAGACTTTTACCTTTCGTACAGTGAGCATCATAATTCATTGGATAGTGACACCTTTTTTGTTATTTTGGTTCTGTACTCTAGCACTTTGAGTTTGAAAGGATACAATGACAATGAGGTTGAAGTGCAGACTGTCAGCTTTAATTTGAGGGTATCCATATCGGATTAACCGTTTAGAAGTTATAGAACCTTTTGAACATAGTCTCCCCCCCCCCCCCCCCCCCCCATTTTCGGGCATCAAAAATATTAGACAGTTTAACATAAAGTAGAATAAAATAATCATTTTTAATATTTGGTTGCATATCCTTTGCATGCCATGACCTCCTGATGTCTGTGACCGAACAATATCAAAAGACTCTGATATCTTATTTTCTGGTACTCCTACAGGCGATACTATAACTTGTGTGGATTTGAATGGATCTTTATGGGAATTGGGGGGTGGGACTAAATTTAGCTGTAAGTTACACTGGAACAGTATGAAACACATGATTGGCTAAATGTCTCTAAGTCATCAAGGGTCTGATGTATCAAACAAGCCTTAAACCATCACTCTGCTGCCAGATATGCAGTAGATATGGATGGATAATCTTTCCGCGCAAATTGCAAATAACAATGGCGTCGTTCATGGACGATACGAAGAAACTATGCTTGTAGGTGAAACGACAGGTGCATGCAGACAGAATAAACAACTGCCTAGGCGGACTTCCGCTTTGGGTCCGCTGTGATGTCATTTAGGACTCCGCGGACCCTGCGGGCGTCCATACGGATACTTTTTTTGCCTACTAAGAAATGGCCCTGACTGAGTGGGGCACTTGGGATGCCCTGCTATGTATTTATGGATTGTTCAAACATTTTCAATCTGTTTTTCTAATTAATTACAGACTTGTAGCAATAATTCTTAACACTGTTATGGTTCTGGTTAGAATAGCACCACTATTAGCAAGAAAAACAACCGAAGCAACAATAAAAACAAAGCAGTGTGTTCCCCAGGAAGCAAATTCAGTGGATAATAATGACCAGGGAGTAATTAAAGTGCAGGGCCACTCAATCTGAAGTGTACAAGTACATGCACAATGTATGACTCTTTAAAGGTTCAAGCATTCAAGCTCCGAGCTGTGTTGTGAAACTGAAGTTGTTCTAGTCCAAATACACTCTCGAAGCAATATGACGTAGTGATGCCCTAATGATTTATCGTATTACCACTGCATGTGTTCATCTATCTCACAATTGTGTGAAACTAGACGGTGTAGTCATTTGTGTATTCATAAATTAACGCTGCACCCCCCTCCCAAATATTAATTTGCATGTCCCTCATCCTGTTCAACAAGGAAGTCCTATTTCATAACTGACAGGCGATATGGAAGATTCAGAAGTGTAATTTAATGAGAAAAGTCTGCATCATTTGCTCACACATAAATATTTAGATATGTTTCTGTGGTAGGGGGGCGTGGTTTTAGGCGCTGCCGGCAAGAGAGAGAGTGAACTCGTGTGGTTCGTGGAGCCGGCACAGCTGCCGGAAATCATGCAATTGGTGATTGATGATTGTTTGTTAAATGTGTAATTAACCAATTGCTTTGATTGTTCGACAGTGAGTCTGAGGATATAAAAGGAGACGGCTGGGAGTTTGGGGAGGGACGGAACTTGTGTGTGTGTGTATGTCCTGGCGTGTTTGGTTTAAACCGCCAGAGAAATAAACGGAGTAAAAGCTCCAAACGAACGGTTGTCTTCCGCCTCTTGAATCGAGGGGTGGCACTCGCCTTGCCACAGTGGTGGCCCGTACGGGGAACATAATTTTCAAGAGGCAGGATGGACCACAACCAGGAACAGCCAGGACAGTCATCGTCAATAGTAGCGCTGGGGAAAATGCTGGAGGGTATAGCTGCCATGCAGGAGCGACAGTCGGCTGCTCATACTGAGCAGATGGAAGCCCTGCGTGTGCAGGCTAACCTCCAGACCCAGGCGCTACTACAGCTGGCTGCTTCCGGTGAGCACAGGGGAAGGCAGAGCGTCGCGTCCCCGAAATTTCATATACCGAAGATGACCGCGGACGACGACGCTCAAGCCTTCCTAGAGGCATTTGAGGTGGCAGCGGTGGCGTGCAGGTGGCCACTAGAGGAGTGGCCAGTACGTCTCCTGCCCCTCCTATCGGGGGAAGCGCAAAAGGCTGCGCATAGCCTGCCGGCAGCCGCTCGGGCGGACTTCGCAAACCTGAAAAAGGCGGTCCTCGACCGGACGGGGTTCAGCCCGGAAGACCACCGACGTCGGTTCCGGGAGACCTCCCTGACGGAAGAGGACCGACCATTCGCCTACGCCCAGCGGCTGACGGACATGGCGAGGCGCTGGCTCCGGCCGGAAATAAGATCAGCTGCGGGGGTAGTGGAGCAGGAGGTCCTGGAACGATTCATCGCGGGGTTGCCGGCGGATACAGCCAGCTGGGTACAGTGCCATCGGCCCACTAACCTGGATAACGCCGTCACCCTGGCGGAGGACCACCTAGCACAACACCCCCTCGCCCAGCAGCAGAAACCGGAGCCGGCGCCCCGGAAAAAATTGTTTCCCCGGTCTATTCCCCTTCCCGTTTCCCGGTCCCAAAACCCCTCCTTCCCTCTTGTTAATTTCCCTCATGTTTCTTTCCCTTCTCCCCACTCAGGCTCAGTGGCGGTGCAGTCCGGCCCACAGGGAGCTCCTCAGACACCTGGACCGGGGTGTTGGCGGTGCGGACAGCCGGGCCACCTGCGCCGCGATTGTCCGCTCATGGAGGTGGGGCAGGTGGTCCATGTTGTCGGCCCGCCCACCTCCGCTCCCGATCCAGACGGGGCGTACTGCATTCCGGTAAGGGTGCAAGGGAGTGAACACCGGGCGCTGTTGGATTCAGGGGCTAGGCAGACCATGATCCAACAGAGCCTGGTTCGACCAGAGGCTTTGGTACCGGCACGTTGGGTAACTATTAAGTGTGTGCACGGGGATATACACAAATATCCTATAGTACCAGTGGAAATTCGCATAAAAAATAAAGGAACTAAGCTACGGCAATTTTCACCGGGAGATAAAGTCCTAGTATTGCTCCCGACTTCCAGCACAAAATTACTCGCCAAGTGGCAAGGACCCTTTGTGGTCACACGACGAGTGGGGGAAGTCGATTATGAGGTAGAGCGATCTGATAGAGAGGGGGCGAAACAGATTTATCACCTCAACCTATTAAAAGCATGGAAAGAGGTGGTACCGGTCTCCCTGGTTACGGTCGATCAGGAAAGAGATGAGCTGGGGCCAGAGGTACAAAATTCTACCAATCAAACCTCACCCCTTTCAGATAGCCATCTCTTACCGAATCAGAGAGCGGATCTTGCCTTGTTGCAAAAGCGGTTTGCGGATGTGTTTTCCCCTCTACCAGGTCGCACTCACCTCATAAACCACCACATTGAGACAACCCCGGGCGTGACGGCCCGTTCACGGCCCTATAGACTGCCGGAACATAAAAAGAAATTGGTTCAGGCAGGAATAAAGGCAATGCTAGAATTGGGGGTAATAGAGGAGTCTAACAGTGCGTGGAATAGTCCCATCGTGCTAGTGGGTAAGCCGGATGGATCTATTCGGTTCTGTGTAGACTATCGTAAGGTGAATGAAGTATCACGTTTTGATGCCTATCCAATGCCTCGGGTCGACGAACTCTTGGATCGGCTGGGCACGGCTCGTTTTTTTTCGACACTGGATTTAACCAAGGGCTACTGGCAGATTCCCTTGTCTCCTGAGTCCAAGGAAAAAACGGCTTTCTCCGCTCCGGATGGATTATACCAATTCCGGACACTTCCATTTGGGTTATTCGGGGCCCCTGCCACATTTCAACGTCTGATGGACAGGGTGCTGCGTCCGCATGCTGCTTTCGCTGCAGCCTATCTGGATGACATCATCATCCACAGCAGCAGCTGGGCTCAGCATGTGCGGCATGTGGAGGCGGTGCTCGAGTCCCTGAGACAGGCGGGGCTCACGGCTAACCCAAAGAAGTGTGCAATTGGCCGAGCGGAGGTACGGTATTTGGGGTACCACTTGGGAAGTGGACAGGTGCGGCCTCTAGTGGATAAAACCGCAGCGATTGCGACCTGTCCCCGACCCAAGACAAAAAAAGAGGTGAGGAGGTTTTTGGGACTGGCCGGCTACTACAGGAGGTTTATTCCTGCTTACTCAGAGCTGACCAGTCCCTTAACCGACTTGACTCGGAAAGGTGCCTCAGATCCGGTCCAGTGGACGGAGCTGTGCAGGCAGGCGTTTGAGCGGGTAAAGGAAGCCCTTTGTGGGAAACCGCTCTTGTTCACCCCTAATTTCTCTCTCCCTTTTAATTTGCAGACGGACGCATCGGACAGAGGGCTGGGGGCCGTTTTGACTCAGCAGGTGGAGGGGCACGATCGACCAGTGCTGTATATTAGCAGGAAGCTATCGCAGCGGGAAGCTAAGTACAGCACGGTCGAGAAAGAATGTCTGGCCATTCGGTGGGCGGTCGGGTCCCTCCGTTATTACCTACTGGGTCGCCCATTCACCCTCTGTTCGGACCATGCTCCCCTCCAATGGCTCCACCGCATGAAGGATACTAACGCCCGAATCACTCGTTGGTATCTGGCTTTACAGCCTTTTAATTTCAAGGTGATTCATAGGCCGGGAGCGCAGATGGTGGTGGCCGACTTTCTCTCTCGCCCGGTGGGGTAGGGGGGGGAGTTGGTCAGCGGCCGGATGGCTTCCCGGCCTAAGTCGGGCGGTGGGGGTATGTGGTAGGGGGGCGTGGTTTTAGGCGCTGCCGGCAAGAGAGAGAGTGAACTCGTGTGGTTCGTGGAGCCGGCACAGCTGCCGGAAATCATACAATTGGTGATTGATGATTGTTTGTTAAATGTGTAATTAACCAATTGCTTTGATTGTTCGACAGTGAGTCTGAGGATATAAAAGGAGACGGCTGGGAGTTCGGGGAGGGACGGAACTTGTGTGTGTGTATGTCCTGGCGTGTTTGGTTTAAACCGCCAGAGAAATAAACGGAGTAAAAGCTCCAAACGAACGGTTGTCTTCCGCCTCTTGAATCGAGGGGTGGCACTCGCCTTGCCACAGTTTCTGAGCTCAGATTTTCAAGTATTAAAATTTCAGGTAAGACTTATTGGGCCCTATCTTGGCGCTTAGTCTAAGCGCATGGCGCTAAATCCATTTAGGGCGTGTCCAAGTCCACTTTTGCTATTTTAACGGCGTGTTTTTTTGGCGCTAAGCACGGCGCATGGCGCAACTGGGCTGAACCTAGTCGCTTCATTAATTATAGGTGTGTCTTGGGCGTGACATTCAATAAACCAATCAAAATGTCATATCCCATTCCCTTTAAAAGCCTGCTTTTCCACCTTGGCGGATTGCTTATGATGGCGAAACAGACATGCTCGTGCGTGTTTAGTGTGATCAAGGAATAGGCTAAATGGAGTATGATCAATATTATTCGGACTAACCATTAGCCTATGAGTTCCCGGTAATTCCAGACAGGGCTGTTATTTTACAAAATATGTGCGGTTAAATTTCGTTAAAAGGACCTGCAACAGCTGAGAATAAGCTATCAATGGCTTCAGTCTCACCTTAGAAAACGCCAAATTAGCCTGCTTGTTCAGCGAATTTCGTTTGATTATGCAATGAAAGTGTCAAACATCAATTCCAAGAGGCTGTTCTCATGGAGTTCTCGAAGTTCAAGCTTCATCCAAAGTTCATTAGGCTACCTGCATAGTAGGCTAATATTGATTAATAACATACATACCGTTATTTTGCCTTAATGATGACACTAAATAGCCTACAATAAAGCTGTCAAGTTTTGTTCAGTTATGGAATAACGGGTGAAATCAGCTGGGTTTTAAACGGTGAGAGTATGGAAACCTGGTCACTGTAATTTAAAAAAAATATGAAGGACGAAGAATAGCTAAGGTTACAATTTAGTTAACATGGTGACATCTCCGTTTTTTAACCATAGGCTATCGAAAAAAACCTTATGCACAGCGAATTCGCTGTAGCCTAGGCTATTTGAAAAACAATAAATGCAATATTCACTGGACAAGGTTTTGAACTTTTTTCAGTCACAAACCTGTTACGATCCTGGTAAAGGTTTGGACCTAAATGCACGACTGAGGCAGAAAATAAAGGAAAGGAGTATTTATTAAAGTTAAAGTGTTGGGGTAGTCCCAACACTGTACAGGAATGACAAAGACACAGTATTACACAGGGACTGTTAGGAAGCCCGGGACGGGCTGCTCCAAGCCGGAGCTGGGCTGGCAGGTCTGGAACGTTTCGTTCCAAGCCGGAACTGGACTGGACTGGAACTGGACCGTGAGGTCCACACTGGAATCAGGGTCTGGAACGGATTTGTTCCAAACCGGAACTGGACTGGAACTGGAACTGGACCGGGAGGTCCACACTGGGAACAGAGTCTGGAACGGATTGTTCCAAACCGGAACTGGACTGGACAGGTAGGTGCACGGCTCACACCTGGACTGGACTGGAACTAGCTGGGGAGCGCCTCACTACGGCAGGACAGGAACTGGACCGGAATGACTGCACCGGTACAGAACAAAACAAGCAGTAGGGGTTAGTGCAAGGGAAGGCACGGAAATGACCGGGAGGTTCTCACGGAGGAGCAGGGCTTGATAGGTAGGTGGTTGGTGAAGCACGGCAGGGCTGGGTAGTGTGGCGTAGCTGCGGTAGGTCCGGAAGGAGCTGCCTGGTCTCCAGAGCTCCAGGAGCCGGCGCCGAAGAACTAGTTGGCTTCTTCGGTCGGACAGGAACAACTGGAGGGTAGCCAGGTAACAAGCCAACCCGGAGCCTACACGAGCTGGAGGTGGAGGTACCGCAACACACACAACGAAAACGGGGGGAAACGAACACTGCCACTGGAGAATGGGAGCTGGGTTAGATGGAGGAGAAGGGAAACAGGTTAGCTGCATGCACAACAGGAATTGATGAGGAGGTAAACTACCAGACTGTAGTTAGGAGCGGAACCCAAGCTGCAAGGGGATAATATCCCACAACCAAGCGAGTAGTTCGTAGTACACGACCAGGGAAACAACGAGCATTAACACCGCGTGACGATAGTTAAGCGAACAGTAAACAGGGTCTGAAGGGTTAGACATGTAATGCACCGACAAAGCAGGGGAGACAGCAGGTGGGTTAAATAAGGGAGTGAGATGGGAATCAACAAGGCACAGGTGCGGAAAGTAACCGGGAGTGCTTGTTAATTAGACAGGTGAGGAATGCAAGAAACGAGAGGGGAAGGTGATAGGCGGAAACTAAAGTGGGAAACAAAGAGAGCCAAACAGAGGGGAAACGCCCAGCCTAAAGCAGAGGGGAAAACACGGACAAGGGAATCCAACAAGACACGGAGGGACATGACAAAAACCGGGAAAACGGACTGGAAGGGAACGGAACGTTACAGTACCCCCCCCTAAAAAGGACGCCTCCTGGCGTCCAACAGAAACACCACCGGAGGAAGAGGGCAGGAACGTTCAGGAGGTCGGCCACAGTGCGGACTGAACCGTACAGGAGGCCAGACGTGGCGCGGGCGGAGCCGCTCAGGAGGCCGGCTGTGGAGCGGGCGGAACCGCTCAGGAGGCCGGCTGTGGCGCGGGCGGAACCGCTCAGGAGGCCAGCCGCGGCGCGGGCGGAACCGTTCAGGAGGCCAGCCGCGGCGCGGGCGGAACCGCTCAGGAGGCCGGCGGCGTAGCGGGACTGGAAGAGAGGAATGGAGCGGGACTGAATGACTGGAACGGGGCGGGACTGGATGACTGGAACGGGGCGGGACTGGAAGACAGGAACGGGGCGGGACTGGATGACAGGAACGGGGCGGGACTGGATGACAGGAACGGGGCGGGACTGGATGACAGGAACGGGGCGGGACTGGATGACTGGAACGGGGCGGGACTGGATGACTGGAACGGGGCGGGACTGGATGACTGGAACGGGGCGGGACTGGATGACTGGAACGGGGCGGGACTGGATGACTGGAACGGGGCGGGACTGGATGACTGGAACGAGGAGGGACTGGGGGACTGGAACGAGGAGGGACTGGGGGACGGGAACGAGGAGGGACTGGGGGACTGGAACGAGGAGGGACTGGGGGACTGGAACGAGGAGGGACTGGGGGACTGGAACGAGGAGGGACTGGGGGACTGGACCGAGGAGGGACTGGGGGACTGGAACGAGGAGGGACTGGGGGACTGGAACGAGGAGGGACTGGGGGACTGGAACGAGGAGGGACTGGGGGACGGGAACGAGGAGGGACTGGGGGACGGGAACGAGGAGGGACTGGGGGACTGGACCGAGGAGGGACTGGGGGACGGGAACGAGGAGGGACTGGGGGACGGGAACGAGGAGGGACTGGGGGACGGGAACGAGGAGGGACTGGGGGACGGGAACGAGGAGGGACTGGGGGACTGGAACGAGGAGGGACTGGGGGGCTGGAACGTGGCGGGACGGGGGGGCTGGAACGTGGCGGGACGGGGGGGCTGGAAGGGGAACGGACGGGAGGGCTGGAAGGGGAACGGACGGGAGGGCTGGAAGGGGAACGGACAGGAGGGCTGGCAGGGGAACGGACAGGAGGGCTGGAAGGGGAACGGACAGGAGGGCTGGAAGGGGAACGGACAGGAGGGCTGGAAGGGGAACGGACAGGAGGGCTGGAAGGGGAACGGACAGGAGGGCTGGAAGGGGAACGGACAGGAACAGCGATGAGTACATCGCCCTGAAGGGTGGCGACAGCGACTGCATCGCCCAGGAGGTCGGCGACGACATCATCCCGGAGGCGGGCGGCTGGAACGGGACCGGACAGGAACGGCGATGAACGTATCGCCCTGGAGGCAGGAGGCGTCGACTGCATCGCCCAGGAAGGAGGAGACGGCGACTGCATCGCCCTGGAAGCAGGAGGCGGCGACTGCGTCGCCCTGGAAGCAGGAGGCGGCGACGACATCGCCCTGGAAGCAGGAGGCGGCGACGACTGCATCGCCTTGGGAGCAGGAGGCGGTGACGACTGCATCGCCCTGGAAGCAGGAGGCGGCGACGACTGCATCGCCCTGGGAGCAGGAAGCGGCGCCTGCATTGCTCTGGAAGCAGGAGGCAGCGACGACTGCGTCGCTCTGGAAGCAGGAGGCGACGACGACTGCATCACCCTGGGCGCAGGAGGCGGCGATGACTGCATCGCCTTGGGAGCAGGAGGCGGCGACGACTGCAACGCCCTGGGAGCAGGAGGCGGCGATGACTGCATCGCCCTGGAAGCAGGAGGCGGCGACGACTGCAACGCCCTGGAAGCAGGAGGCGGCGATGACTGCATCGCTCTGGGAGCAGGAAGCGGCGCCTGCATTGCTCTGGAAGCAGGAGGCGGCGATGACTGCATCGCCCTGGAAGCAGGAGGCGGGGATGACTGCATCGCCCTGGAAGCAGGAGGCGGGGACGACTGCATCGCCCTGGAAGCAGGAGGCGGCGACGACTGCATCGCCCTGGAAGCAGGAGGCGGCGACGACTGCATCGCCTTGGGAGCAGGAGGCGGCGACGACTGCATCGCCCTGGGAGAAGGAGGCGGCGACGACTGCATCGCCCTGGGAGCAGGAAGCGGCGCCTGCATTGCTCTGGGAGCAGGAAGCGGCGACGACTGCATCGCCCTGGAAGCAGGAGGCGGCGACGACTGCATCGCCTTGGGAGCAGGAGGCGGCGACTGCTGCATCGCCCAGGAAACAGGAGGCGGCGACGGCTGCGTCGCCCTGGAAACAGGAGGCGTCGACTGCTGCGTCGCCCAGGAAACAGGAAGCGGCAACTGCTGCGTCGCCCTGGAAACAGGAGGCGGCGACGACTGCATCGCCCAGGAAACAGGAGGCGGCGACGGCTGCGTCGCCCTGGAAACAGGAGGCGGCGACTGCTGCATCGCCCAGGAAACAGGAGGCGGCGACGACTGCATCGCCCAGGAAACAGGAGGCGGCGACGACTGCATCGCCCTGGAGGCAGGAGGCGGCGACGGCTGCATCGCCCTGGAAACAGGAGGCGGCGACTGCTGCGTCGCCCAGGAAACAGGAAGCGGCAACTGCTGCGTCGCCCTGGAAACAGGAAGCGGCAACTGCTGCGTCGCCCTGGAAGCAGGAGGCGGCGACGGCTGCGTCGCCCTGGAAACAGGAGGCGGCGACTGCTGCATCGCCCAGGAAACAGGAGGCGGCGACTGCTGCGTCGCCCTGGAAACAGGAAGCGGCAACTGCTGCGTCGCCCTGGAAACAGGAGGCGGCGACGGCTGCGTCGCCCTGGAAACAGGAGGCGGCGACTGCTGCATCGCCCAGGAAACAGGAAGCGGCAACTGCTGCGTCGCCCTGGAAGCAGGAGGCGGCGACGGCTGCGTCGCTCTGGAAACAGGAGGCGGCGACGGCTGCGTCGCCCTGGAAGCCGGCGGCGGCGTCGCCCTGGAAGCCGGCGGCGGCGGCTGCGTCGCCCTGGAAGCCGGCGGCGGCGGCTGCGTCGCCCTGGAAGCCGGCGGCGGTGGCTGCGTCGCCCTGGAAGCCGGCGGCGGCGGCTGCGTCGCCCTGGAAGCCGGCGGCGGCGGCTGCGTCGCCCTGGAAGCCGGCGGCGGCGGCTGCGTCGCCCTGGAAGCCGGCGGCGGCGGCTGCGTCGCCCTGGAAGCCGGCGGCGGCGGCTGCATCGCCCTGGAAGCCGGTCGGGGGGGACGACGACGGCGTCGCCTAGGAGACTGGCTTGTGTTGACGGTGAATGCCTCGCCCTGAAGGCCGGCGATGATTGCATCGCCCGGGCCTTGGTTCCCACCCCGGCAATGGCTCAGGTGCTCGTCCAGAGCATCCTGGCGGGCAAGTTCGTGCTCGTACTGCCTTACTGCATCGCCGAAGGCGGGGTGGATCAGGGACAAGAAGTCGGCTAGGCCCTTATCTGGTCGGTGCATTCTGTTACGATCCTGGTAAAGGTTTGGACCTAAATGCACGACTGAGGCAGAAAATAAAGGAAAGGAGTATTTATTAAAGTTAAAGTGTTGGGGTAGTCCCAACACTGTACAGGAATGACAAAGACACAGTATTACACAGGGACTGTTAGGAAGCCCGGGACGGGCTGCTCCAAGCCGGAGCTGGGCTGGCAGGTCTGGAACGTTTCGTTCCAAGCCGGAACTGGACTGGACTGGAACTGGACCGTGAGGTCCACACTGGAATCAGGGTCTGGAACGGATTTGTTCCAAACCGGAACTGGACTGGAACTGGAACTGGACCGGGAGGTCCACACTGGGAACAGAGTCTGGAACGGATTGTTCCAAACCGGAACTGGACTGGACAGGTAGGTGCACGGCTCACACCTGGACTGGACTGGAACTAGCTGGGGAGCGCCTCACTACGGCAGGACAGGAACTGGACCGGAATGACTGCACCGGTACAGAACAAAACAAGCAGTAGGGGTTAGTGCAAGGGAAGGCACGGAAATGACCGGGAGGTTCTCACGGAGGAGCAGGGCTTGATAGGTAGGTGGTTGGTGAAGCACGGCAGGGCTGGGTAGTGTGGCGTAGCTGCGGTAGGTCCGGAAGGAGCTGCCTGGTCTCCAGAGCTCCAGGAGCCGGCGCCGAAGAACTAGTTGGCTTCTTCGGTCGGACAGGAACAACTGGAGGGTAGCCAGGTAACAAGCCAACCCGGAGTCTACACGAGCTGGAGGTGGAGGTACCGCAACACACACAACGAAAACGGGGGGAAACGAACACTGCCACTGGAGAATGGGAGCTGGGTTAGATGGAGGAGAAGGGAAACAGGTTAGCTGCATGCACAACAGGAATTGATGAGGAGGTAAACTACCAGACTGTAGTTAGGAGCGGAACCCAAGCTGCAAGGGGATAATATCCCACAACCAAGCGAGTAGTTCGTAGTACACGACCAGGGAAACAACGAGCATTAACACCGCGTGACGATAGTTAAGCGAACAGTAAACAGGGTCTGAAGGGTTAGACATGTAATGCACCGACAAAGCAGGGGAGACAGCAGGTGGGTTAAATAAGGGAGTGAGATGGGAATCAACAAGGCACAGGTGCGGAAAGTAACCGGGAGTGCTTGTTAATTAGACAGGTGAGGAATGCAAGAAACGAGAGGGGAAGGTGATAGGCGGAAACTAAAGTGGGAAACAAAGAGAGCCAAACAGAGGGGAAACGCCCAGCCTAAAGCAGAGGGGAAAACACGGACAAGGGAATCCAACAAGACACGGAGGGACATGACAAAAACCGGGAAAACGGACTGGAAGGGAACGGAACGTTACAAAACCATTCTATTTACTTACAGGCTGTATTCATAGATAAACAGAGCTGTATTGTAATGACATCTGAAGCGCATTTTCAGAACTTAAATGTCCGTCTATTGCCGTGCGCGAGTTTTCCATTGAATGACAATTCACGCATTAGGTGCAAAGACAATTCGCGCATTAGGCTTGATAGCTATAGGTGTTATCAGCTCCTTTTTAATGGATAGCCATTGTCCCGTACCATCGCACATCGCCTGGATGTTGATGGAGTGGGCTGAGAGCAATGTAATGTGGCATTGTTTCCCTTCGCTGAGGGAAAGGTATGTGGACCTATGGAACCTTTTATTATTATGCATTTTTGATATAGCCTACACAATAATAATATTTCACATTGTGATCTAGATATTTTAGTCATGCCTGTGCACGCCCCTGTGTAAAACAGACAGGAGGGTATGCGCGTTGTGCACACGCCTATGTAGACGCACTTATATGCGCCGTTAAAATAGCATGTAAACAACTGCGACATGACTTTAGACCAGGTTTGTGGTGGTTCTAGCGCAAGCGCTTTCTGCTGGCTCAAGATAGCAATACGCCAAAAAGAATCCTGGCCACTCCTCATCTTAAGACCAACACGCCCAGTTCACTAATGATGGCGCAAGACTAGTTAATGGCGCAATGCTAGTTAAACGGCGTAAGCGTTAGGCGTTATTATGGACCTAGCGCCGGGTGTAAGATAGCAAAGACACTTGCGTTTGCGCCGGGTGTAAGATAGGGCCCATTGTGTTAGAGGGGTGCTATATAGATGGTGCAACGAGGGCCCTTTGGTGTCTAATATAGGGGTGCAGGATTCTGGCCTTTTTCTATCGTTCGGTTCTGCAAATATTTTCTCATTTTTGGGCCACATCCCATTTTAAAAACGGAATCAAATATAGACTACATAAACAATACAAATATTGTGTACATATAGGCTATGACAAGTTCTATTTCCTTTAAAATATGATGTGCAGTACTGCCAACAGCAATGCTTCCCTTTCCAATTTCCGCCCTTCAACAGCATGTCACTTCAAGTCCTTTAAGTTAAACGCGGATGTCGCAGCCAAAAAAAAATTCCTGTGCGGCAATCTTCAAAATGAACAGGGCGACTGAAGTCGAGCCATTTGTACAATTTGTGAGGCTGACTTATCGCATAGTGGCAAGGATCGGGGCAATACACTGCATCCATCACCTTTGCTGAAACATCTGCACTTAAAAGATGTAGGAGTGCGCCAGCGTTGGCGTTTGTCAAAATGCTGACAGAGAAACCAGCCAGAACCAGACACAGACAACGGCGCTAAACTACGCTGCCAGAAAACAACAGCAGAGCTTAAAGGCTCATGATGCCGTTCCGTTGATTTTTCTAAGGCTAAAGGTTATTTATTAATTTATTTTTCTATTTTCTAAGGTTCTATTGGATAACCTAACCCTGTGATGTTCGTGCAATATGCAAAAATGTTCTGTTATTATTATTGTAGTAGTAGTATTCTGATTTGGTTTGGGGCCTGGCCGAAACTTTTGTTTTCGGTTCAGGATTTTGCAGAACCATAAAAACATGGCTTTATAATAACAATATATATAAATTGTTGGAAGTCAAGTCATTTTCTTCATCGATACCTGGCCTCTCACTATTATTCTTTCAGATTTTATTTAGCATTGCACAACAGATACTGATACTATAGATATGCTCAAAATGCAGGTATGAACTGGGCCTCTGTACACAAGTCTGTATTAAAAAAAACTCTGATAAAGTGCTCTTTAATTTGGACTCATTTAAATTCTGCAAGAGTTGAATAACACAGGACAGCTTACCGTGGGCCTGTTTTTGGCTGCTTATTATGTGAGATTAGATTAGCAGTCCTGTGATGGGAGACCGTTGCACAGAACTGCTATCTGCGGGAGGGAATGGCCCTCCTGATAAAATTGGCCGGTACATGGACGTATCTCTCGGACATCAGCAGAGTCGAGCATAATTTAAGTGGTAGTGATGGTAATCAATCTACCCGTACTCCGCCCTGACTCCCAAGATTGACCGCACTGCCACCTGTCACCATGAGGGCTGCTGTTTACAGACAGCAGGCCCGAAAGCCTGTTCCCGCCCTACGCCGGATTTCCTCAGAAGACTCTCCCTCATTATTTCAGCAAATGCAGCATCTGTCAATTCCATTCAATTCAAAGTTCTTTCACTGGAACGTCGAAGGGTGCGTTCTGTAAAAGCGTTTCGCGGAATGAGCCGAACGCGTCGGACCAAACTGACGGAGCCAAAGCTCTGAAGGGAGGGCGCGGGGCGTCAAATCGGCCGCGTTGCAGAAACGAGCAGGGGAAACGGATCGCGTTCGGACGAAGATCAGCGGCATCGACTTGATATGCGCAAGTCTGAAGTTCCTCAGAAGGAGTGGGAGCAGAGTCCGGGGTTCGGGGGACGTTGCGCGCTTTCCTCCGCAGCAAACAGAATGCACAAGCCCGGCATGAATTTTTCATGAACCCTGTTGCAAGCCCGGCTTCTCTTTGTGGACGAGCGGTCTGCCAACCCTTCAAAAGCCATCAGCTTCAACCTTGCCTTCTGTGATACAGAATGGCATTTCTGTTCAATAGGGAAGGAGAAATGGGGGGAGGGGGAGGGTAGAGGGTGAGTCTTACCTTGGCAGTGTACTCTATTCCTGCGAGGTGTCTGTTTTCACTCAATTCAATGCCAATATACTGTATATATATAGTAATTATTTTGAGGCGATCGATGAGAGAGAATATCTCAGCTCCAAAGGTTACTGGTTTGATTCCCCGTGTATACGGGTTGTAGGATGGGCATTATTTCTCATTCTTTGTCTTCTACCGAAGGCTGTGCAATAGACATAATGGGTGAAAGTTTTTATTTTGGGTTCCTACATCCTGAGCCACGGTTATGACTGGGATGTTCATGCTAGCAGAGATGTTTTCATCGGGTTGTCTTCAGCTGACAGACAGCACTGTGAAAATATCTACTTTATGCGGGAGCTGTGCCAGACGTAGTTGGCTTCACTGGCAGTGATTACATATTTTTTTGCTGTTTTGTTTAATCTGTGCGTTTTAAAAACACACCAAATTTGTTCAGGAACACGGTTTTATTTCTATCTAAACAGATAGAGTTTTAGATTCTTCATTTAATACCATTCATCTAAAAATGGCATACAGGAGTGGCATTCATCTGTAACCGTATCCTGCTCAAAAATGGTTTATCTTTATGTCCAGTTACATCAAGTGCCTGTCTTTTTAAAAACCTGTTGAAGTTTTAAACTCATAAGAATTTTAGATTGGATGGCCAGTATAAAAGTAAATCATTTGTTGTATAATTACAAAATGATTGTGAGGCAAACTGAGCATTGTAAAACTTTGCTGTATTTATAAAAGGTTGTTCGGGTCAGAAGGAGGCAGACTTCCATCTGGACCAAATAACATGCTATGTTAACATGTAAAGTGGCTCTGGTTCGTTAGCTTTTTACCTTAAATTAGATATGACCATGCGTTCAATTGATGCAATTTCATATTTAATTCTATTACCTATGAATTTATTTTTCCCCTCAACAATTTAGAATTTGCAAGAAGGTACAGAGTTTTAATCCCGGCCGAGGGCCTTCCTGTGTGGAGTTTGCATGTTCTCCCTGTGTCCGCATGGGTTTCCTCCCACAGTCCAAAGACATGCAGGTTCGGTGAATTGGAGACTCTAAATTGTCCATTGGTATGAGTGAATGGTGTGTGTGCCCCGCGATGGATAGGCGACCTGTCCAGGGTGTATTCCTGCCTCTCGCCCAATGCATGCTGGGGATAGGCCCCGCGACCCTGACCAGGAATATGCGGGTTAGATGGATGGATGAATGGATGGTTATTATGGATGGATGCACTGTTATTTTGTTCATTTGGTTATGGTTTATAGTCTTCAGACTCTTCTTGGTTCAGTGTGATGTACAGATATGCAGTGTGATGGAAGCACTTGTGAATATGCTGTGCAGTATATGGTACATGTGCTGTGTGGAGGAGGAATGAGTTTTATAATATAAGCTCTATGCTTCTGGCTGTGATCTGTACACCCTGTTACACTACCAATAAAACAGAATATTAAATTATAGTCTCCTATTCATCGACGCTATTGTACATCTCATGTGAATCTATGCTTGCAACACTGCTAAGCTCTTCCACCTGCACACCTACATACTGACTACCTGCTTTCATGTACAATATACCTGTGGGTATTCCTGCCTTGGCACAAGGTTTGGAGAACTCAAAATATCACTTGTTGGCTGATAACTAGTTGTCTCATTTTAAAATGGCTATATTTAGCAGCACAACAATGGTCTATCAACATAAATATTACACAAACACTGCAGTAACATCATACTTGGTTGATTTTTTCTAACTAGCACTGCTATGTTTTGATGGAAATGTCAATAACTAGCTGTGTATCTTTGAAGTCGCTGCCTTGTAATGTTAAATGCAGGACCCTTATAAGGACCAGTGCATCCTGACTTGCACAGCTTTACAAGAAATCAAATGAACTGCATTATTTTACACTGCCTTATCTCTGAACTTACAATCAATTAAGTAATCAATGAGTGATGAGTTTGGCTGAAGTGTTATAACAGGACTGGTATGCATCGAATTCTTTGCTTCTGATTGAACCCCCTATATGTACTCTTCCATAGCTGAGAATACAAACATACGGTGGTAGCCTAAAAACAGACATCACGGAACTCGTCACCCCCCCCTTCCTCCAACATGTTGTGCTTTTCAAATGTGGTATATAAACACACCAACGGTTTTTGCTGTGCCGTGGTTACATAAACACCCTGAGCAGAAAAGGCTACCGGGAAACCAACGGCATTCAAGCTGCAGTGTCCTTCACCAGGTGATTGAATTTTCTGCTCTTTTCCCCCCTGGTTTGGTGCCTATGCCTCACGCCTGCTCTGCGGACTTGCATTTGTCAGGGCCCTGGCACAGACATGAAAGCTCACGCAGGGGGTGGGGGGCGGAGGGAGCAGGTGGGCCGAAGGTAATGAGCAGGTGAGCCCAGACCCGCCGTCTCTCCTCCTGCTGGGGAGGAGATGCGAGAGGAGCGGGGAGCGCGGTGGTACCGGCCCCGACAGCCGAGCGACTCCGCCGCGACAGACCGGATTCGCAAAACTGTATAAAACCCCCAACCAAGACGGTTCAGCAGTGGGGGGGGTTTGTATTCTAGGAGGGAGGTCTGCAGAGAAGTAAGATGGATAGCCTGGAAAATAACTTCACTTGACTTTGAGCCCTGATTAATTTTCTCACTTTATATTTTCAAATTACTGTCCACAAAGGGGTTTCTCTCATTGACTGCCTGAATAAGTGCTCTGATTGCTGCACTCTCATTATTGGGAGTATTTCAGAATAGGAATAGCTAACATTATAAAGTGGAAATAGATTTGCAGTGTTACTATAAAACAGATGTAGAGGACTCGGGGTTGCAGCCAACTATTATTCCACAGGGGCAACCAGGAATGACCAAAAAAACACTAATTATGAAATGGCCGTATTGAAGGGTTAGTTCGGAATTTTGGACATAATGTCTCATTTACGACTTACCCATGATGTTGTTGATTGATGGAGACCATTTTCAGCTGATTCCATGCTGTCCCTTCTTGTGGACATACACACGTTGCTAATGCTATCGCAACTCTATGGTAACCGGATGCGTCTACCAAACGCACTTAAACACTCCACAATGCACCCAAAGCAAATAAAATAAGACGAAAGTCTATCGGGGTTAATTTGACTGTTTATACCATAATTTTTAAAGTCAAACTATCATTGAATCCTTTACTTTGTGCTGACCTGTATTCTCTGTGGAAGTAGAATATATGGAGAAGTACGGCGGCATTTAATATTTACACCAGTTTTAAAAAAAAAAAATAAATGTAGAAAAAAGGAAGCTTTTTAAAAAGTGATGTTTCCATTAAATGTGGGAAAAAATTGAGAGTAATATCATAGCGTTTTATGTCACATTTGGCACCCCATAGATGTCACTGCTGACTGCAGCAGCAGGATGGATTCTCAAATGTACTCAAAGTCTCAAATCTTTTCTGCTCAAGTCCAACCAAATGCCTCAAAACTCATTGGACAGCGCTTCACTTTACAGCAGGACAATGATCCCAAACACACTAAGGCAACCAAGGAGTTTTTCAGGGCCAAAAATTTGAATGTTCTTGCCTGGCGAAGTCAATCACCTGACCTGAATCCAATTGAACAAGCATTTCAGTTGCTGAAGACAAGACTGAAGGCAAAAAATCCCCAGAAACAAACAGGAACTGAAGAGGGCTGCTGTCCAGGCCTGGCCTAGCATCACCAGGGAGGATCCCCATGTGGTGGTGCCTATGGGTCGCAGACTTCAGGCAACCATCAAATGCAAAGGTTTTGCAACCGAGTACTAAATATGATGACTTTATTTAATTTGTCAAATTACTTTTGGTCCCCTAAAATGGGGAGGCTATATGTAAAAAGGGCTGTAATTCCTCCATGGATCACTGGATATTAATGTAAATACCCTTAAATTAATACTGACAGTCTGCACTTTAACCTCATTTTCATTGTTTCATTTCAAATCCACTGTGGAGTACAGAGCCAAAACAACAAAAAATGTGCTGCTGTCCAAATACTTATGGACTGCCCTGTATATGTACAGTCCTTTTTTGTGAGTGTCTTCCTAAAAAGTTTTTAAAAAGTTAAAACATATATTATTCAGTACTGATTTCATGCTGTTTTTCTTGTTTGTTGTTCTGGTTCCTGATAGGTGTTAGAAAGGTGCTTTTGAAAGGTGTTAGATTGAATGTTTTTGTGATAATTTATTCAGGTGATTCAACATATCTATCACTTTCACCATCCTTCACACAATAGATCATTCTTGGATGCGGGTAATGACACATGACTTCCTGTCTCTGAATGTGAGACAATTTAACAGTTGCTTTACCAAGAATATTCCTCAGATGAGAACTATCAAGCAGCTAATTAATGGTCTTTTCTCCAAGAATATTTTTCTCCCATTATTTTCCAGCTAGGTTTCCCAGGAAACAGTGAGAGGTCATTTAAGGGTCAGCACTGGGTATTCTGTAATTGGTAGGGTTTCAAATGTCATAAACGGAACTTTAATCTGTGACATCACAGCACTCTCTCAGGTGGATAGCAGTAGCTGACGAGGCCCGCCGGATGCCTGGGACCTCTGGCATAGATGACAAGAGTGTGAAAAGGAAGGTGTACAAGTATAAATTACCATTGTACTGAACCTCACGGCAGTGCCTGGCGAGACTGCTGTTTAGCAATGCATAAAACTGGCAAAAACAGGTTTTCCTGTCAAAGGAGGACATTTAGGAAGGGTGCCAGAATTACAGCGAGTTATGAGAGGAAAAAACACATTGTTGAATTTGCAGGGCATTTAGTAATTGATGTAAATGAACATGGCTGCGAAGTACGGTTACAAAACTGCTACTGCTATTAAAACCCTTGCCTTGCACTTACCTACTAAGACAATAGCCTGCCTATTGATTTCAGAACAAAGGACAGCCCACTAGGAACACTGACCAAAATGCTCCGATTTCATTTTTATATATAGGGACTTTGTCCTACATTGCGAATGTGTTGGCATTAAAAATCGAATACCCTGCCCTGTGTGCTCTGAAAGGGGTCGAGAGTGTTGCGGAATAAGTAGGTAATTTACTATCCAGCACCTATAATTGTGTTACTGATTGTACATTTTCAAGATCTGAAATAATGCTGCTTGAAAATAATTATGAAGTAATCAATGATTGCATACTGTGCATTTTCAGTACAACAGCTGGCATTGCTGCTGTAGCGGAGCCTAAAGCAATGTTTAGCAGCACATCTGTGGCTCTTCATTACAGCATTCAGGCTTGCTTTGACTTCACTCCACCGCTCTTAGCTGCTTGTTGTTTCCAATGTTACAGTACATCATGAATATTAATGGTATGTCATTTACATACTTAATTTCATTGGATATTGTAAAGATCACTGTCTACTCTATTTACCACCTCCCCCCCTCCCATGCACAGTAAGACTGGGGATACTTTTTGGTAGAGTACTAAACCGCTAGTTAATAAGGTGAGAACAAGTAATGATCTGGACGATTAGATTGTGGGCAATACGTATGTACTCCGACCTGATTAAATGTAACTGGCAAATTGTCGGCTGGGTCACATTTAAAAAGCTGTTAATTTTATTCTAATCATGCCCGTAACAAATTTCACTTCTCAATATTATATTCCAACCGGAGTTTATGCCTCAGTGGTTATTTTATTCATTTCAGCGTTTAATTAAATTTAGATTTTGTTCAGTGTTTTTAATTTGAATATGGGTGTGAAATCTTCAAGTAATGGCACCTTTTATGGTTCGGGGATGTTATTCGCGCTCTCCTGTCTCCGGCCTATTGCAGTGGACAGACTGTACAATGCGCGACTGGCCACTACAGTGCAACGATGATGGGTACTGGGCATTATTGTATACCTGTGCCCGGGACCCTAATTCTGATGTGAGAGAGTGTGGTCACCATGGCGACGGCTGGCTCCAGCTCACACGGCCCATATCCCCAGCCTGGCCCCACCACTGCATTCGGGTCAGGGACCGACGCAGCAGGGAATCGGCTGCGGCGTTAACCAGCTGCGCAGCCAAACGCGCGGGATGCGAAGGCGGCAGCTCTCCGCATTTACTGCAGTGCCCCCCCCCCCCCCCCCCCCCCCCCACCTCATTCATGTATTCACTCCCTCATGTAATATTTATTTTCAAAACAACATCAGGTCTTCTTTTGTTAATGCGTGGCAAATCCAAACCCATCCTAATGAATTGCAAATGTATGCCCCCCCCCACCCCCCACCCCCGCCTTTTCTGAATTCCCGCTGCATTAAAAAAAAATGGAGGCACCCAAGTCAGACCTACGTTTGCCTCTTGCCGCATCTAATCAATATTTCATAGAAAAAAAATTTGCGGTCAGAGGGCATAAATTCAGAAAATAATCAGGCAAGTCTCCAGAGTTGGTGTTTTAATATTAGAGTTTTTCGCAGCCATGTCTGGCTTGACTTTTTTAAAATATTGTTTTTTCTTTGTGTTCACGAGTCATCGACTTCGTCAGCGTGGGCAGTGCGACCGTAGACCTCCCCTCCGTACGATCGGCCTCCTGGCCCCCCCCTGTTTACAAGAGCCGCGCCGCTGATGACCACGGGCCAGGATAGTGCTCATTTATAAAGAGTAATCGAAAAAAAGCCGCATAAATCTTTAAGAATTGCGAACTGATTTTCTGGAACATTTTTTAAAAGGACTACGAAACTGCACCCAGATGAATAATAAAACAAAGATGTGGCTGGTGAGAGGCCCGTTTATTTGAACCTGCTCTGGTAACCCACTTTCTCCCTCAGCCGTGCTACCAGCCCAGGCTTCAGCGCTCTGCGCAACTTTTCCTTTTAATTAATCCCAGGGCGAGCGGGGAGGGAGAGAGAGGGAGGGAGCTGGAAGCAGAATGACAGGTCAGGAGTTCTCGCTCTCTCTTTCCCCATCCCACTCTTGCTTGCTTTCTTTCTCTTGCCCTTTCTCTCTCTCTCGCTCTTTCTCTCTCCCTCGCTCTCTCTCCCTGTCTTTTGCGCTCCCTCTCGCACTATTCTTGCTCTCTCTCACAAAGAGCAAAGAAACATGAGAAGTGTGCGTGGGGAAATGTAGATGGGTCAGGATCAGTGAGGTGAAAAGAGCTGGTGAGGGAGGAAGAGGAAGGGTGAGCAGATTGAGAGTGTAAGAAAAGGGAGGAAGAGGAAGGGTGAGCAGAGTGAGAGTGTAAGAAAAGGGAGGAAGAAAAAGGGTGAGCAGAGTGAGAGTGTAAGAAAAGGGAGGAAGAGGAAGAGAGAGCAGAGTGAGTGTGTAAGAAAAGGGAGGTAGAGGAAGAGGAAGGGAGAGCAGAGTGAAAGTAGTGTAAGAAAAGGGAGATAGAGGAAGAGGAAGCGCACTGCCGTCTGGAACATCACACGCTGCATGTAGCATCATTAGAGGATCATGGGACAGAGAGGAATGGGGTGAAAGCATTAGTTTTAAATCTCCCCCCTTGTGAATGTGGTGTAGTTTGGGGCGGTGTGATGAAGTTGATTAACGAATGACTGTTGTCAGATGGCTGGCTTCAAAACACGTGACACGTATCTGATTGTCCATCATGCCCTCAGTGTGCGAACTTTGATTCCTTGTCTTAGCTCAGCGCTTCTGTAATGGTCGATAAATATGTCATGCTCAAGGTTACTTTCATCTTCTCGTCTACTGTAAGTTCGGAAGTATCCTAAATTTAAACTTAAATATCTTGAGCTAGTACATTTCAGTCATTAACAACTAAGTATCAAAGACTCTTTAGGCCAAGGGACGTGCTTTTGCAGGTTTTAACTGCACTATGTATTTTACTGTACTTGATTTTCCATTTGTACGAGCCAATCAATCATGAGTGTAATGTCCTTTCAGCGCTCCAGCGATGACGTAGCGATTCGGCGAGGTCGCTAATACATAGCGGGAACGTTGGGACGCATCATCGTTATGCGTTATCTGGAATGGTGTTAAGCACCTCCTTCACCTCCTGGCCGCAGGAGATAGTCCAAATTGATGGCGTGTCATCCGCTATGCCTTTTTATGGGGGGCCCGGCGAGCGAGGCGGAGCCGAGATAGATGGTAGCTTTACTGCAGCGCTTAATTGTGATTGCTGGCTGCAGGAGGGCTATGACCATGGGGAGCCTGATACAAATGGCGTCGAAACACAGGCAAGGCTCAGGTGATAGTCCCTGCCCTCCGCTTGACCCCCCGCCGTCGTATCCACGGAGGCAGTTCACGGCTGCGGCGTGCGGCAGCAGATAGGCCTCTTGACGCATGGCCGTGGGGTCAGCGGTCAAAGTCCATATTAGGAGCGGGTAGATGGATCGTGCCTAATCGTGGAGAGGTCATTCGGATGGCAGCGGGAAAGCTGAAGAGACGAGGGAGTTCAATATTAAGAGTCAGGGAGCCTCTTCACCAGTGCTGACTTTGACGAGGAGTCATTCAAAATGTTTACCGGAAATATCTCTTTGGAAATGCATTTTAACATTTGATGAGCATTACCCGAAAAATTGAGCATTATTTATTTGCTTTGCCGGCCCCCTGATCCAGGGCAGTTTACACAACTTGCATTTGATGTATTGTCGTTTAAAAAAGCAATTCAGGTTAACATTGGAGCGACCAAGGCTGTCAATTTGATGGCATGCATTTTTAAAATGTCCTATTACCCTATCGCTGTGAAACATGCAGTTGGCCGTCCGTTACTTTTCACAGATTTATGTATTTAACATCCTCAAGCCTCTTAGAAAAGCGGGATCGTAAATAAATGAGCGTTGTAATGACTTCCTCCTTGAACTGCAAGGAGCAGCCAAGATGGCTAATTCTGAGGTCATCTGTCAAGTTGCATCTTTAAACCTGATTAAATAAGTACCCTTCATTTCAAGTATTGCACAAGTATCCTTTTGGTCAATGTCTCATTTGCATGGCACAGCACACCTGGCATCAATCAATTGCTTCAAAGTGTGAACATGTCTGTGAGTCCTGGCAGTATCTGGCCACAGAGTTTTGAAATGGAGGGAATCAGGCACACAAGTGTTTTGTTTTGAATAATCAGGGTAATCGCTGACATGTCACCTGTCCTGTTTGTTTACATCAAACTTCAATTTTCTTTTTGCTAAAAATGTGCTTGTCACAATTCCGCAATAAAATGCATCTGTTTTCACAGATTTGTAATGTACAGTGTTATAGGTACTGACGGAGAAATATACTGTGGCGAAGAGAAATTTGTCCCGCAACATGGCAATAAATAAATAAATTCCTCCGCAGAGACGCGAAAAATGCTTGCACAATTGAATGAACATCAGCTGAAAGCAAGGAAAATGATAACCAAAAGAAAAGGTCACAGTACTGACACTTATAAGTAGGATGCAATGTCAGAAAGCAAAGTGAATCTAAAAGAGAGCTGCAGATTTGTGCACTGCGTGTTGAAAGGGTGAGCGACTACTATTACTACTACTACTACTGTTATTACCTCTATCACTGCTGCTACTACTATTACTGCTGTAATTACCACTATAACTACTACTACTGTTATTACCTCTATCACTGCTGCTACTACTATTACTGCTGTAATTACCACTATAACTACTACTACTGTTATTACCTCTATCACTGCTGCTACTACTATTACTGCTGTAATTACCACTATAACTACTACTACTGTTATTACCTCTATCACTGCTGCTACTACTATTACTGCTGTAATTACCACTATAACTACTACTACTGTTATTACCTCTATCACTGCTGCTACTACTATTACTGCTGTAATTACCACTACAACTACTACTACTGTTATTACCTCTATCACTGCTGCTACTACTATTACTGCTGTAATTACCACTATAACTACTACTGCTGTTATTACCTCTATCACTGCTGCTACTACTATTACTGCTGTAATTACCACTATAACTACTACTACTGTTATTACCTCTATCACTGCTGCTACTACTATTACTGCTGTAATTACCACTATAACTACTACTACTGTTATTACCTCTATCACTGCTGCTACTACTATTACTGCTGTAATTACCACTATAACTACTACTACTGTTATTACCTCTATCACTGCTGCTACTACTATTACTGCTGTAATTACCACTATAACTACTACTACTGTTATTACCTCTATCACTGCTGCTACTACTATTACTGCTGTAATTACCACTATAACTACTACTACTGTTATTACCTCTATCACTTCTGCTACTACTATTACTGCTGTAATTACCACTATAACTACTACTACTGTTATTACCTCTATCACTGCTGCTACTACTATTACTGCTGTAATTACCACTATAACTACTACTACTGTTATTACCTCTATCACTGCTGCTACTACTATTACTGCTGTAATTACCACTATAACTACTGCTACTGTTATTACCTCTATCACTGCTGCTACTACTATTACTGCTGTAATTACCACTATAACTACTGCTACTGTTATTACCTCTATCACTGCTGCTACTACTATTACTGCTGTAATTACCACTATAACTACTACTACTGTTATTACCTCTATCACTGCTGCTACTACTATTACTGCTGTAATTACCACTATAACTACTACTACTGTTATTACCTCTATCACTGCTGCTACTACTATTACTGCTGTAATTACCACTATAACTACTACTACTGTTATTACCTCTATCACTGTTGCTACTACTATTACTGCTGTAATTACCACTATAACTACTACTACTGTTATTACCTCTATCACTGCTGCTACTACTATTACTGCTGTAATTACCACTATAACTACTACTACTGGTATTACCTCTATCACTGCTGCTACTACTATTACTGCTGTAATTACCACTATAACTACTACTACTGTTATTACCTCTATCACTGCTGCTACTACTATTACTGCTGTAATTACCACTACTACTACTACTACTGTTATTACCTCTATCACTGCTGCTACTACTATTACTGCTGTAATTACCACTATAACTACTACTACTGTTATTACCTCTATCACTGCTGCTACTACTATTACTGCTGTAATTACCACTATAACTACTACTACTGTTATTACCTCTATCACTGCTGCTACTACTATTACTGCTGTAATTCTGTAATTACCACTATAACTACTACTACTGTTATTACCTCTATCACTGCTGCTACTACTATTACTGCTGTAATTACCACTATAACTACTACTACTGTTATTACCTCTATCACTGCTGCTACTACTATTACTGCTGTAATTACCACTATAACTACTACTACTGTTATTACCTCTATCACTGCTGCTACTACTATTACTGCTGTAATTACCACTACAACTACTACTACTGTTATTACCTCTATCACTGCTGCTACTACTATTACTGCTGTAATTACCACTATAACTACTACTACTGTTATTACCTCTATCACTGCTGCTACTACTATTACTGCTGTAATTACCACTACAACTACTACTGTTATTACCTCTATCACTGCTGCTACTACTATTACTGCTGTAATTACCACTATAACTACTACTACTGTTATTACCTCTATCACTGCTGCTACTACTATTACTGCTGTAATTACCACTATAACTACTACTGCTGTTATTACCTCTATCACTGCTGCTACTACTATTACTGCTGTAATTACCACGATAACTACTACTACTGTTATTACCTCTATCACTGCTGCTACTACTATTACTGCTGTAATTACCACTATAACTACTACTACTGTTTATTACCTCTATCACTGCTGCTACTACTATTACTGCTGTAATTACCACTACAACTACTACTACTGTTATTACCTCTATCACTGCTGCTACTACTATTACTGCTGTAATTACCACTATAACTACTACTACTGCTGCTGCTGCTACTAAGGCTACTACTACTGTTGTTCAGGTTGGTGGGCTTCTTTGGGTATGCACCACACATGTACTTGTCTGTTTTGTAGAGAATGCGGTGAGGGAGGACCATGTCATATTTCTCCCACAGCTCAGTGGTCCGTTGCCTGTGCTCTTTGCACCTCTGTACAGTGAAAGCCAGAAGCTTATCACTTGGGAAGCTTGTCAATTATGATATATATGACACTACAAGTATAAATTCAGTAAATTTCAGTTGTTAAATTATATTTATATACATTGTCTTTGAAGTACTATTTTTATCATACACAAACATATCCAATTCTTATTTTCCAGCTTACGGCTACTTTGTGATGCTATTGAATCTCATTTCAAAACGTTTTTAAGTGGAGACAGTGGGGTGCAGCCCATCAGATGGGTGAATGTCAACCCCTATACAAATCCTGTGGTTCGAATCCCCGCACTTTCTGCACTAGGATACATAAAATACATGAGGCTGGTGGACGGCCCGCTCTCCTTTAAAAGAAAGTCAATAAAAATATCATACCAAGTCAAAGTCCCATAATCACTCTACCAGACTAAATTAAGCCCTGCTTACATCGATACAGTGGGACCGCAGCAAATCAGGGTTGCAATTACAGGGAGGGGTTGAAATTGGTTAAATGATTCTAGTGGCTGGTTAGAGAGAAACCGGTCATAGTCGGTGTTAATGACCCCCAAAAATGACTCACAAATCTGCCGACCATCACGCTGCCTCTTCTAGAGTTTCACCTGAAGGTCACCGCCCCATCTAAGGCCACGTTCACACTCGCATTTTGGGGCTCGACAACCAAAGTTATTAGCTGGAGTCGCTCATGTTCTGTGTCTGTACACATACTCATATTTAGAAGCCAGAGGACACTTGCAAGTATGAACAAGTAGCAGGACTCGCTCCTGCATTTACAACGCTGTCAATAAATGTGTAATATAGCGCGATATTTGCTCTGAACATAAATCTCGCATAATGCTAATATGATGGTGGACAGTAAGACGTTTTAGAGCTAACCCCGCTAACCCCGCTAACCCCCCCGGCTAAATCATCTTCCTTACGTGGCGGGGGGAGCTGGTTCTCCCCCAATAGAAGCTCCGCAAAAATCCTCCGGTCTCACTAGCTCCCGCTGCACCGATCCGATCTGCAGTTCGCCGCCGGTACCCGATTTTGCCCAACCAGGAAGTAATGCCGTCTTCTTTGTTTGTCTCCCACAGCAATCACAGGCTCTGGACTCCAGCAATCAGCCCTCCGTCAGCCAGGAAAGTGGTTTCGCCATCACACACAACACACAACAGTCACACAGTCACATCCAAACCAAAGCAAAATAACCAAACGAAAAATAAAACACACTCACAATGGAGAGCTTGGGGAGAGCTATTTCTGTCAGGACAAACTCACGTATTTAAATGACATGTTTAATGAATGAATGTGCTGCATAATTATTTTAGTTTGGCGGTGAATGGATCTGCTTTAGTACTGCTCCAGAGCACGGGCATCTCCCCCCGCTAAACAGGAGATGACCAGAAAACCCCCCATACCAAACGACAGGTGGAAGCTGGGGTGGTGGAGGGTGACAGCAAATTTCTTTTAACACAAGCCGTAAGCAACAAAGAGCAGCGCATCAGCATTCAAGCAGTACAGAGAGAACTAATTCTTGGCTTAAAAAGGGCGCTCCATTAGAGGTGTGTGCATGTGATTGGTTGAGTATGTGACGCGATTGCTAGCCGAACATGGTCGGCTACAGCGAGAGGTTCTCCGACAGAACTTGCCTTTGCAAACTTCGTTTGCGACGCTCATTCCTGCACTCGTCTCCCGCACTCAGGCTGCGTCCCAATATTCTTTACTCCCCACCTCCCTTCCTCCACTCCCCGACTACCACTCCTCTCCTACCCGGAAACATGCAAAACTGCCTGAACGTTTTGAGTACAAGTATTTGCATGTACAGTATCCAATGTACATGACATTGCGGTTTGCGTCGAGACATTAATTAATATGTAAGCATTAATACGTAATTAAGATGTAATCAGGGACATTAGATTAAAACACAAAGATCCGTTTCCAGGGCGCGGAGTAGAGGAGTGGTAGTGGAGGAGGAAAGGTGGCATTTTTTGACTATTGGGACGCACCTTCAGTCTCTTCTTTTTCACCCCAGGTGCCCCTAGTTTATATCACCGACCCCCCCTATGACCAAGCCCCAGTCACATTCCCCAGCTGTTGCACCTTAACTTCACAATCCCCCAATCAGTACCTAATCATCCTTCAATCATTCAATTAACTCCCGCAATTATCCCATTCACTAACACAGGGACCGTCTCGCGTTTCCAAACACTGAGGAGAGACCGCAAAATACATGCATTCATATTTCCTGCATTCTAATATTTATTAATAAGATAGATAGCATTCTTTTGCCTTAATGATGATACTAAATACACTAAAGCTGTCAGGTTGGGAAACCCATAGGTTTACACATATTGTCCCTTGTTTTATATTGTCCTGCTTATGGAAATATGACCAATGTGTTTTTACTGGCTTCATGCCTTAAAACAAGCCCACTTTCCCGTGATTCCAGGGACAACGTTCATCTATTCCGGGAGAAAAAATGTTTTATTTTTGAGAAAAATATTCATCCCAATTTCACAATGTAATCTTGATATTTTTACGCATGTTTTAACTATTGTCCCCTAAAAGAAGATTGTCCCCCCGGAAGATGGCAGGAGCTATAGAGTCATAGCGTGATCCAGGATAATGGATCCAATGTGTAACCTTACTCGTAGCAATGCACATCGCCTGGGCTCCCTTGCGTTTTATGTATATAACAGCATTCTCTGCTGGGGCAGAACCCCAGGAAACCCGAAGTTCGCGTTAACTCCTGTTTTACCCATTCTTCGCTGACAGGTGTGCTGGGGACTTGAATGTATTCATTGGCATATCAGTCTAGGCAGCTGTTAATTTCACCGCAATATGGAGTGATGAAAACAATTTAAGGCGGCATTCCCCTTCGCTGAGGCACAGGTATGTGGCCTTTGACCGACGGACCCTTTTATTATTAGAGTATTCTGGGGGCAATTGTAACAGGAGTCAATTGTAACACAATTTTTTGTTACAATTGCCCCGAACCCTGAACACATGAAACTAGCTAGCTTGCTGGATAGAATCTCAGCTCTAGCTTGTTTCAGATTGGTGCAATTTTATGGTGTTGCAATTGCCCCCTGTTACAATTGCCCCCAGAATACGCATTTTTTGATATAGCCTACACAATAATAATATTTCACATTGTAATCTTGATATTTTTATGCATGCTTGTGTGCTAGACTTACTACTAGTTGTGGCTCTCGTTAACTGTACTAAGTGTGAACCGTATTAAGCACCAAAATGAGGAGCGACACTAGCTGTAGTGTGAATGGGGCCTAAGACCCAAAAAATAATTCTGCTCAAACTTACGTTCCAAGTGGGGCACCTCCACAATGAAAGGCAATGCTTTTGCATGTGTTTGTTTGTTGCTGTTCCTCTTAATGGATCTGAAGTGTTATATGAGAGCCTCTGCTAATCGGCTCAGTTAATTTCCCAGTCAATGCTATATTTGAACTCATAATGGTTCCCACTGTTGTCTTAACCAGTCCTCGAAAAAAAATGTGCAATTTTTTAATCTTTATAAAACAAGTTCTAAACTCCAATAACAAGTTTTACAGTACTCCTTTGGTAAGTACAGACTATCTGATTAGTATTCCGATGGTGAATCCACATTGAAAAAAACTTCAAGCATGCAGGGCAATTAACTGGCTACAGAGAGATAATTTGCTGGAAAAGTTGGCACAGCTGCATCTCAGAAGGCTAATGATTACAAATTAAGGTAGAATATATTGTAAATGGGAAAGTTTGGAAAAGTGCAGTTTTTGGTTTCTTGGGAGAAAGTTTTTACGTGAGTTAAAACAGTCGCGCTGCGTGCTGTTGTCCAGCCATTATCGCAGTGTTCGAGCTGCGTTACAATCTGTACGGTGAACGTCATTTTTGTGAGTTTTCTCTCATGTCCTTATTTTGGAAAGTTTGTTTGTTTTTTTCTTTCCACTGCCTCTTAAGAGTGTGGTTGGACTTGTCATTTTGATTTTTAAAAAGTTCTGCTTTCTTCCCTGAAGAAGAAGGCGGAAGAAAACTCAATGATGGATGGTGCCGCACAGGCAATTATTTAAGACACATCAGGCATCTCAAACACTGCACATGTCAACTGCTGCCAGGATACGATATTCTCACGTCTTTTATCCCCTACAACACAACATTTAGCATAGACGCGCTCACATGTGCAGACACGCTGAAAACACTCACAAACATGCTCAGACCAACAAACGCAAGTCACATGTATTCACACAGGCATAAATACAGATACGTATGGGGGAGGTGCTACGCTGGATGGCAACCATGCGGTTTGCCTATTTCAAGGTGTTACAGAATTAACAGTGAGAATGGCTGTAATGAAAGCAGACAGATTGAGGTCACTCGCTCTGTGATGAATATATGGGGGGGGGGGGGGGGGGGGGGGGGTGCAGTTATGCTACTTTGCTACAGAGCGAAAGAAGGCAGGAAGCGGGGAGGAAGGCGGAAAAGAGGAGTGAGATTATGAAAGGAGGAGAGGGTGAGAATCAAAGGAAAATATGAATGGTATAAGAGAGCAAGAAAGAACAAGGAGAAAATGATACAGTGAGGAGACACACAGGAACTTGATTCTTACCCCCATCTGGAGAACAGGAGAGAAGCAAACCGGGCCCCACGGTACTGATGGAAGAATTGCAGGAAACCAAAAAAAAATGGGCTCAACTACTACCTGTGACTGATTTGAACCAATCACGTTTTGCTGTGGAGGGCATAATCTTTGGTTGTTAATGATCGCGGGAGCTTGATGTTTTATGTCATCTACACTCACATCAGAAAAACAGTACGTGTTAAAATCCTTAAAACCAGTGGCAACATTTTGGTTGTTAATGATAGAATCCCCAATTACAACTGAGTTAGTCAGAGAAGGTAGATGAAACAGGGGTGGTAGGGGAGCTGAGAACTTTCAAAAGTGTTTATTTCATCGTGATAACACTGCCTAATTACTGTTACCATTCATATAGAACACTGCATGTTGCAAAAAGTTTTATTTTCATTTTATCTTCTCTTGACATTTTGCTTGCTGCACTGCCTCAAGTGTGTTTCTTGCCCTTAACAACGGAGGTCAGTGGGCGGAGATTAGGACGGAGGAGGAGACTTCTTTGATTGTAAACACAGGACCACAGCCAGCCTAAAAATTCTGCATAGTGCACCTTTAACAATCCTAATGTTCTAGGAATGTTCAGAGGATCAAAAATTATTTTCTGGATAAATAGTAATCAGTTGTGACGTGTATGTATATTATTTAACAGGGATGTTCATGGTCTTGTTTTCTAACATCACTATTAGTACAAGTTATATCAGCCTCTGCTCCACCCACAATGCTTTATATACCCAGCAGTGAACAGTAGGCCCATATGCCAGTGTGTGCAACTTAGCGCACGGCTAACTCCCCTTGCTCAAGGACAATGTGTCCTCACTGTTTGGTGACCCCCTCCCAGTGGGGTCTGTGCCACACTGTGATGAATTGGCGATGTGGCGCAGGGAGGATGCGTGATGTAGGTCAGAGCCAGGGGGAGCCTGTGCCTTGGAGCGGCTGGAAGGGGGGTGGGGGGGGGGGGGGAGACCCAGGGTGCCTTGCTCTTGAGGAGGGAAACGGTCGCTGTGACGCTGTAGGACACGCCAAGCTCCGCTCCCCCCTGGAGAAGCCTTCGTAAAATCAGGTCATTTTTTTAAAACCGAGAGACGGAGCGAATTAGCGAGCGGACGTCTTCCCGGGTCCGATCGCGCCGCATGCCACGACGCGCACCTGAGACATTTCGCCCGTGATGCTGATGCAGTGATTCATTCACACTTCTGCGTGTGAGACAATGAGTAAGTGAGAGAGAAAAAAAAATGTAAAATGTAAAAGATTCTCTCCTCTCTGAAAGTCCGCTCTACTACCTCAATGTCAGTCTGTCATCGTGTCTTCTAGAAAAGAGCCAGAAATATTGGGCCGCAATCCACGGAAACGGAACTAATCACCTGGGCCTGAACATCCAGCATACCATAAACAGCCCGATTGGCTGTGGTGTCAAAGGAGGCCCCAACACCTCCTCTACCTCTCCTCCGTCAGGCACCTGCGGTCAGCCTACATTTATTTAATGAAGTTGTTATTTTGTGGGCGTTTCCTGGTTCCTTTAGACTGTGGGCAGGTGATGTTTTACAAAGCCCATACTGGGCAGAGCAATCAAAAAGATTGTAGCTGAACTGGTTTTAAAAAACACTGCTGAAGCTGTAGCCTGTAATCACCCAGCAAACAGTGGACGTCCTAGGGACGTCCCATTTTAGTCCCCTCAAAGTTATGATGTGACGTTCCCTATGGATGTCCTAAAAACATTATTAGAACGTTATTGAAGTCCTAGGAAGGTCACTGTTTGGTTACAATATGACATTTAATTGAAATTTTTAACGATAAGCATTGAAGGTTGTGTTTCCTATGCGATAACAAACAAACTGAATGACATGGAAAACCAAAATGAGAGAAATATTATGCTTACGCGCTTAACTAGGCTACAATGTTTTTTTGTTTTTTTAATGTTTTTGCCTGTGGCTGAATTTTTTTCGGGCACACCCTGGTAAAATATAAACCCGGCACCTATACATCACTCTGCAATACGATTTGCCTGTGTGTGCCCAGGCCCCTGAGCACACACAATATCGGTGCTTAGCCTATGCTGAGCATCAGCTTGTCTGACCCTTTGGGGTTTTGTCCACCTCCTTGTGGAGGAATTAAGTAAACATATACTGTGAAAATTCTCTCTGCCACCAGTGCCACGACTCGGGTTTGTAACAGGAAATCTTCGTTTCCCCCACCCAGACTCCCCTCTGAAAAGCAATGGGAAGGACTTATGGGTAAGATGAACGTGTAGCCATACCACCATGCAATCTGCGCCTGCTGAATGGCTGAAGCTAAGCAGGTGTGGGCTTGGTTAGTACTTGGATGGGAGACCTCTGGGGAAGACTGTGCTGTTGGTGGGCCAGTAGGGGGCAGTCTTCCCTCTGGTCAAATAAACCCCAATGCCCCAGTGCAGTGATGGGGACACTGTGCTGTAGGAGATTAAGCTAAGTTGGTGGGTGGGCCAGTAGGGGGCAGTCTTCCCTCTGGTCAAATAAACCCCAATGCCCCAGTGCATTGATGGGGACACTGTGCTGTAGGTGAGACGTTAAACCGAGGTCCTGACTCACTGTGGTCATTAAAGATCCCATGACACTTATCGTAAAGAGTAGGGGTTTCCCCGGTGTCCTGGCTAAACTCCCAATCCCGGCTCTTTCAATCTGCCACCTAATCATCCCCCAGTTTAATTGGCTAAAAAATTTATTCTCTCCCTCTCCACCTCAGCTGATGTGTGGTGAGCATTCTGGCGCACAATGGCTGCCGTTGCATCACCCAGGTGGGTGCTACACATTGGTGGTGGTTGAGGCGAGTTTCCCCCTCATCATTGTAAAGCACTTTGAGCATTGAGAAAGGCGCTATATAAATTCCAGGCATTATTATTATTAACTTCAGTTAAACAGTCATTAATCTAAAATCATTAATATTCCTTTACCTAGCCTAGAGAGTGGTGCGCTGGCTGGCCTTTGCCTAACTTCACCTGAGGAGCCTGGACCTCACCCTGTGTTGTCTGATTTAATGACTGTGTAATTAAATTAAATTAGACTCCGTGTAGCCGACTCAGTGTCAGCATGTCCCTGTTAAAAAGTTTAAGCGCAGGTTTATTGTCTGTAACCTTGCTACTTTTATGCCAATTGCCTGTAAAATTGCTTAAGAGTGAGCTAACTAAAATTAAGTCATTGCTATGAACGTTAGCTGGCTAACTGTCTTGCTAGCTAACGAGGTATAATTTGCCATCAGTTCTGCACAAAATAAAACAGGGTAAAGGTAGAAAACCATTAAATATAAAAATTTTGGCTACCTAAGTTCGGGACTGGTCACTACCACCAGACTGCAACATGCTGTTTTCCGAAAGCCCTACTGTTTTACTTTGCGAGCTCCATCAGCCAATAGGGTAAAGGTATTGCTTGCTGTTTCGATAACTGTCTGGCCAGGCATAGTTCTACTTACGGATCCAAAAAATCAGATTGCAAAAAATATGATTGCAGTCCGCGTGAAAAGAAAAAAAAAAATTTCTGTACATAAATCCGAATGCAGAGATTTGTAAAATAAGAGACTTACGTGCATACAGTTTTATGCGCAAAAAATATAATCGTATTGTATAAAACTCGTCTTCTTTATTCACACCTTGTAAGTTTTCATTTACAGATTTTTTTTATGCATTCACACTTTTCCAATTTACGGTTACGAACCACAGTTTACATGTACGAATCTGTAATTTACTCTTACGAAACTTTCTTTTGTACATACGTATTTTTGGCAGCGATTTCACTTCATACATGCTGCTGCTGCCTGCTATGTGCTTTGTGCTACTTTGCTAACATGCTTTGCTTGCTAGCATATCTCCGCATTTATGCCTTTCAAGGACGTTTTTACACGGAAACGCCGTGTCGCTTTTTAAACCCTTGCAAAATTTCAGCTGTTGCCATTGAGGAAAAGCAAATCCTTGGTTGACTGCTTCTTGGTTGAACGCCCTGTCAGCTTGTTGTTTGGCTTTGCTGGAGGTTAATTGTGCTTGTTCACCTCTGCCATTGCAGTAGCCAGCTGGCTATAAACTGCTCAGCTGAAAACTGATCCCACCCAGCAGGCTCTGTAGCCTGTGGTGTGGGATCACCCACCCCTCCCCAACAGAAAAGTGCCACGCCGAGAAACATCCCAAACACATCTTAGAATAATAAATACAGGCAGAGCAGCAAGGTTTTGGCTTTTTTTTTCCAGCAAAGCTTGCCAGTGCACCATAGATATGACTGAGCATGGTTATTTTACCACTTGCCTAGTTTCTTGGATGTGCGTTGAACATTCTAAGTTGCAGAACGCATTGAAGGAATAGCCTTGAATTTTACTGCTCTGTTATTCCAGTTCAAAAAGAATTTCAATTGTGTATGGGTATTCATGTTAATTTAATCAAGAATGTTAGCAATGAAATGGCAAATCTGTCATTTCCATACTTCTATTCGCAACATTCGTAAAATGTATTTGAGGCACATCCTTCAGGATGACTTTGATGATTAAAAGACCACCAAGGTATGTTGTATGTGACACGCTTGGAAGGTTTTCTGTGCCTTTGACAGCATTTGTATGGAACAATATTTTGTAAATTGAAATGCCCATGTTGTAACACTCTCTTAACCAAATTTACTTGCCCACTGGAAATTTTTAAATCGAGACCCCGTTGAGTGGACAGAAAATAACAATTCAAGCTGGCAACGTCTTCATACAAGGCAAATATTGAATATTGTCTTTATTGCAAAGATTAAAATGCTGAAGGGGTTCAAAAACCACACTGTTTTGTTCAAAGGCAATAAGCGGAACCTAAACATGACAGAATACAGTCAGTCATACACTCTTAGAAGAAAGGGTCCTCTGTGTCTCCATAGAGGAACCCTATCTAGTTCAAGGGTTTTTTGTTTGGAAAAATGGTTCAGTCTGGGAGCTTTCACACACCTACCATAGAGGGTTCCATAGAGAAATAAAAAAGGTTCCCCTATGGAGACAAGCCAAAGAACCCTTTATTCTGAGGGTGTAGGAGTGCATATATGCAACGCAGTTGGCATACCTGCTTGAATGGCAAGATATACCATCTTTCTAGTGGCACAGCTTGTGGCTGTATGCTGAGTGAGTGGAAGGGCAAATGAGACCTCTCAGTGAACTGCTGCATTATGGGACGCTTGCAGAGCAGAGCCAGAGAGTTCCCACGTCAGAACCAAGCATTTTCATCTTGTTACTTGTCTCTTCAAGGACACTGTCAATGTAGAACACAAAACGATCCATTAATAATCCCAGCAAACCAGGTTCCTCTGAAGTTAATTGGGTTATTAAGGCAAAACACCGCAGCAGCACAGTGTGAGACAAAGTCTCATGACGGAGCGTCACACAGAAAATGATAGCTGGGTCCTCCAGGGGCACAAAGGCTCATTCTAAATAAAGTAATTACTATCTGGCCATGAAAAGGTGCTAATCACACCCACAGGAAAATGGAGCAGGAGCAGAGGAGGCTCAGAAGACTCCGAACCTTCCAGATCTTAACACACTTTAAATACTTTCTCATGTTTAAATCGTCGACGAACGGAGCCGTCACCAAATATTTCAGTGGACCCCAACAGGGGGTATTGAATTGTTCGGCTTCCCCTTTTTTTCTTATTTTTATTTTTTTTAACGTCTGGCAGGATACAAAACCGCTCCACGCCGGATCTCCGTTTGTTGTTTTTTTTTGTCGCACAGATCTAGCATGGATGCTCATTACTTCAGAATGGCAGCGCAATTCCCAGTTACAGTTGGAACAATGGGAGAGAGGAGCACCATGTAGGTTGCTACACAGCTGCAAATGCCCGGACTGATCCCTCCCCCCACCACAAGAGCGATCCACAGCGGCCCACAATGTACCTCCCAGCAGGGGAGAGCACCAGTATTCATTTCCCCTCTCTTTTTTTATCCTCTTTTCTTTTCCACCCACGTTCACGCCTTTGCTCCAGTCCCCGAATTTTTGGTTGTTGATTCTTTTGGTGGGGTGGGGGAGGGGGGCTACATCCAGGACCTGATACGATGCCAACCCCGGTGCACTCTACTGGGGCTTACCACAGATTGACTCTGACCTTCCATTCAGGAGCTCTTATTGGAGGGCAGGTGGCCAGCTCATCCACACACCTTTCGGTATTATTGATGTGAAAGTGGCACATTTTGTCGGCCATCCCATAGCCTCCAAAAGAGCCATTTTCCTTTATTCTCCTCATACGCATTTGTTTGTTTGCTGATGATCTTGTCAAAGTGAACGCCCAAACACGTGGTTTTGCAGGTTGCTCTGTCTGTCTGGTTTCATGTCATCCAAGTATTGATTGAGAGAGGGGGATTTTACTGTCTGTGAATTATTTTTTAAGAGGCAAAGAGTGTGAGGGGGATGGTCAGGTTTGTGGTTTATAATATAAACACTTGGGTGGCCAGTTTTCAGGTAATACCTATAAGAATCCTCATTAGGAACGACATTACCCAAAAAGCTTCCAATCAGTTTTGAGGTTTGCTGCATGAGGAAGGTCTCATTTTTCTTTTATTTTTTATCACATTTTTGATAACATGAATGCTGGGAAATTCTAACTGGAGACAACTCTAAGAGTAATTCCAGACAGAAAGAAGAATTATGTAGCAAAGCCTTTTACAGGCAAGTAATAACACATCCACCCACATTAAATGATTCCGGTGTGGGAGGATTTATAAAATCATTTGTTCACCGTTTACGGAACATCATGATGAACGTACAGTTGCTCTATAATATTCTGTACTGCCAATGGTAAAGCCACAACTGCTTATATTTTTCTTCACAAACACAATTTGACGAGTTCAGCAATCACTAAAATTAACTCTGACTAAAATTTATTCTGACAAAAAACGAATTGTGAAAGAAACGTTTGCTTTTTACTTATACGTCAAAGTTAAGGACACAGGCCATAGTTTCATAGAAATAATTAGTTTCATAGAGATATTTAACAAATTTTCCGAAATTGTTTGTGATTATAGACACTTTTAGAATCTTCTAAATTTGTCTATAATGCCGGTCTTTATAAAGTCTTCGAAATAAATTGTTTAATTTGTGGGAACTCCATTCAGGTCACAACACAAAAACCCTTATTTTTAAACTTGCATTCTTGTGTTCTATACTATATTTTTGGGATGCATTTTTTTGGGATGCTCATTGGCTATTCAGATTGAAGAGACTTTGGGTTGTGTTAATCAGAGGCTTCCTTTCTTGCAAGATCTTACACAAGTGAAACATGGAGCCGCACGTGGATGTAGCTCCTTGGTGAAGCTATTTTATTACTGGTGTCATTTACCATTGTTTTATAAACAAAGTACAACTTTGAGGGAATAAGACTAGACTGTCAGTGAACCTGAAACAATACATGTTCTGTTCCTAACTTAATGAATATGAAATTATTCTTCAAGGTTGCAGGTGGCTCCATAGTGGGATGTCACAGTTCATCCAAAATGTGTGTGACTGTTCTTTAAACCTTGAGGCAGAGTTTAGAGATTTCGGTGATTTATTGGACCCTGTCCTTTCTATGGAATCTGATTTTGAGTGAATAAATCCATAACCAGATGAGCCTATTTTCGTCATAGAAACATGGTGAAACTAAGATGCCCTCAACCTTTCGTTTTTTGGGCTGTGCCTACCTTTGTCTTCTTATGACAGAATTATTGTAATTCCTTACATTCTGGTATCTTATACTGTCAAATTCAAATTTTAACATAGACCACATATTACTTGTCCTAGTCTCTTTTTGCTGACTTTCACTAACACACAGTGGACCTCAAATTATACGCCTTACCTACGAAACACTTAATTGGCAGTGCTGTCATACCTGGGTGAGCTCATTATTCCTTTTATTATAATCTTGCAAAGACCCTTTCTGTGTCGGCCCGCTGGAGTCCCTCTTGTTCAGAAAAACAAATCAATGATTTGATTTGTTGGGCATTTTGCTATGGGGAACCAAAATGATGGCATGACTTATGACCTTAATTATGTGGGGAAATCAAAGACTCTCAATTTTGAAATCCACCTCAAATCTGTCTGAGTCTTTGTTTAATAGTGGTCATTTAATAAAAGTACTATTTAAATTGACATTCTAATAAGGTTCAGATGCATAGCATTTGGCGAAATGGTAAAGGTGAAACACTTGATCATACTGTACAGTGCCCTCCATAATGTTTGGAACAGACATATTTCTTCTTGATTCTTCTCTGTAATCCACAAATTTAGATTTCTGACTGTTGTCCGGAAACGTAGGTCATTATTTCATTAATAAAGTTGCAAGCACAGCAAGAGACATAGGGCCCTATCTTACACCCGGTGCTAAGCAGCGGTAACCCAAACGCAAGTGTCTTCGGTAGTTTCAGACTGGCGCAGGTGTCATTTTAGCGTCCAGCGCTCACATTGTTTAATCAAGCGAGCTTGCGCCCGAACTGGGCAGGTTGGCCTTAAGATGTGGTGTGGCCGGGAAAATTTTTGGCGTACTGCCATCTTGAGCCAGCAGAAAGCACTTGTGCTAAAACCACCACAAACCTGGTCTTAAGTCATGTCGCAGTTGTTTCAACGTTATTTTAACCGCGCAATATTAAGATATGAGTCTACATAGGCGTGTACCCAACATGCATAGGCTACACCCTCCGTCCGGTCTGTTACACATACAGGGGCGGGAACAAACATATTAAAAATATCAGGATTACATTGTGAAATGGAGATTCATATTTTCCCCCAAAATAAAACATTTTCTCTCCCGGAATAGACGCACGTCCCTGAAATCGTTTTAAGGCATTAAGCTACCACAGTAAAAACACATTGGTCATATTTCCACAAGCAGGACAAGGGAAAATATGCTTAACCCTATGGGTCCCCAACTCGACAGCTAAGTCATTAAGGCAAAAGAACGCTATTTAATCAATATTAGAATGCACGTAATGTGAATGTAACGAGGCACTTGACAAATTTATAATTGACACTGCAGTCCACCAATCCCTGCTTAGAAATGGTTGCTGTGTAGGATTTCCTGCGTCATCTAGCTCTGACACAACATTTTAGTTGATAGCGGGAAAAAACTTTAGCTGCATGTTACAAAGCTTCTTCTGAACATGGTTAAAAGGTGTTGTTGAGGAACTTGCAAAACAGACACACAATCCTCAACGTCTATGTTATTTTTATTCCATTCCCCAAGCCGTAGACAAACTTGGAAAAGTGTCTTTTGGCAAAACTTTGTGGACGACCACACTCGCAGCATAATGTCAATAACGTTACCGTATATAGATGCAGTGAAGAAAACGCCTGCACACAAAAGTGTAGTTTTGTGTGCTGTTTTTTTTTTTTCTTCTTCACTGCATTTATTCTTCATTATGTTACGCTGTTTGGATGTGCGTGCATATTCTCTCAATAGGATAGGCTACCATAACGTTAGCCAGACACACATTTGTTTGAAGGTAAGCTAACTAAGCTATATGTTGCCTATTAATAACATCAGATAACAAATCTAATCTATTAGATGTAGTAGTGATTAAATCCAAATCATAATTCATTTGTCAAATGCACAGTGAACAATACAGCAGATAGATACAGCATTTGTTAGCTGACAACAAAATGCTTAGCCTGTGAGTGAAGGGAAAAACTAGTAAAATAATATAAGAAATAATAAAATAAGATGGTTAAGAAAGGAAGTATAAATACAGCTGCCAGAATAGTTAACGTTAGATATTGGACATGAGTAGCTAACGTTAGCTATGTTCAATCTCCCAAAACGGTGTAGCGTAGCTAAATGGGGCATAGGTCTAACATTAGGTCAAACTAGCTCTAGGAACATAGGCTAAAGTAAGCGAGTGCATCTTGGGATCCTTCTTTGTAAACTTCGCCGTTGTTATTCCAACTGCTATTCGGTAGCTAATGGCAGATAATCTTTTCCAGTAACCAGCACATCATCACAATGGATCCATGAGCAGTTTTGATCCAGGATATTTGTGCCTTCAACTTCGATGCGTAACAGGTGTGGTTTTTCATTTTTTATCTGCGAGCGATATACTTTTGCAATCCTGATCCTGTCTCCTCTATCCCTGTTTTTGCAGGTAACCCACCACTCTCCAAACAGTACACCAACAAAGGATTAAAAGGTAAAAATCTATTTTTATTTTAACAATTCAAAATTGTATACATTGGCCTGAGACAAGAGATAATGCCAGTCTGCTTCTTTTGTCCCGCCTCCCACCAACACAGAGGTCCCGCCAGACAACCCAGGGTCCCCCTCAGGTAAGCGTGCCCTAATCCCGCACACCGCACGACACACTGTAGCAATCACACACCACTCGCCATCCAGTGTAAGGTTAATGAGCACTAGACACACACTTGTGATCACCCACACCACAGAATAACTTGCCTCAGGGGCAGCTGCCTGCCCGGCCCAACTAACACTCCGATGGGAAAAGAAAATAACCCAACCAAAGAGAGCACATGCGCACACACGCACACACACACACACACACACCACAAAGGTACAGCTTCGCCGCCCTCTAAGGTGGTCGCCAAAGGGGTGCCTTGCTGTCCCCACTTATACAATGCTTCATTGTATAAGCAAGCAAAATCTGTTAAACAAGCAGGCTAATTTGCCTTTTTCTAAGCTGAGACAGAAGCCAAATTCTGGTAGCTTATATGTTCAGCTGTTGCAGGTGTTATAATGAAATTAAACCACGTATATTTTGTGAAATAACAGCACTGGTGCAAGTTCCTGTTTCCCATTATTATATTTCTGGGAAACGGGAATAGTTTGGTCGAGAATTACCGGTAACCCATACCGCATGTTACGCCCAAGATATACCTATAATTAATGAAGAGGCTAAGCTCAACTGTTTTTATACATTTTGTTTTCACCATGTAGAAATTACAGCACTTTTTATACATAGACCCCCCTCCCCCCCAATTTCAGGGCACCATAATTATTGGGACAAATGGCTTCACAGGTGTTTCTGATTAGTCAGGTGTGTTCAATTACTTCATTGGTGCAGGTATAAGAGAGCTTTCAGTATCTAGTCTTGATTCAAGGCTTTTGATTGCTTTGTTAACATGAGGACTAGAGTTGTGCCAATGAAAGTCAAGAAAGCCACTATGAGGCTAAGAAAAAAAAAAAACTGCCACAAAACACCTGTTCAACAGATCAGAAGAAACTCTGTTCATTCTTTCTCTTCTTCGCTGACTTGGCCACCCGATCCGAATCCAATTGAACATTCGTTTCATATGAATTCATGAGTTTGTTTGATATGAATTTGTTTCACATGCTGAGGAGAAAATGTAAGGCAACTAGCCCCTGAAACAAGCAGGAGCTGAAGATGGCTACAGGCCTGGCAGAACATCACCAGTGAAGATACTCAGCACCTGGTCATGTCTATGGGTCACAGACTTCAAGCAGTCATTGCATGGAAAGGATATGTGACAAAGTACTAAACATGACTACTTTTATTTACATAATATTAATATGTCCCAAACATTATTTTGGGGTGGGAGTGGGGGGGGTGTAGGTATAGGTTTGAGTACAGAGTGTGGAATACAGAGCCAAATCAAGAAAAAATGTCCCAAACATTTAGGAAGGTACTGTAAATTGTATAAAACATTTTCACATTTTTAAAATCTAAATTTAAGTCACACACTTCCATCAGCTATGGCCTAAAGCAGGTAGACTTCTGTAGGCTCTTACATCTTGTATAAGTTTCCTCTATGGTGTGTTTTCACACTTGATTTGAAGCATCTATTTTGATGGCGATGTCTATGGAAAGCTAAAGCTATTGCAGTGATGTGTCTGGCAAGGCAAGTACTCCATACTTAATAAAGGAGAGAACTGCAGGAGTCTTGCTCAGGGACCGTGGTGGTCCAACTATAATTCCAAACTGCTGCCTTCTGATTACAGTTATTCAATCACTCATACTGTTACCACTGCAAAAGTTTAGTGTGCATAATATATCGTTCTGACCTACTCCTGTTTCTGTGAATACTTAACCCAGCAGCAGGGTGACACATTGTTAGCTATTGACTCAGTAGTTGTGAAGTACTATATTCTGAAACGTCTCGCTGTAAAATAATGGTTCCCTTACAGAAATGGAATGTACTGTGAATATATGTACTTTTTGGAAAATTTAATCACAAATATATTTTACAGCAATGTATTTTAAAAATATATGTTTTGCAGTACCTGAAGTACAATCACTTGTATATTTGCACATATATTGTGAACTGTTGATAATATCGTATATATTTTATTTTAATATATTGCAGTGTTTCATTTGATTTGGACATTCGGGAAATCAATAGAACAGTGTCAGCAGTTTTACAGCGAGTAGAGCTTTCATTATTTAATGAACTTGCAATTATTTTGAGGGAGAGACCCTGTTGTAGTTTTATAAAGGTACCTTTTGTACTTCCGCTGTTTTCTTCCCTTCATAATGCAGTGGATGTGCTTCATAACATGTGACATAGACTGCCATAACACATCTTGTTCTGTACTACACACACACATTCGCACGCTTTCCTAAATTGGTATCAATTACACTCCGTATTTAACTCACCCTCTTTCATTTGTTTGGGGCCAGTTCGTTAACGTTGTTGTTCATTATCGTTGTTATTGAAACCTCTGGTCTAGTAAATTCCTTGTCTTAGTCTAGATGAACAGTTCGGTTCCGTATTGGTATTAGTTCACCCTGCCGGCGTGTTTAACCGTGATTCCTGTGTTTGGTTCCGTTTTGGTGCTTAGGGCACTCTGCCAAACTACAAACCTTTATCCTGTTCTGTTTGTGCGACAATACCTGCCGTGCAATAACCTGCCTGAGTAACCTCTTCTTTGTTTGAAGTCTGCCAGCCTGCAGTCGTTGTTCGACTCCCTGTTTGTGTTGCGGTACCCCCGCTTTCCACCTGACGTTGTGCCCGCAGCAGAGCATTCTGCTCTCCCACTCTACAGCTGTTCCTGCGTCTGGCCGTTGCCACTGCCAGTGCTACGGTTACAGTTGCGCCTGCTGCTGTTGTCCTGCTGCCACATCTGGGCTGACCTGAGGTCCGCTGCACTGTCCTGCCCTGCCGTTTCTGCTGCCGCCCCTCCTCTGCTTCAACAACCCGGTTGTTCGTTACCAATAACATTCCAGTCTCTCCCACTCCAAAAACCTTCATCATTTATCATAACCGGATTGTTTGTTTTATATGTCCTCCCTCGCTTCAGGAGTATAGTTAGAAGCATAAATTATTGGATGCCTAGCGCTCCGTCTGCTTGTCTTGTTTGTCCAGTCTGTCCAGATCCGCCAAGTCCAGTTCCGGTTTGGAACATTTCCAGATGTTCCGTCTGAGTCCAGAGTCCAGTCCCGGTTTGGGGTAATCCCTGACCGACTCCTAAAGTCCAGTTCCGGTTTGGAACATTTCCAGGTGTTCCGTCAAGTCCAGTTCCGGTTTGGAACATTTCCAGATGTTCCGTCTGAGTCCAGTCCCGGTTTGGGGCAATCCCTGACCGACTCCTAAAGTCCAGTTCCGGTTTGGAACATTTCCAGGTGTTCCAGTCGGTGTTCCGATCCAGTCCAGCTCCGGCTTGGAGCTTCCTGTCAAAGTCCAGCTCCGGCTTGGAGCAAGTGTGATGTCCCGGAGAAGATCCGGGGAAATTATTGTTTTGTATTATTGTGTACTGCTTGGGACTGCCCCAAGTACAAATAAATAATCAGTTTTTTGTACCTCTGCTTCCTTGTCATTGCATTTGGGTTCAGCCCGTGTTCAGATTCGTGACAGTAACGTAATAAAACGTGGAGAAGGTGAAAGGGGTGTGCAGACTTTCCGGCTTGACTGTACCTCTGCTCTGTTACAAGAACACAACATTAACTATGAAATTGCTTATATAATCGTAATGATGTACATGTATAGAGGGAAATATTTATGATGATGAAGTATGAAAATGACACTTTATGCTTGAGGAAAAATTATTTATGCTCTTTCAAAAAGTTTGTTATTGATGGAGTCTTGAGTCAAGTAAAAAAAATCTATCAAATTTTCCCCTCTGATGGATTCTTTCCTGATCTCACTCAGACATCTCTGAAATCTTCACTTTTCATCCCCCCAAGGTCACACACACACACACACACACACACACACACACACACACACACACACACACACACACAGGCATACACACACACACACACACACACACACACACACACACACACACAATTGCTTGAGGCTGTCCATCGTTGCCAAGGATGACGTCACTTCCTTGGAGTGATTTGTGGGGAGTTGAGGCTACTGATGGAGGTACAATTGGAGGTGGCTGTGAGGCCCAATCCTTGACCCACATATCCTAACCCAGCTAGGGCATGCGAGAGCTGAGGTGGTTGATGGCTGTTGTGGAGCATGCTGGTGCTGGCACTGTCGTTGAGCATCTCTTTGGGACGCACGTTTGGATTCGAAATGGTCGACCCCGGAGTTGTGCTCCATACTTGACGGTCCACGGCAGTTGCTTCAAGGTCTGGCTTTATTCCACCGTGATATTCCAAATGCTGTGATAAAACACTGCTGAATAGACAAAAGAAAGTGTTGGGATTTGGCTTAACCAAATCTATGACTTTATGGGCAAGCTAATTTGGTTAATTTGGTTTTTCGACAAATCAGTCTGGGGTGAACCCCTGTTTGAGTGATTGATAACTACACTACCGCATTAAAAATAAATTGTATGGTAATCATAATTACCTGTGTAGCGGTTTCTTATTTTATTGAGAAGTTACAATCTATACAAGCGTAGTTTACCTTATTTCCCTTGCTGCATTGCTAACGGATGTTTTTTATGGAGATGAGAGAGAGCCTGCTTTTATACCACTTGGAGGGATTCAGTTTTTACATTCGTTGTAAGGTGAAGGGCAGAACACCATTGGAACACGTGACAGGAAATTGGTCTTTTGGAATTAGCGTTTGCAGTACACGTTTCTTCTTCTGTGGTGAAATGTGATTAACTTTGGGTTTCCTCGCTTTCAGCTCAAAGGATTTGTCCCCTCTTCTAATTACTGCTGAGCTGCAATGCAGGCCGATTTTAATTTAATTGCCGGTTTGGGTTTATGTTTGAGGATTTTATCTTTTCTAAAGACATAGTGAATGTATCCGACTTATTGTTCATTACATTCATTCATTGAAACTTGGTGTGGTATTGCATAATAGCTCGTTATCATTCATATTTGCCTAATAAATCCCAACTCCAGCTGAAGTTTTGGTATGAATGCATTATTGTGTTGTGCAAGGGAGAGATTTTTCTGAAAAGCATGCACAGAAAAGGACACTTGGCTTAGGCTTAAACAAAATATTGGCGTTAAACTCTAATGGAATACATCCATCCATCCATTATCTAACCCGCTTAGGGGGGGGGGGGGGGGGGGGGGGGGGTTGGAGCTTATCCCAGCATGCATTGGGTGAGAGGCAGGAATACCCCCTGGACAGGTCACCACTCCATCGCAGGGTACACACACCATTCACTCACACACTCATACCTACAGGCAATTTGGAGTCTCCAATTAGCCTTACCTGCATTTGTTTGGACTATGGGAGGAAACCAGAGTACCCAGAAGAAACCCACAAGACCACCATGAGAACATGTAAACTCCACACGGAAAGGCCCTCGGCTGGGACTCAAACTCTGTACCTTCTTGCTGTGAGGTGACAGTGCTATCCACTGTCCCTCCCTGCCACCCCCTAATGGAATCCAGTAGGAACAAGATGTACTGTAATAGCGTTAAAAGGACTTCATCATATCAAGATTTTGCTTTGTACATATAATTCTTACAAAACCTATTGGTTTTAAGTTCCCTGGCCTCATTTTATCGCTTGCGAGTTTTAGATCACACCAGCCGCTTTCATTGTGATGGCTTTCTTACCATACTGTATATTCCCACGCTGTTCAGTGTGTCACTGCTATTTGGACCTAGCTAGTCTGCACAGAAACGCTATTTTACCTGAAACCATTGGTGAGAGGGTAACATTATTTTCTTGGAAATGTTTCTTTTTCTTAATGTCCCTTTTAGTTTAGACCTTAGCTGGCACTTTGATATAAACAAACCATTTGTAAAAATTTTAAAGTTTTGTCTTAAACTTGACCCTGGCAGGTTGGAATTTCATGTTCATTTATACATCAGATTCATTGTGGAATTTGCCTTTTTTATTCCATGAAATGTCCAGAAGCTTGTTCAAGAAGCTGACCTTTTAAAATGTAGGGGAGAAGGGGGTATTAAATACTTGCTCATTAAATAAATGCAATAAACCGTAGCATGGTTGAGGCAAAAAAATGAATTACTCGTGAATTTCTTGAAAGCGGCTGAAAATAAGCTCCTAAACATTTCAATATTTTTACTGAATGATGACTCCATGTGATTTTTTTTGATTGAATTCAGCCCTAAGATCTTGGATCAGGACAAATACACGCTGTTGAAGGAGCTATGCCCCTTGCTTTTGACACAATGCGTTAGATTATCATGCACTGTGTGTGTTGTGCGCTCGGAGGGAAGGTGTGACCACTGGTCTGGGCATAGCAAGTGATTAATGGCTTTGGCTGGGAGACACTCTGTGAGATAAGAGAGGGATGAGGTCATTATTTTGGTGCTCACCTAAAGCCCCCTCCGCCGTGTGCCAAACACCTGCAGTGAGGTCTAATCTTAAGATGGCGCCATGGCGAGAACCCTGTTCATCACCCGGGTGATTGCAGTTGTGTTTTCCGCTTGTTTCCCATCTCAACTTGGTATTATTTGCATTGGCCTTAACTTGGCATTATTTCCTGTTATCTTAAAACCTGTTTATTTTTTTTTGGTGAAAAGGGTAAATGTGTGTATATCTTTTAACACTTCAACCACGGGAATCGCGAACAACCTAGAACAGCCGCTGCTCTAATTACAACAAAAATAAATTAGAAAAGGGGAGGAAAGTACATTATATGGACAAGCTGTGAATGGGGACAGGCTATTCTTCTTACCCATAAATATTTGTGCGTGTATTTGAGTCAAATTTACATTTCAAATGGTTATTCATAGAACTTTGTGGTCAGACTTTGAAACTCACTTTGAATAACAACAGTAGTTAGGTAGATTTTGAGCACAGTCTATCATGTCATCCATGTTAATTTCACTTAGGATACACAGTATGTCTGTGTAACAGGTTAAGATGTACAGGTAACCCTAACTAGCGAATAGGCTAGGTTAACATGCATCCAGGTATGTGGTTTGCTGACACACATATCAATCATTTCTGAATGTCTATAAATAGGCTGCAGTAACTAGGTACAAGGAAATGCCTTACCTGTTTGGGGTTCTTGTTCTTCCCTGTTCCTGTATGCAAGTTCCTGTCTGACTTCAAGGTACGTTGCAGTTTGCTCTGTGTTACTTGCAGCCCATGTCATGTTCCAGGTAGGCCTGATGGAAATTATTTTATTGTAGGTCACCATAGACGGAGTGGTGGAGCTGGAGACTGCATGTGCATAGAGGTATTTTAATCTTTTATACATGTTGTTAATGGTATGAGTAGGAAAGCATTTGGCTTCTGAGGTAATGTAATGTCATGGTTAAAATGCGCTAAAACATTGTGGTTACAAGAACGCTACACTGCATGTGCACTAATAAATATTTTCTGCCATTATAGGATGTTGCTAGCTGCTGTTTTGCCGATATTAGAAATTTGCGTTTATCTCTCAGTCTCCTTAAAGAGCTAAGGAATGCGGATAGCGGGGTTCCGGTTGTATCAATTAGCCGGTAACTAGCTACGTGGAGCTCCGGCCGCTAAGCGCGGTTTGGGTTTTAAATTGTGTTTTAAACTGTGTTTTATCCGCCTTTTCCCTGGGGTTCCGTATGTATTTGTATTTTTAATATCCCTACTATTGACAAACCAACTGTTTATCAAGTTGGAGCTTCGGGGTTGCTTACTGTTCACGTTGCAGTGCGTGGTTTGGGATCTGTGCTGGTGGCGTGGAGGTCGTTGTGGCGCCATCGAAAGTGGTTCCGTTCTTTTCACTGCATGCTATAGTGTGCGTGTGTGTAGAAGTAAAATCTTTTGTGCTATATTCACCGTGTCCGTATCTCACCGTTTTACAGTGTGTGTGTGTGTGTGTGTGTGTATGTCTGCTGGCACCTTCACGAGTGAGTGACCTTTCGGTTCCACTTCCGGTAAGTTATCTCCTCTCCACGGACCCGTACCCGCACGCACCCAGTAGCACCCCTAGTGGCGGGGAAGACCTACCAACCAGCTAATTGTATATTTTTGGGAATCTTGTGGGTTTTTGTGTGGGTTTTTCTATCGTGTTTTTATGATTGTAAAAATAAACTGGATGTTTTTATTATTGAATCCACGTCTCTGCTTGTTCATTTAGTTGAACGTGCCTATGTGGGGATTGATCATAATCCCTTGAGGCGTACAAACTATTTATTTGGGCGTAATTCCCAAGGTGGCATAGTCAGGTGGTGTTATGCCAGGTCACATCTGCAATAAGTAGATACAGTAAAATTGTTTATCATTTTGAATTTATTTGAGATAAATTCCCTGTGAGTTGTCTCTCCTGTCAGTGCATAGTTCCAAATTTATTGGACACAATCAGATCACAATCAGGCAAATACTTTAAACATTCATGTAAGAAAACCCATAAAAACAAGTTTTTGTTTTTTTAAAGCTCTATTTACTCCAAACTGTGCAAGAAAGCAAGTGAAATTATCATAACTAAAGTTTAGTTGGAGATTCAACCTGCACCACGCAGGTTCCTTTTGTTTTGCAAATGAGCAATTAGATGTGTGAATAGGACAGTAGCTTAGGTTCTGAAAAAAAAACTAATGATTCTTGGAGCTCTGTGATGTCTGCATGTATCCCAATAATGAACAATTTTATTAATTTACTTGAAAGCGTCAGTGACAGTCAGTACAAACAACCGGGTGGTCCTGACAACACGTTCCATGTCATGCGCTGGCGCTCGGAACATAGCCTACATTGTAAGTTTTGTTCCCAACACATTTGCTCACTGCTCATGATTGTTGTGTCATGGTTTCTAGCAGCCTCTGTTGTTTCTGCGTTCGGTTTTTCTTTTGGCGTCATTGGGACGCTCTATCGGATTTTTTCCGCCTCCGTTTCGTTGTTTGAATCTCGCCCCGCAATTAACTCTTTCACCTGTTTTGGATTTGCTGCCGGTTATAAATAGCCCAGGACTTCCGCATTTCCGACGCTTCCATATTGTCTTTGCTATATTGACAAGGAGGTCGGTAAAGGTATAGGATTGGCTCGCTGCATTTCTGGTTCGCACGAATAGGAAACGCAGCAAGTCCGGTTAGAGTAGAAGAAAGATTTATTTTGTTTTTTTCTTTCCTTTCTCTCTTCATCCGTTATACTCTCCCATCTGTTACCTTTTTGTTCAGCTCGTTCTCCTCTAGAGCTGTAGGTAACAGGTTTCTTTTTTTTGTTTTCTCTGACCTCCTGTATTCACTCCTTGTTAAGGAGCATGAGGTTCTTTTGTTATTTGGTTACTCGTTAAGGAGCGCGAGGTTCTTTTGTTATTGATTAGTCGCTATTCTGGAGTTCGCCCTCGTTTGGGGTTGCTTTATTTTTGGCTTACGCCGGGAGGTTTTTTCCCACTGTTTATTTTACCCTTTTCCAGTGCAGATCTGTCTGCTTTAGTGGTGTAGGTGTTAATACCTACACTTTTAGAATGCCTGACGGTCGTGCTTGGTCCTCCGACTCAGCCACTCCCCTTGCATGTTGTTACATAGGTATTGTCCTCAGAGTTTTGATTGCCCTTTATGAATGGGCATAATTGATTTGCTTTTTGTTTCACCCATATCAAAGAGGTCTTTGATACATTTTTTATAATTTATTTCTATTGACGATTGAGCTTCGATTGCTATAGCTTAGGCTACTCTGTAAAAGTAATATAAACAGCTGAGATTGCGTTTTCATGTTTGCTTGCGACTCCGTCGTCAAAGAAATGGAGTAAAGAGTGTTCTAACTCATGACTTTCTAATGTGATCGTTATCCTCTCAATGGGAGCAGTTGTTAATGAAAAACTTTCAGTGATTCTTAGGTGTGAATGGGTGACGGGGAGAGAGGCAGGGGGCCGCGGGGCTCGCTTTAGCAGTCAATTGTCTGCTTTTACTCCGTTGTTCTAGGTGTATTTTTTATATTTCTTTTCCAGGAAGTATTTTAAAACATGACCGTGTGTATATATGACATATTTAGAGTCATGAAAGGAGGCTGCAGTGCGACTCTCCTGCTAAATTACAAAATGACCGCTCCCACCGTTCTAGTGTTAAAAGCCGTCGAGACCACTTTGACCTGCTTTTTCATCCCCTTTATTGTCACTCACTCACTCTCTCTCCTCCCGTCAGTGTTTCCTTACATTTCATTTTTCACCTATCACCTTTTCTCCTGTTCTTTGACAGTCCCCCTATCACCCTGGTTCTCACCCAATCTGGCCTCCTCCGTCTGCCTCCCTTACCCACTCCCAGGGTAGTGATACGCCCCCCGCGAGTCGCAGGGAGGGCTGGACAGCAGGAGTGCTCGGCCCACGGCGTGTCTCCAGCGAGTAGCATGAGCCCTAATCAACGCGGCAGGGCCCCGGGCCCCCAGTTTCTCCTCTTCTCCGACTCGTCCCTCTATTTCTCCTCTTCTTCCACTCTTCCCTCCATTTCTCCACCTGAACCATCGGAGCAGAGAAATTGCCTGTTATCTGGGGTCGATTTTTCATGTGCTCGTAAATTGCTTTGTATTGACACTCTGTCAGAAAGGGATCGTCACGGTAACCCACGCCGTCCGCTTCGGCCGCTGAGCGAGCTGTTTCCACTGGGGGAGCCTCCTCAATTGTGGGGGGTGGGGGCGATTACATTTGTGCTCAGGATGGGAAATGTAATTGTGGCTGAGTGGGTGGTGGTGATGGGGGGAGGGGGCTGGTGGGTTGGTTGTAAGGAGAGGGGTTTGCAGTAGGTGGTGAAGACAGTTTTCACATTTGCACCTTAAAAAAAGTGTTTCAAAATCAGACTTTATCAAGATTTTTCAAAACTATATTTTCCCCAGTTTTGCATCAAATGCATTTTAGTCTTTTTTTTTTTCTTTTTTCCTTCAAGACTTTCAATCACTATGAATTTGGGACTGACCGCTCCCCTCCCCTCCCTTCTCCCTCCGTTCAGAAGATGTGTTCTGCTAGAGCCCGGACTCCCTCTTTGGTATCACAGTTCTCGCATTTCTCTTTCTCGCCCGGGAGAGGATGGGGCTTACAGCGGCCCTTCAGTAAATGGTCTATTAAAGTGTGTCCTTACCCTATAGGCCAGTATAATTGCTTGTTCCTACATCTGGGCTGATTCTGTTATTGCCCTCCAGCAGCGGAGCTGACAGTAAATCCTATGTGTCAAGATGAGGCTAGTCAGGTGGTCTGAATCACATTCTCTCTCCGCCCGCTATCTCTCTCCCTCAGTGCCCACAGAAATCATGCTTGTGGGATTCCAATGACTTGGTATTGCTCTTGCCTTTTGATTGCTTGCCATTTGTTGATATATTATCAAATGAATTGTTTAACTTATTTTATGTTAAAATTACATATCTATGTTCATTTAAGTACATTAAATTTATATCATGCTGGATATTAATTCAATGTTTTTGTTTTTTTCAATGTTTGAGTACTTGATCGTTCATGTCTGACCATGCTTGGACTGAAATAACGACTTGATCGGATGCAGCTCCTTATCCATTAGTTAGGGCTTATGTGATGTAACCTATTCTTTGTCAAGCAAGTTGAAAGTCAAGAGCGGGAAATGTATAAAGGACTAATATGCCCTATGTATTAAGAAAACAAGTATTTTGTACCATCAGTATTTTAGAATTTAGTTGTCATTTACAGAGTTTATCCTTGCCACTGGCACCGTTGGGCTAGCTTTTGCAGGGTTTCTGCAGGGTATGCTGTTTGGCGCATTGTGACAAATCGGTGGTAAAATGTATCATATATATAGGGTACATTTTCATTTAATTTGAGTTGAGTTTGCCGAAGGTAATGCGTTGCCATTTCCACCTGCGGCGATCACAGCCAGCAGTTTCTAATCTTGCAATACTTCACAGTCCAAATGTGTCAGTGGCAGTCTGCGCTCTGGAATCATGCGTGTAACAGCGCCTCTCTATTGTCCGTCTTCATGATCTTCTCTGGGCTGAAGTGAGTCGGTCAAGGCTCATGGTTATGAGCTTATGTAGCTCCCGAGCTACACCCTCCACCTTCCAAACACACTCCTAGCACCTCCAAAGTTTTGTTCACAGTTCTTCGGACAATTTCTGTGGTTTGTTTGCATGTCGGTAAAAAGACTACTTTTTACGACATAGCGTAATGTGTTAAACTGTATTATTGTCTCTCTTAGAGTAAACATTTCAGGAAATGGCTAATAGCTGGTTATGTTTAGAGATTGGAACACGCAGAGCATGCTGTACATTTTGCTAAATACCTCATGTGTTTACACATGTAGCCACTGCTTTGAGTATTTCAGAGAGAATTATAAATTAATTTTTACCTTACTGCAAATGCAAGGTAATGTTTAACATTATTCTTGTTCAATACACAATACACATACCATTAGGACAGTTTGCTACAATTTACCACATCAGTGGTTGATCAACATTATGTACTCTGTGCTCCCCAGGTGAAAAAGATTATACTTGAAATATACTTTGAAAAAGTATACTTTTCGTAGTTTATGTGCTAAATTGGCAGTGCTTTAAGTGCACTAAAGTTGTTCAAAAGTAGAACTTAAGTCGTATTTAAGTGTACTTCAAGTTTACTGTGTATGTTAAAATGGGACTATTTTTAGTATACTTAAGTGCACTATGTCAAATGGGACTATTATAGTGTACTTAAGTATAATTACACTAACAAAAAGTATGATTTGTTGGTATCTTAAATACATTTGCAGTAATATTTCATTATGTAACCAGTGCGTTTGAAACACATTTTTTTAAGTATTGTGGTGTGTTTGAGACTATACTTGAAGTATACTTTATAAAAGTACATTTTAAACATACTTCAAATTAAGTACAAAAAGGAAAAGTATACTTGTAATAACCTTTGTATACTTAAATTATATTTTTATTACACTAAAGTATGCTACTTTTTCACCTGGGTCCCATTTTCAGAAACGGTAGGTCTTAGCCATGGTCTGAAATGTGTGATGATTGGCGTGCAGTTTAGGAAATGAATATAAGCCTTTTTTTTATTAACCTTTATTTTAGCAGGGGGGACCCACTGATATCAAAATCTCTTTTCCAGGGGGGCCCTGCAGCAATACAAAGTTAAAAGCGATACAAAGTTAAAAAGCATAAACAAAGTTAAAAAGCAAAGTATAACACATAAAACTTACATACATACCGTACATACACATACAAACATTTCAATAACAATTACAAATGCTCTTTTTTTCCCCATATTTCAACCACTAGCTCTTTAAAAATCTTATAAGACACCAGAGAAGATAATTTAGTTGCATCTTGGAATTCATTCCATATAAGGGGTGCTGTAAAAGCAGCTTTGCCCCATTCAGTCTTATATCTGGGTGTTTTTAGGGTGATACAATCCTGAGATCTAGTGGCATAGTTTGAGAAGTTAAATGATAAAAGACTGGATACATACAGAGGGAGTTTAGCAAGTAAAACTTTGTAAATAAATAATATATAATGCAGCTTCCTCCGTAGATCTAGAGAGAACACCAACCAACAGTTTGATACAGGGTACAATGATGTGTTCGGAACCCAGCGCCCGTAATAAATCGCAGAGCACTATGATAACCGGCCATTTGATGGAAAAAGTACCTTTTAAAATTCAACCACAGGTGTAAGGAGAAAATGGGGATTTTTTAAGGTGGACAATAGAGTCTGGCCAACATGTGGTAATACCGTTCATCATGATATAAAAATACAGACCATTGTTATTTCAATACTGTCCAAACCATTAGGGTCAGATTCAGAGATGGTCAACTTAAGTCATGCGCTCAAGTGCCTGTCCTGCCTGGATTTAGCGCGGACTGAGATACGCCGTATTCTAACCTATGTTACGCGGGCGCGTTTCTCAAAATGTGGGTGGCACGGGGCATGATATTCTAATGACCTGTTTCTTGTACCTGCCCCCTGGTTTGCCATCTTTCTACTAAAAAAAAATATTTATGGGGGTATACATTTTCAACGTGTCGGTGACAGTGCCTTTCATAACTGCATTTGCCTTTGTAAAATCCTGCCTTTGCGCATCGTAGTTGCTCTTGCGTGACGGGGCAGGCAGTGAATGTATTAGTACATCGCATTGATAAAATGATCATAGCTCCTATTGATGAACGAAACCCCTTCCCGATCTCTCCGCTCCTCCTCTGCTGGTCTCCTCGCCACCCCCCATTTCCGGCTCTCCACCGTTGGATCCCGGGCCTTCAGCCGCATGGCGCCCAGACTTTAGCATACTGATAATCTCTGACCCGATCCCTGCAGCACACCACACCCCACCCCTCTCAACTACACCTGCTCTTCCCCCTTTCCTTTCTCAACCTATGTCCCTCCCAATTTTTTAAATACATTTATTTATATGTATTTATTTATTATTATTATTATTATTATTATTATTATTATTATTATTAACTGATAACAATGCAATTAATCCGTACCCATTGCATGCCATACATGATCACTTAGTATAACTGATAGCAAAGTGATTGATCTGTACGGGTCATAATCTTCTTGCATTAGTTTCCTTAAATCATGCAAGCATGTGTTGTGTTGAGTGGTGTTGCATGATTCCTCCGTCTCTCACTTGTTCAGCATGGGATGCAGAAACATACTTTTCAGTTTCCTGTAGCAGTGAGCCTCGAACTTCTCTCTATTACACAATAAATCTCTCTTCTTTGTGCCTTGAAGTGCCGTACATTTTCTGTTAATCCATTGCTGTAATTATCTTCATTTAAGACATTGTACTCAAGCAATCCTCTTTAACAATGCATATAAGACAATGAGGATCGTATTGACTTTTTGTTCCCTTAAATTGATGTGCATTTAAATAGTCAGCATTAGAATCTTTCAGAGCTGAGTGAATCACCGCTTCGCTCACGGTGAACGCATACCATCGCTGCCTTTTTTAAACCCGGCGACGGAAGGCTCGCAACCCTGCACCGCACGCGTTATAAATAGAAATATTAGCGCATCCATTTTTGTATTCACGGGACGGGGGGCGCTCGTTAGAGCTGAAAAGCAGAGCGTCGCTGATCCTGAATAACGAACGCTCCGTACCTCTGCCCACTCCTGCTGAATAGTCTTTGCACGAGCTCCCCTGCTACACTGCTACAGGAAATGTGTACTTGGCTTTTTCTGATCCGTGCACATTGATCTGGAACCCTGCTCAGGACCGCTGCTGCTTCATTGGCCTCTGCCGTCGCAACGTTTGCATTGTTCCTGCGCGGGCCTTCGCATCATCACTTCATTGTACTCGTAACTCTCCTCGTCGATTTATTCAGTTATTAGGTTTCCTTTCATGGTCTGCAAATTGGAGAACGCATCTGGGTTGTCAGGAATGCAGTGGAAGTTCCAAACGTTCCCTACGTCCAGTTACAGGTAGCTTTGTCATTTCCTCATTTACAAGGACCTCTTTCATCAGGACTAAATGGATAAAACTTAATACAGTTACGGGTAGCTAGCATGCTAATTCCATTAATTCATCTTTTTTGACAGTACTATTTATATAAGATATTTTTTTAAGGGACCACACAGAGGAAGGAGTGCCTCCTACACAAGTAAAGCTCTTCTGGCTGAGAAAGAGACTGAGTGAATAAGGATAAGCAGGTATTTAATATGCACACCTACCTCCTCATGTTGACGGTTATAAGGGCAGCAGATATTCCGATTGATTTTTCGTATGCGTTTTTCACCATGTGGCCAACAAATGATCAAATAAAAACACACATTGTCTCATTGACTTTTGCCGTATGCCGGATCCTCCAACACATTACCTTGATGTTTTTGCCGTGTGCCGGATCCTCCAACACGTTACCTTGATGTTTTTGCCATGTGCCGGATCCTCCAACACGTTACCTTGATGTTTTTGCCGTGTGCCGGATCCTCCAACACGTTACCTTGATGTTTTTGCGGCATTGGTAAGCAGCCATTAAACTGCCAGCGGTGGATTATGTGCTCCTTATCAGGTGAATGCCAATGCAAGCTAATGCACCGCCCTTTCTTTATCATAGGGACACTGATTCTTTTGTTCCTTACCACCTGAAGAAGACTCGAGTCTAAAACCAAATGTCACATGCCGTGCTTATACATACAGTCATAGCCATTTCTCTTTTGCTGAGTGTCAGTTCTGAGGAGCTGTTCATTCTAACCTAAGTGAGCGTACACAGAAACCAGCTTTAATAAATGGCACGTGCTGTTTGCATACACAACCGCCCTCCTTTTTGGATTGCTTCCCATGGGTAAGATGCGTTGAAGGATTGCATTGCCGCCGGCGGTGCATTTGCCCCCGTGGAGAAGCAGAGAGGGGAGAGAGCCAGGGTGGCCCAGAGCCACTTAGTCACCGCCTTTCCTGCCAGAAACCCAAACATTCTGGAGTACCTGTTCCACTAACCCCTCCATCGCAGCTGCAGAAGACTCCACATTTATTAGCAAACGTCTGCCATTGGAACAGGCAAATTTGCATCAAACCTTTGGCATTGTTGCGGCAAGCTCATATTTTCACATGCAAAGCTTTGTGGGAACTTGAATCTAAAACCAAACATCAAATGCTCTGCCTACCATCCTACGCCGTTCTGCCCCTCCAACTGGTCCAGAACGCACCTGCCTGCTTGTGTTCAACCTCCCGAAGTTCTCGCATGTCACCCCCCTGCTGAGGTCACTCCACTGGCTGCCGGTCACAGCCAGGATCAGGTTAAAAGTGATGCTGTAACCCTGTAACCCTGGCCTACACTGCAGCCAATAGGACAGGCCCCTCCTACCTGCAGGACTTAATCCAGCACTATGTTCCTGCTCGACCAGCAGAGCGACTTACATTTCCCTCCCTCCGTGTCAACGGCTCTCGCTAGTCCCGAATGCGGGGCTTTTCCACCCTAGCTCCCCAGTGGTGGAACTAACTCCCCATTCCTCTACATTCTACTCAAACACTGCATGCGTTCTGTCGCGGCCTGAAGACACACCTATTCAGACTCCACCTTGACTGAGATACCAATCTAAGACCTTGTCATAGTACTTGTTCCCTGTTTTTTTGTTTTTTTCTCTCATTTCCTGTAACTGTTTGATGTTAGTTTAGAAGGTATAGCTGATTTACCCAGAGCTTTCTGTGTGAACAATATTCAATGTTCATGACTAGGGTTAGCTGCTATGTTATGGGAAGAATGTGCTTTGTCTAATCTGTTCTGTAGTTGCTTCAATGACCTTCTGTATGCACTTATTGTACATCGCTTTGGATAAAAGCGTCTGCCAAATGATTGTAATGGAACTGCCATTGTTGCAAGAAGTTCACCAGAATTTCACCACTACTGGCAAAGTCTGGCAAACCTCTGGCAACATTTTGTGGAAAACAGTTTTGTTTGTGGCAAATGCACTCCATATTAGTTTTCAGCAAACTATCCAGTTTTGTAAGGGATTAGCCCTATCTGTGGCCTTTGCCAAAAAACCAAAACTGTACCGAATCCTAGATTCTACATAAGCTTGAATGTGATGATACAAAATTAAATGGGTCCAAACCGTACCTATATTATTCATTAATGAAAATACTGTATATTTATAATTTTATTAATTTCAAGATTTGTCTTGAATAGAACTTGAATACTTCTTGGGCAAAACATTGATTTAGACATTATTTTACAGTTAACTAAAGTAAGATGCAAAATGAGAATCAGACAGACTGCTTAATTTCCACTTGCATTTGAGTTATTTGAAAATTAAAAGCATACTGCGGCAAATTCGCTTACAAAAAAAAGAAAAACAAAAAATAAATATTCAGACCTTGGCGTGGGTGCAGCTGTGTGTGTGAAGGTCACCATTTCTATCCTGTTCGCACTGCCGGCAGCATGTACTACGTGCAGGAATAAAATACCAGGCCAAATACAAAGTGCTGTCATTATTCATGTGGTACAGTGTTTATGTTCTCTGTCCAATGAGTCGGTGCCTCTCTTTGGGCCTTACAATCGTACATTAAAGACTGAGAGCCTCAGCCGCTCTGATAGGTGTTGCTTAGTGTTAAACATCCGAGCTGCTGCCCCAGCTGCCAGATCTGAATTCCGTTCCCGTGTAGCCTGACAGGCAAATGTGAGATTAGAGAGTGTAAAATCAGCACCCGGACCCTTGCAGTTTTTGTCTGTGACTATCTGGCAATACCTGGACCGTTCCTCCCAGTGGAAGTGCGCTGTCATCATTTCAAACATATCACTTGTACTCTTGCCAGTAGACATGCGAGGAGAGAATATTTAAACATTTGCAGATATTCAGAGATAGAAACAAGATAAAAAACGACTGTAAGACACATCCTTTATGCTCTAATGAAAGATGTGTGTATCTTACATATTACGTGGTATATTATGAATGATGTATGTGAAAGTCGTTCTAACTTTATAAAAACTATATATTTATTTATGACAAAAAAATAAGTTTTAAGTGAGATGTTTGTTTTGGTTAAAGTCTGCAAAAGTCAGGAAATTCAAATGAACACCACCAAAGCAAACATGTCTCTTGGTACAATCAGGTATTTCTAGTAGGCTACTCAATTTATATTATATCTGACTGCTATCCCATTTTCCAACTTAGGGGGGCCTATGCAGGTGGGTGGGTCCTCCATGCGCGACAACGGTGTTGTTAAACCTTGGGAGGGCTGGTATCGCTATTGCAGGAGGAGGGGCCAGTGTCCCAAACTGCAGGGAGAACGAGGGGTCTTGCTAGGAGATTCGGGGCTTCTAGCGAGATATAATAACACACTTCCTCGTACTTTACTATCGGTCCAACTGCTCTGGGGTAAGCGTTCGACTAATATCGACGCTTTTATCGACTCCGGGGCAGTCGAGTGTTTTATTGATGCCAAGTAGGCCAGACAGTCAAAAATCCCTGTCCACTCTTTATCTCAGTCCCATCTGGTTATCACCCTTGATGGTCGCCTGCTGGGTTCCGGCACCATTAGGGAGATCACAGGTCCCCTGCGTATGTGTACCTCCCACCAGGGAGAACATAAAATTCTGGGAGAACATAAAATTTGTTTAGTGGATTCGCCGGCTTACCCGCTTGTCCTTGGGCATTCTTAGCTTGTGCAGCACAGCCCCCATATTAATTGGGGAGGGGACAGCCCTATTATTCTCCAATGGGGTCCCCGGTGCCGAGCCCACTGTCGTTCTTCCACTACTCTCACCTCGGGTAGCTCGACTAGCTCCGATAGTGACCTAGAGGAGGCGGAGATCCCTCTGACTCTGAGATCAGGTGGGATTTGTCTTTTGACTCTTCTCCTGATCAGGAGAGCACCCAAGTAGCGGGATCCCTTGAATTTCAGCTGCCCACCAATGTACCCACGTATTTCTCTAACTTGGCCGAGGTTTTTAGCAAACAACGTGCCACAACCTTACCTCCCTATAGGCCCTACAACTGCGCTATTGAGCTTTACCTGGGCACGATTCCCCCTAGGGGTTCCCTTTATTCCCTATTGAGTCCTGAAAGCGCTGCTATGAAAGAATATATCGAAGAGTCGTTGGCTAATGGGTTTATTATACCCCCCACCTCGCCGGCAGGGGCGGGGTTTTTCTTCACCAAGAAGAAGGATGGGGGGTTGAGACCCTGCATTGACTATTGGGGCCTTACTGAGATCACAATTAAAAACAGGTATCCTCTTCTGCTCATGAACTCTGCATTCGAGCATCTGCAGGGGGTGTCGTTTTTTACTAAGCTGGACTTGCGCAATGTGTACAATCTCATTCGTGTGCGTGAGGGTGATGAATGGAAAATGGCGTTTAACACCCACTGCGGACACTGAGTATTTTGTGATACTGTTCGGTCTCACTAGCGCCCCCTCTGTTTTTCAGGCGTTAGTGAACGACGTTCTGAGGGAGTTTTTAGAGCGGTTCGTGTTCGTCTATATTGACGATATTTAAATTTTCTCCTCGGATCTCGCTTCTCACATCGGGCATGTTCGGCAGGTTCTTGAAGCCCTCCTCAAAGCGAGGCTATTTGTTAAAGCAGAAAAGTGTTAATTCCACAAGAAAACCGTTTCCTTCCTGGGGTTTATTGTGGAGGACGGTAGGGTTCAGATGGACCCTGCAAAGGTCTCCACTGTTAAGAACTTGTCCATCCCCCTATCAGTCAAACAGGTCCAGCGCTTTTTGGGTTTTGCAAATTTCAACCGACGTTTTATTCGCAACTTCAGTGCGGGTAGCCGCCCCCATTACAGCCCTTACGAAAAGCACTTCCTCTTCTCAGTTTCAATGGACCCCTAAAGCCGAGGCGGCTTTTGAGGAGCTTAAAAGGAGATTTAGCTTGGAATCCATTCTTATAACTCCCAATCCCTCCCTCCCCTTTGTGGTAGAGGTGGATGCGTCAGAGTTGGGAGTAGGGGCCATTCTGTCCCAACATTCGCTGCTTTACCACAAACTGCACCCATGCGCATATTTCTCTCATGCTTTGACACCTACCGAGAGAAATTATGACCGCGTTCCACCTGGAGACTAATGGTCAGACGGAATGCACCAATCAGACTCTGGAGAGCACCCTCCGGTGTTTGGCCACCTCCAAACCTACATCTTGGAGCCGTCAGCTCGCCTGGGCAGAGTACGCCTATAACACGCTGTGCAATGCCTCTACTGGTCTCTCTCCTTTTGAGGCTCAGCTGGGGGGGATCAGCCTCCCTTATTTCTGAGTTGGAGAGAGATGTTGAAGTACCATCTGCGGGCTCTTTCGGTCGGAGGTGTCGAGCGGTCTTGAGGCATGTGTGCGCTTCGCTCCTTCGCGCCTTGGTCAAACAGAAGGCTACCGCCGACAGGCGTCGTTGTCCGGCTCCTTCTTACCGGGTTGGTCAACGTGCCTCTGCACGTGGAATCCCGCAAACTCGCGCCATGATTTGTGGGTCCTTTCAAAATAGTCCGTAAAAACAACCCAGTCACTGTGCGTCTTCTGTTGCCACGCTCTATGCGCATCCATCCCACCTTCCACGTCTCCCGGCTAAAGCCTGTGTTGGTGAGTGCTCTTGCCCCCTGCTGAGAAGCCACCCCCCCCCCCCCCCCCCCCCCCCCCCCCCCCCCCCCCCCTCGTCCCGTCTTGTGGGGGGAGGCCTGGCTCATACCGTTTGGTGCATTTTGGCCGAGAGACGTGTGGGCAGAGGTGTCCAGTTCCTGGTGGACTGGGAGGGGTAGGTCCCGGAGGAGCGCTGTTGGGTCCCTCCAGGAACAATTTGGACCCAGCACTCATTAGAGCCTTCTGCAGGGATAAGACTTAGGGATCTCCTGGGGTCATCCCTTAGAAGTGGGGTCCTGTCATGGGTTTCGGATGTCTTTTTCCTTTTGCGGTCGTTCGCCGCCGGAGCAGCGCGAGGGCGCTCTCGGCTTGCTTTTCCAATCCTTGCCGGGTTTTCGCTCTCTCGGTTACTCAGTTCTCTCACCTGTGCTGAGTTACCTGTCGGGTATTTAAGCTCCGTGCTTCCTGCTTCCGGCGCTTCTGTATTGTATTAATTTGCGATTCAGAGCCGGTAAGGTATAGGACTAGGCCCTCAAGGATACCACTTTGCCCCATAGCTTGCCTTGGGGTAACGCGGGACTTGCCTTCAGAGCTTTCTAGGTACTTTTCGTTCTCTTGCACTTTGGGTCTTTTGTTCTGGTTTTCCGACAACGACAAGCGTTGTCTGGCTTTTTCCTGTCCCCCTCTCTCTACCTGCTTTATTATTGAAAGCGAGAGGTCTCCTTTCCTTATTTTAATTTATTTTGTTTCTTATGGCTTCTTAGTTTTTCCCTCTCTGTTTATTTAGAGACGGAGGTGTTTTTCTTTATTATCTCTTGTGTCTACGAGTTATTCGCCCGTTTACCCGCGGGTCGCTTTTATTTCCCCTCTCTTCAGCCTCCCTTTCATTGTTACTCTCCGGTCAAGTGAGAGCTTTGTTTATTTTCTCGCCTTTTTTCCCTTTCCTATCATCTGAGTTTCTCCGTCTAGTGGTTCCTATTCCTGGGAACTTTCCAGTTTCCTACAGCCGCGTCTGGTCTTCGGCACCCTACGCGCCCCCCTCACAACTGCTAGTTTTGTAGCTATTTTGGTCTACTGTATTCCAATGGCTAACATCGCCCGGTTTTGGATTGTGTAACGTTGCTGCATCCAAATGAATCCATGGCCATGGGGCTGTGTGTGTGGTCCATGATGATGGTGGTGGCAGCCAGGCTACTAGCAGCTAGCTACTGTGGCCGCGGTGCCAATATGAAACTAGCCTGCGAATTACATTGGTTTAGCTGGATATTATATTTGTTGTGGCGTGATGCAATGTAATGTACTGACTGAATTATATCTAGCTTGCTAGCTGGCTACCTAAGCCATCGATCCGACCGGCCGATAAATAGCCACATTATATTATATGCACGCTTATTAGCCTATCAGAATCTCATATGCATTCAAGGTGTGTGTGTGTGTGTGCATGTGTGTCACTTAAGTTGGTAGGCTACAGGTTCTAAAACTAGGCTATTAGTATTGAAACTGCCAGTATATATGTTTTCAGTCATTTTCAGACAACCATTTAAATTGGATGATCAATATGAACTGAAACTGAACTGAAAATCAATTTATTTTCCGTTCATTCGACTTCCGTTTGCTCACTTGCTTGCTATCCAATTGGCATATTCCAAAGTGCCTTGCTGCTGCTCACTCTAATTTTCCAGATAAGTTGTTCCTTGACAGAATCTGGTTTAAATTTTAAAATAGTCTCTGGTACTGCCACCTCACTAACGTATGTAGTCTCGCTAGCTCCCGCACGCAAACTGCCCACTGAGTGACTGACAGACTGCTTCCCTGTTACCAACTATTATTGGAGACCGGAGTTTATTTGCATTTTCATGTATTCCTTCTGGGCTATTAAAAGAGATGAGCTCTTGTTGGAGACTGTGCATCTAATGGATGTTTTACAGCATAAATAATCATTAAAAATACAATAAATGATTCTTTCAAAACAAGCAAACCATATAAGTTGTGATTTGCAACAGAAAAAATAGCATGCAATGCCGGGACACTATGGCGCGAGTGGCACAGAAACAGAAGGAGATGAAATGCACAGTTTAATTCAAATATAAAAATAAGCTGGTCGTTTAATGTCCCATGTGTTCTCTGTTTTCTGCAGGCACCTGATTGATAAGTCTGTGGCCAGTTACGCATCACGCGGCATGGTCTTATATACGATGCGCACCACAGGACATATCCTGTCTCGGCTGAATAGACCACTACCCCCAATTCAGAGATATTATGACTGTTGAACAAAGCGGCAAAGACCCAGAGATACTGAGATTTGCGGATGTGAATTTATTTAATTTTAAAATGGCTTTAACACACAGGGCAGTTTCCCAAATGTTTTAGGGAGGGAACCACTCCCTGTTGGTTAGAACCCACTGTCATACTTCATTTATTTTGTAAATTGAGTTTAGGGGAATGACAGGAGTAAGTATTTAACATGTAAAAGTTTAGATTTTCTTAGAAAGAAATTGACCGTGGGTCAAATATGTCCATAACACTTTGTTTCTTCATTTTGCTTTGTAGGCTGTTCTAGGTCAGGTATGAACTTTAATTCTTAGCCATTCATCTTCTGTGAATATTGTGCACATGACTTGACATTCATTTGTTTTTGCTTATGTCCAGATTTGACTTATCACTGTACTGTTTTCCATTCATTTTCAATAACTGATTTATAAGTATAGAAACATCATCAAAAGGTCTAAATACTTATATTTTTATTGGACAAAGTCTCACTTTTTTAGATCTAAACTGGGCCTGACTTTGAAATATCTTTGCTATCATTAGACACTTATTTAGATTTTGATTTTCAGAGTGACTCAAGTGTACAAAATGTGAACACATGCACACTGTCGCCGTTAAAGTATGCTGTTTAAAAATACTTCTGACATTATGACCCCAGTCACTGTTGGTGCCCAGGATGCGTCTCGTCCAGAGCTTTGGCATTCCCAAGCTTGGCAGTAACCGGTGTTGCCACATTACAGTGGACTATAGCTGTCTCCTTTAGGCTTCAGTACCAGGGCTGGATCATGCTCTGCAAAGACAGGCACAACCTGCTGTCAAGGGACCCTTACATGCACTAACAGGCAGTGGCTGGTCAGAACAGAATATAGGGCTTTCCCCAAACCTGCTCAGCCTCCCAAAGCCGACGTGACATGGTATCATTTTTGTTAATAAGAAATTGAATCCGGTAAAATGTAACTATTAATAGTTTTGTCTACATTGTGCCATTTGGATTAGTTTATCAAACTGAACAAGCCAAGCCTGTATTTTGCCACAGCCAGGTTCTTCTGTACACAGCCTGCATTGTTGTGTTGCGTTCACATTTCGGCATCATAAAAATCAGTTGTTTCGCCAAATCTCAAGAGACAAGGGCCTACAGGGTGGCAACATCCTGAAAAAGCACTGGTCTTTGACGAGGTGATGCACCCCCATGAACAGAACAGAATCCTGACCGCGCCTGTGTCGACTGCAGATCGGAGCCGCTCACAATTTTAGCCTCGCCCAGGAAACGGTTTCATCCAGCAGGTTTTTTTTCCGCCCCTTTTTGTACGACAGACTTATGGCCGATTGGACTTCCACATGCTATATCCACCTTAACTGGCAGGCAGCAGGGCAAAAACAATGGAAACCAGGAAGCTGGTCTGCATTCCCTTAAGTTGTGGGAGGATACTGCTGCAATGTGTTGGTCCTAAAAATATGAATGGGCGTTCCAAATTGGGAGACTAAATGGAAAATAAAGGACACAGATTGATTAAAATGTTTTGAGGGAAACTACGCTGTAGTGGCTTAAGTCACAGTCCATTTCAGCTGTTCTGTTCTTATCCCTAAATCTTCTCACTTTTACACAGCAACAATTGGGATAACTATATGTGCACCGCGGACAGCCGGTAATGACAATCTAAACGTTTTGTAATTTCTCAAGCATATTAATTTGGAGACGTTTCAACAAACTAATTACGGGCACACTACAAACGCTCTCTACGCACAACGAAGTCTAGGAGTGCTTTGCGGACTTTAATTATGTGAATATTTCAAACCAAATTAAACGGCTAGAATTAAAATGATCAAGTAATGACTTGTGATGGATATTTTATGCTGAGCGATTCCCTATAATCTTTCAAATCAGTATTTGCTAGTGTCCCAGTTTGGCTGTCAGTCTAATTGCCTGTTGCACTGCTACTTGGATAATTATTTTCTTTCTCTTTCATCAACACTATTATGTCTCCCACTTTTTCCACTCGTATTTTCAAAGCATATTCTTTAATCAGAAGCTTCTTTTCTGCTTCCTTTATAAGTGCATTGATCAAATTACAGGCGACTGTTGTTGGTTTGCCTTTGTTACAGCTTGGAAGTGGGCTGGCTTGATCTAGATAACGACAGTGTCTTAGACTGCTCACTGCGAGGCTCTCAGACAGATGGTGTGTTTACAACAATGATCTCTATTTAGCTGTTTATTTGTTGCACTCCAGTCAATACAATTTTAGAGTTTGATTATATGCGGGCCCATACTGCGCATAATTTCACGGCGGACAAATCGACGACATCAAAGCTGGATGAAAAGACGGTCAGAACAGGGGGTCAAGAGGGAGGGGGAGAGATGGGGGCAGCAGAGCTGAAAACAAACTTTTGATTTTGGTGCGCAGGCGGATTTGGGGGGTGGGTGCGGGGGGCGGGGGGGGGGGGGTAATTTGTGATTTATCTATTACGTTCTCATCGCATATGAATGCGGGGAGACCTTGTTACAGGGGGCAACATCATAAAACATAGCTGTGATGATGAGAGACAGACGTAGGGGAGGGGAGGGGAGGGGGGGTTATGACTAATTCATGGGCTCCTGCTGGCCCCGGGCCCCCGGGGACGACAGCCAGCAGATGCACTCGAGCAGGATCCATGTTTGTGTATGAGGTCTTATTTACACCGGGCCGGACCCCGTGACAGACACTTGGCAGCGGCGGGCGGGCCGTCAGGAAGAGGGCGGCGGAAACACAGCCCGACCGGCCCAACCCATCCCGCCGCCCGTACTCGTTCGGTCGCCGCATCAAAGTCCCCAAAACGACCTTGAGGAATCCCCGAATCCCTGCCCTGAACTCTTCTTACACTTAGGAAAGCAGCGACTGGTAGAGTCTCCATGTGCCGCGGTCCATATAAATCCGTCACATTTGGATTTAGGCCACGCGGAGGACGCAAAATCTGTTCAATCTCCTTCGAGAGTGCGGCCATCCCTCGCATGCATAAGAGGTTTTGCAGTGGTTGGGTATTTTGTATTGGTAAACGGAGCCGTGCACGTCTCCAACTGCGGCAGGGGTTGTTGTTGTTGTTGTTGTTGCCGCACCTCACGGGGTATTTTTTGACACTGATAGGTTCAAGCATCTGCTACGGTTTAAACGCGCAACACGGCGGCGGCAGCAAAAAACGTCGTCTGACTCGCTGATGAGCCAGGTTCACGAACGTTCATCTCAAGTTAAGGCCAGCGAATATCTTCAACGAGCAATTTCCATTCCTCTAAAGTTTATCATTTCAAAAGTGACAGGTGAGTTGCTAAAGATTAATGAGCACGTTTATACTTTCATTTATTTTTGGCCGTTGACTTGTTTGGCTCATTATCTAAAGTAATTTTACCGTTGTAAGACACCAACAGTGAACCTTTCAAAAGGGGTGATATAATTATACAGTACGAGTGGGTAAAGCTGGGTAAAGGCCCAGAGTGAGATAACAGATTTTGTTTGTTTGTACATTTTCCCTAAGATGTTTATCAAAAATAAGACTGGAACCTTCCGCTTTTGCACATTTCTCCCTCTCTTTCCTCCTCCACCTCTCTCCCTTGTATGTCATTCCTCTGAACTTTGCAGCAAAGGCAGATAACTGCCTAGTAATCCCTTTAACTGCAAATAACACACTTCACAGTAAATTAAAAAGTTGTTTGTGCTGACGGCACAAAGAGAATGTGTCGGGCAGGATTCGCATGTGTATTATTTTGCCGTTTACTTGCCTTGTTTTGTATCGCGGGCAATGCACCGAATACAGGTGTTGAATGAAGTGGATGCTTGTGTAAAAGTCAAGGCACAAATGAAGGCAACTACAACAACAGTAATGGCCCTGGTCAGTGCAATTTCATCAGGTTGAGCCCTTGATTCAGGACAATGGTTTCGTCTGACCGTCTGACCGTCCGGCTGTGTGCAGTGGGGTGTTATTGCTTGCACAGAATGCTAGTGTGTTATTCAGAGTAAAGACCTGCAGTCATTAAACAAATATTTCACCGTCGTGAAACTGGACCGAGCAAAAGCAGATCAATAATCTTTACTCACACTCTTCTTAAGTCACCTTTTATAATATTTAATGAAACATCATTTAGTGATGTTGAATTAAGACTTTGGTAATAAAATTAATGCCCTTTTTTCTCTGGGGGGCAGGGGGGGGAGTAGACTGAGAACCAACTTCACACGTACGACTTGTGTATGTTAACATGTGTGAAAGTGGATGGGTTGCTTTGTACACAAGATTAAAATTACACAGAGGCATTATTTTCATTAGCTGTAGGTCTGCCAGCCTCTCTCTGTGCATGCCTTCCCCACAGTAATTTGATGTCAGATGGCTCAGTAATTCCAGTCGCATTAATTGCAGGAGTGTGTAACTTCTGTACAGAAAAAAAAAAAAAAAAAAGAAGAGAAGAAAACTACCCGAATCATTAACAGCGATTCTGCGTAATGCACTTCTTAATTCTAACTATGAATCTCTATAATCTTATCATAATTATCTTATGTTGCCTCTATTGCTGCAGAATGAGTGTAAGGAGGGGAGAGATGTGTTCATACGGAGGGCTGTTGCTCCATCCAGTTGGAGGCAGTACAGCCAGAACCACAGTGTATGTCCTGGATGCAGTTCTGCATTGTGCAAACCTCCCTGCTAAAGCTCGGGGTTTGTCGCCTTCGCCGTGTTTGTTTTGAGCCCCGTTATTAATTTGCTTGCTTGCAGAGCCAATCAAAGCGAACGCAAGCGGCTCCCCTTCCCCGGGCTGGCGGGCGGGCCCTGCGGATAGGGCGTGTCCCTGGCAGGCTGCGCGCGGGTGACAGATGGATGCTGGGACAGGCAGGTGGGGTGACAGGCAGGCAGACAGAGTGGTGGATCAGCAGCTTGATCAGCAGAGATCCAGGCTGGATCAGACACGCTTCAGAGCGAGGCCCCCAATCCCCCCCCCCCCCTTCTATGCGTCTTACCTCTCGTCCTTAGAATGAGCACTGCAAAAAAGAAACTGCTCACGGCCGCGTACCGGGCTTTGGACACGCTGGCCATCGCCGTGGGCATGGTTGCCATGGAAACTACCTTCTTTTTTTTGTGGGGGTATGAACAGAAGTGGAGTTTGCTCGTATAGTTTTTAACGTGTTTCAAGATTCTCCTTTATCTCCTCCAGAGAAGGCGTGTACAGTGCAGTCCGTAGGTATTTAGACGGTGACACAATTTTTGTTGTTTTAGCTCTGTACTCCAGCACATTGGATTTGAAATGAAACCATGAATATGATGTTAATATGCAGACAGTGTGCTTTAATTTGAGGGTTGTGGCGAAGTGAGCACCACCGCTCTAGTGCAGAGACAGAAATCACACACGTTGGTGGAGAGAACACGGTTTTTATTCGCTATTCTCTCTTGGTTTACAAACAAACAAAACATTCGTTCTTCCGCTCCTCTCCCCGCAGATGTTCCGGTCGGCTTTTATGCACTCAGGCTCACTGTCGAACAATCAAGGCAATTGGTTAATTGATACAAACAATAATACAATCAATCGTTACCAATTGCATGATTCCCGAGAGCTGTGTCGGCTCCACAAACCACACGTGTTCACTCTCTCTCTTGCCGGCAGCGCCTAAAACCACGCCCCCCTACCACATACCCCCACCGCCCGACTTAGGCCGGGAAGCCATCCGGCCGATGACCGACCCCCCCCCTCCTCCTCCCCCACTGGGCGAGAGAGAAGTCCGCCACCACCATCTGCGCTCCCGGCCTATGAATCACCTTGAAATTAAAAGGCTGTAAAGCCAGATACCAACGAGTGATTCGGGCGTTAGTATCCTTCATGCGGTGAAGCCATTGGAGGGGGGCATGGTCCGAACAGAGGGTGAATGGGCGACCCAGTAGGTAATAACGGAGGGACCCGACCGCCCACCGAATGGCCAGACACTCTTTTTCGACCGTGCTGTACTTAGCTTCGCGTTGTGATAGTTTCCTGCTAATGTACAGCACTGGTCGGCTCGACCCCCTCCACCTGCTGCGTCAAAACGGCCCCCAGCCCTCTGTTCGATGCGTCTGTCTGCACATTAAAAGGGAGAGAGAAGTTAGGGGTGAACAGGAGTGGTTTCCCACAAAGAGCTTCCTTCACCCGCTCAAACGCCTGCCGGCACAATTCTGTCCACTGGACCGGATCTGAGGCACCTTTCCGAGTCAAGTCGGTTAGGGGACTGGTCAGCTCCAAGAAGGCAGGAATAAACCTTCTGTAGTAGCCAGCCAGCCCCAAAAACCTCCTCACCTCTTTTTTTGTCTTGGGTCGGAGGCAGGTCGCAATCGCTGCGGTTTTGTCCACTAGAGGCCGCACCTGTCCACTTCCCAAGTGGTACCCCAAATACCGTACCTCCGCTCGGCCAATTGCACACTTCTTTGGGTTAGCCGTGAGCCCCGCCTGTCTCAGGGACTCTAACACCCGCCCCACATGCCGCACATGCTGAGCCCAGCTGTTGCTGTGGATGATAATGTCATCCAGATAGGCTGCAGCGAAAGCAGCATGCGGACGCAGCACCCTGTCCATGAGACGTTGAAATGTGGCAGGGGCCCCGAATAACCCAAACGGAAGTGTCCGAAAATTGGTACAACCCGTCCGGAGCGGAGAAAGCCGTTTTTTCCTTGGACTCTGGAGACAAGGGAATCTGCCAGTAGCCCTTGGTTAAATCCAGTGTCGAAAAAAAACGAGCTGTGCCCAGCCGATCCAAGAGTTCGTCGACCCGAGGCATTGGATAGGCATCAAAACGTGACACTTCGTTCACCTTACGATAGTCTACACAGAACCGAATAGATCCATCCGGCTTACCCACTAGCACGATGGGACTATTCCAGGCACTGTTAGGCTCCTCTATTACCCCCCAATTCCAGCATTGCCTTTATTTCTGCCTGAACCAATTTCTTTTTATGTTCCGGTAGTCTATAGGGCCGTGAACGCGCTGTCACGCCCGGGGTTGTCTCAATGTGGTGGGTTATGAGGTTAGTGCGACCTGGTAGAGGGGAAAACACATCCGCAAACCGCGTTTGCAACAAGGCAAGATCCGCTCTCTGATTCGGTAGGAGATGGCTAACCGAAAGGGGTGAGGTTTGATCGGTAGAATTTGGTACCTCAGGCCCCAGCTCATCTCTCTCCTGATCCACCGTGACCAGAGAGACCGGTACCCACCTCTTTCCATGCTTTTAGTAGATTGAGGTGATAAATCTGTTTCGCCCCCTCTCTATCAGATCGCAGTACCTCATAATCGACTTCCCCCACTCATCGTGTAACCACGAAGGGTCCTTGCCACTTGGCGAGTAATTTTGTGCTGGACATCGGGAGTAATACCAGGACTTTATCTCCCGGTGAAAATTGACGTAGCTTAGTTCCTCTATCGTAGTGCTTCTGCTGACGTTCCTGAGCCTCGAGCAAATTCTCCCGTGACAATCTACCCAGTGTATGGAGTTTTGCTCGCAGGTCCATGACGTACTGAATTTCGTTTTTACTGGGACTTGGACCCTCCTCCCAGCTTTCCTTAACTAGATCCAAGACACCCCGTGGTCGCCTACCGAACAGCAATTCAAAGGGAGAAAATCCCGTGGAGGCCTGGGGAACCTCTCGCACTGCAAACAAGAGAGGAACTAACCACTTATCCCAATTTCGGCTATCATCGTGTACGAACTTCCGAATCATAGACTTCAAAGTCCTATTAAAACGCTCCACAAGCCCATCTGTTTGCGGATGGTATATGCTGGTTTTAATAGACTGAATCCCCAATAATTCATATAATTCGCGTAATGTGCGTGACATAAAGGAAGTGCCTTGATCCGTCAGAATCTCTTTCGGGATTCCGACACGGGAGATTATCTGAAACAAAGCCTGCGCAACACTCTTAGCTGAGATATTGCGTAACGGCACTGCTTCGGGATACCTAGTTGCATAATCCACCAGAACTAACACAAATCGGTATCCCTGCGTGCTCCTTTCAAATGGCCCGATGAGATCCATGCCCACTCTATCAAAAGGGACCTCAATTAACGGTAGAGGGCGCAACGGCGCTTTTGGGATGGCCGGGGAATTCACTAGCTGACAGTCTGGGCAGGACGCACACCACCGACGTACGTCTGCCCAAATGCCCGGCCAATAGAACCGGGCCATTATCCGGTTTAGTGTTTTCTCATACCCTAAATGACCAGCCATGGGGTTGTAATGAGCCGCCTGGAAAATCATTTCCCGGCGGCTTTTAGGTACCAACAACTGGGTCATCTCCTCACCTGTCTGAGTGTCACGACTCACTCTGTACAATCTGTCCTTAATGATTACAAAATATGGGTGAGTGCGTGCAGCGTCAGGGCACACCAGCTGACCATCCACATACACGACCTGATCAAAGGCAAAGCGTAGGGTGTCGTCGCGAGACTGCGCGAGTGGGAAATCCTCCACGGGGTGGAACACCGGCACCTGGGGAGTCTCCACCGGAGGCTCTCCCGGAGCCGTCCCCCCCCCGGCAGTGTCGGGCGACCCCGCGTCACCACTGTCAACTGCACACACGTCACACTTCCCTAGCGGTCGTGATCGCACCCCCATCAGCTTCTCAGCTACCTGTTTAAAACCCCGCCCAATCTGTGCCCAGAATCAGAGGGTGCGAGAGGCGGGAGCTAACCGCAGCCTCCAGAATATGCTTTTTCCCTTTGACACGAATTTCCACTGGCACTATAGGGTACTTGTGTAAATCCCCATGCACACACCTAATAGAAACCCAACGTGCCGTCACCAACGCCTCTGGCCGAACCAGGCTCTGTAGGATCATGGACTGCATCGCCCCTGAGTCCAACAGTGCCCGGTGTTCACTCCCTTGCACCCTTACCGGAATGCAGTACGTGCCGTCTAGATCGGGAGTGGAGGTGGGCGGGCCGACGACACGGGCCACCTGCCCCACCTCCATGAGCGGACAATCGCGGCACAGGTGGCCCGGCTGTCCACACCGCCAACACCCCCGGTCCAGGCGTCTGAGGAGCTCCCTGTGGGCCGGACTGCACCGCCACTGAGCCTGAGTGGGGAGAAGGGGGAGAAAAACCAAATGGGTTAACACGGGAAGGGAAGGAGGGGTTTTGGGGACGGGAAACGGGAAGGGGAACAGCACGGGAGATGAATTTTTTCCGGGGCGCTGGCTCCGGCTTCTGCTGCTGGGTGAAGGGGTGTTGTGCCAGGTGGTCCTCCACCAGGGTGACGGCGACGTCCAGGCTGGTGGGCCGGTGGCACTGGACCCAGCTGGCCGTATCCGCCGGCAACCCTGCGGTGAAGCGCTCGAGGACCACCTGCTCCACGACTCCAGCAGCGGACCGTATTTCCCGGCTGTAGCCAGCGCCTCGCCATGTCCGTCAGCCGCTGGGCGTATGCGAAGGGCCGGTCCTCTCCCGTCAGGGTGGTCTCCCGGAAGCGACGTCGGTGGTCCTCCGGGCTGAATCCCATTCGGTCGAGGACCGCCTTCTTCAGATTTCTGAAGTCCCTCCTAGCGGCTGCCGGCAGGCTATGCGCCGCCTGTTGCGCCTCCCCTGATAAGAGGGGCAGGAGACGTACCGACCACTTCTTCCAGTGGCCACCGGCACGTCTCCGCTGCCACCTCAAACGCCTCGAGGAAGGCCTGAGCGTCATCGTCCGCCGTCATCTTCGGCAGGTGGAATTTCGGGGACGAGACGGTTTTCCCCTCCCCTGGAACCCCCGGCAGCAGCCAGCTGTAACAGCGCCTGTGTCTGGAGGCTAGACTGCTCCCGCAGGGCTTGCATCTGCTCGGCGTGCGCAGCCGACTGTTGCACCTGCAGCTAGCCCCTCCAGTAATTTTCCCAGCGCTGTTACTGATATTGGCTGCTCCGGCTGCTCCTGGCTGTTATCCATGGCTTTAAGAAATGTCCTGTCTTCTGCACCGTTTCGCTGTAATTCCCCGCACGGGCCACCACTGTGGCGAAGTGAGCACCACCGCTCTGGTGCAGAGACATAAATCACACACGTTGGTGGAGAGAACACGGTTTTTATTCGCTATTCTCTCTTGGTTTACAAACAAACAAAACATTCGTTCTTCCGCTCCTCTCCCCGCAGATGTTCCGGTCGGCTTTTATGCACTCAGGCTCACTGTCGAACAATCAAGACAATTGGTTAATTGATACAAACAATAATACAATCAATCGTTACCAATTGCATGATTCCCGAGAGCTGTGTCGGCTCCACAAACCACACGTGTTCACTCTCTCTCTTGCCGGCAGCGCCTAAAACCACGCCCCCCCTACCACAAGGGTATTTACATCCATATCAGTGATCTATGTAGGAAGTACAGCCATTTTTATACATATTCCCCCCATTTAGGCGACCAAAAGTAAATTAACATAAGTACTTGGCTGCAAATCCTTTGCATTCGATGACAACCTGAAGTCTGCAACCACACACTGGGCGTCTTCCCTGGTGAGGCTCTGCCTGACCTGTGCTGCAGCCATCTTCAGTTTCTGTTTGTTTCGAGGCTTTTTGTCTTCAGTCTTGTCTTGTCTTTAGGAAGTGAAATGCATGTTCAATTGGATTCAGGTTGGGTGATTGACTTGACCAGTCAAGAACATTCCACTTTTTGGCCATGAAAAACCTGTTGGTTGCTTTGGCAGCTTGTTTGGGGTCATTATCCTTCTGCAAGGTGAAGTGCCATCCAATGAGTTTTGAGGCATTTAGTTGGATCTGAGCAGATAAAATGTTTCTGTACACTTCAGAATTAATTATGCTGCTGCGATCAGCAGTCACATCATCAATAAAGACAAGTGAGCCAATTCCAGTGGCAGCCATACATGCCCAAGCCATAACACTACCTCCACCATGTTTCACAGATGAGGGCGGTGTTTTGGATAATGAGCAGTTACTTTCTTTCTCCACACTTTCCTCTTTCCATCACTTTGGTGCAGGTTAATACTCTCTTCTGTCTCATCTGACTTTATTCCATAATTCTACTGTTTTTTTAAAATAATTTTTTAGCAAACTCTAACCTGGCTGTTCTGTTCATGAGGGTTACCTGTAGTTTGCATCTTGCGATGAACCCTCTGAGCTTATGCTGGTCTAGTCTTCTCTTTATGGTAGTCTTTGACACATATATGCCTACCCCCTGGAGCGTCTTCTTCAAATGTTCGTCAGTTGAAAAGGGGTTTTCCTTCACAATTGCAAGTATTCTTCAGTCATCCACTGCAGTGGTCTTCCGTCGTCTACCAGGTAATTTGCTGAGCTCACCGGTGTTTTCTTGCTTCTTAACAATGTACCAAGCAGTTGATATCGACACACCCAATATTTTGGTTATGTCTCTGTTGACACTTCTTTGGTCCTCATGTTGAGAGACAACAGCAACAGACTCCAAGTGCAAATACCACACCTAGAATCAACTCTAGACCTTTTGTTAGCTTTCGTTGTGCATGAACTAATGTGATGCAACGACACACAGCTGGCTCAGAAACAGCTGAGCAGCCAATTGTCCAATAGCTTTTATTTTTTTGTCCAATAATGGGGGAACTAGGAATAAAAAGGGCTGTAATTCCTACATGGTTCATCTGATATGAATGTTAAATATCCTCATATTAAAGCTGACTTTAGCTCACTCGTCTGCCTCGGCGGAAACTTTCCAAATATCGCGCGCGAAATTACCAGACGTGTCCTGAAATGCATCAGGACCGCTACTGCTGCTACTGGACACGAGTATTACAGAAATGCCAGGGGGGAGCATGGAGTTTTTTTTTCTGGAAAAAGCCGAATCATCCTGTTTGGGGAATGTTTTGGGAACTGTAAGAGCAGGCGGCGTGTACAGATCAGCAGAGCGTGAAAGCGAAGCTTACCCAAACCCAGGCTGGGGGGGAGAAAGAAGGAAAAAAGTATGTGCTGTAATTTCTTTTTCTTTCCCATTAGCGTGGAAACTTTGATGATTAACTTTTAAAGAGCAGGACTGCAGGCTAGGCTGTCACCGCGCTGATGGGGACTAAAAGGAATCCATTTTTAACAGACAGCGGGCCTTCACTTCCAAGACACTTCTGCATTAGTTATCAATAAGAAGGGGGGAGATACAGCTGAGTAGGCTGTAAAATGCACAGGCAGCATGTTTGAGAAATCTTTCCATTTCAAACCTTGTTTTCACGTTCTGAACCCCTGACATTACAGGTGAGATGGTGTGTTAACTGCATAGTGCTTTATTTCACTCAATCCGTCTCAGGCTAGTTATTCTGTTTCGAGTGCTAGGGTATAGAGGCCACGCTAACTCATTCCATCTCTATGCTAGCATCAGTACTTAGCAATATTGTGCTCCCCTTCCCCAGAGGGTAACCACGGGGTACTCAAAGGTATATTCAACCCCAAATCGACCTTGCCATTAAGTTAAGTTATACTTTATTGACCCTGTGGGGTAATTTGTCCTCTGCATTGACCCATCCTAACTACTTAGGAGCAGTGGACAGCCACATTGCAGCGCCCGGGGACCAACTCCAGTTCTGATGCCAGTGCCTTGGTCAAGGACAATGGCAGGAGTTTACCTAACCTGACATACATGTCTTTGGTGTGGGAGGAAACTGGAGTGCCCGGAGGAAACCCAGGCAAACACGGGGAGAATATGCAAACTCCACGCAGAGAGGACCAGGACTGGGATTCGAAACCAGAACCTCTTTCTTGCGAGGTGACAGTGCTAACCACTGCATCACCGCGCCATAAACATATCGTGCTGCTCACTTTTGATTGTTTTGTGGTATGTGGGCAGACTTGTTTTCTCCCTCTGGTTTGCGGTGTACCACATAAGTACCTGAGTGCTGTTTCCCAGGGAACACCCAAGCAGAGTGTGAGCATGCCGTGTCTAAACTGCTTAATGGGTTGGCAGCACATGGCAATGTCATGCATGTGCGTGCTTTATGAATGCAATCTGCAGCGGTAACTTTGCTGGGTGTTCTATAACTGTGTGAGTGGTGCGTCCGGTGTGTGTTGTGTGCGTTGTGTGTGTAATGTGTGTGTGTGTGGGTTCGTGTATGTGTGTGTACGTGCATGCTTATGTGCGTGTGTTTGCGAGCATGTGTGTGTGTGTGTGTGTGTGTGTGTGTGCATGCATGAGAGAGAGAGAAAGAGAGTGCACTTATTTTGGTATTGTGGCATCACACAGATGTGTGTGTTAGACTGCAGGTTGCTTTGTGTTCGCTGAGTGTCTGCCTCTCCCACTCCCACTCATCCAAGCCTTAGAAATCAAGTTAACAATTACAGCTAAAATTATAGCCCTTTTATTTAATCACCCATTTTATTTAACCTCCCTCCATTGTAATATTAATTGGCAACGAGGACAGTGTGAAGTGTTTGTGCACTTATATCAAATATCATTCACTTACGTAGTGACTGAGTTCTGTCAGATCTGTCCTCAATAAGGAAAGAGTTTGTGTGTCCTCTAGTGCTTGTAGTTACCCTTGTTATTTGCACTTGGAGTTGTTTGTTTGGACAAAAGTGGCTGCCAAATGAAAGCAAGTAAATGTTCTCTTCCCTGCAAGCGCTTGCTTCATGCAGCGCTGCGTGCTGAGCTCGTTCTGGCCCGACCAGTGAGAGCAGAGTGTTCGAGTTGAGAGAGCACCGTGTGGGCCGCTGCTATTGGGAGCCGGCGGAGGAACCGCATCGCTATATGCAGTAAATATCCTGCCGCCCCCGCCCCCAATAACGGACATGGGATATTAGAGCGAGAAGGCGAGCGTCAAAAAAAAAATCGAAAAATGGAGCCCTCCCCCCGGGGTTCCGCATGAAGCGCCACGGGGGTCCCTGGGAGCCGCGGGGTCTGCTGATTTCTGCTGTCAATTTGCAATTTACATTTTGCATTTTGCAATTTGGTCGTTCGGCGTACGCTTTTAGCCAAAGCGATGTGCAAAAATGCATTTTGCATGGTAAGCGGACACCACTGGAGTTGGAGATAGACTGTCTCAATGCCCGCCAGATATTGGGAGAGAAGGGTTGGTTCTTAAAAATGTAGTTATTGAACAGAAATGGCGAGGTGTCCTCGCCTTAATTTCAGCCAATTACCGCTTGAGCAACCAGGCGAGGTGAGTTAATAGTGCAATCAACCGCTTTGATTGGTCAATGAAGTCCTTAGTAATGAAAAATCAGCAGACCCCTGTGGCTCTCCAGGATGAGGCGGGGTACTCCTTACCTGGGGCACGCCTCCTTTGAATGCTTTATGACAGGGTTACTCAAATCTGGCCCTGGGGGCCAGTAGTACTGCTGGTTCTCATTCCTCCCCTCCAATCAGGGACTGATTTAAACCTGACACACCAGGTGAGTGTAATCTCTGGCCAATCAGGGACATTATTGGACTGTGGACTATCAGGCAGGGGAGAAAGGCAGCAGGACTAATGGCCCCCAGGGTCAGATTTGAGTAACCCTGCTTTACGGGCTCGAAAGTGATGCTGATCTCACAAGTTGGATTAATTCTCAAAGGCAGACAGAATATATGACTGAAATGCAGGGGTGCTCACAGTAGAGATTCTTGTGATGTAATGCCAGTTTTTATTTTATTTTATTTTTTTAAACTATTTTGCAAGCGTTTGAACAAAAGGTCGCAGGTCACGGTTTGATGGGGAATGATTGCAAATGGGAGATGAAGTCTCCCGAAATGGTAAAAGCCGTAAATCTTTTCGAATACATCTTGGATGCAGACTGCGGCAAGTTCATTTGCTGCCGGGCACGTCAGTGAATCAGGCTACGACTGTCACATCTATCAAACGAGCTAAAGTGCAGCATTACCAATAACAGGCTCCATAAAAATGGTGGTCACGCGAGTACGACCACCGCCACAGCATGAAAAGCTGACCAAAGTGCTTCCAGAGGCGCTCCCCTAAATTCCCCATATTTCCAGAGTATTACGGCGGGATCCGAACACACGGCTAACGGGATTCTGCGGTCACCCTCGATCGTTTTCATTTTCCATCTCTTCCATCACTCCTTCTCCCCTTACCAGTTCCTCTCTCTTTCTGTGTTGACAGTAATGCTGCCCGGGCCCTAGGGAAGCACCATTAATGCGGTTCCCTAATACTTTCCTCATGCACACGGATCATCCTGGTTTGTAATGCTTTACACATGCTGCCAAGTCCTCCAGGTTCATAGGCTACGTTCACATTACAGGGCTTAATGCTCATTTTTTCCCCCAGGTCCGATCTTTTTGCCTTGACTGTTCACATAAATGTTTTAACGCGGCCCATATCTGATACCAGTGTGAACCGATTGCTCTCCTGAGATGACCCGCATGCGCAAATGAACGAAAACAAAAGACATCACACCTGTCACACAGCCTGCAGAAATAAACAACAACGAGAAGGAAGTCATGAAAGTCGCGGCTTTCTGCGTTAATTTTAAAGTTGGTGTGCGGTGGAGGCCGGATGCAAATTCGTCAGCTAATGATGATAAGGGTGAGAAGAGGGGAACAAAAAAAAAGCCAAGATTTTAACTAGATTTTTGTGCTGCCATGGCTGCTACTTCTGTGCAGAGGGAATCGTGGATGCAAGATTTTTTATTTTATTTATTTATTTATTTTTAAATAATATGGCGCCCGACTAATTGTCTTCCCAAACTGCGTTCATGAAACTCGAGATGCGAGATCGGAGCCAGGAATGGAGGGATCGTGACGTGGGCAGTTTGAGTGAAACATAGCAAGGCGTGAAATTAACCTCGCCCACTCGCCCGGGCGAGTGATTCTGAGGACGGGCGAGTTAAGAAAAGCGAGCGCTCGGCCGTTTGGCGAGTGAGACCACTCAATATAACATTTAGAAAACGGAGAGTTCCGGGATGCAGATTGGTCAATGCAGCGTTCCAGTCGTGTTAAAATACACAATATAAAAAAAGCTATCACATGACATCTGTTCACCTCGGCTTAGGCTAGGCTACTGTGTAACGTTACCTAACATCACTGCACCTTTAGATTAAACTATTGACACATTATTGGACCGACAAGCAGCTACATGAGAAAACCGTGAATAATAAATACCGTGCAACAAACCAGGACAGTAATATGGACAGTTCTAACATTATTTTAAATCACAAAACAGTTAACGCAGCTGTCTGCGAATGATATAAAAACATAGTTATTAAAGTTATTAAACATAAGTTTAGATAATATATTAATATGTGACTGGTGCTGGTAAAACGATCGACAAGTAGCACGGGGTCATTTTCATTTTTTTATAGTTTATGAAAGTACAGAACATGAGCTTTCAAATGACATCTCATACACTGCAATATGCACATATTTCAAGAAGATATACTTCTTTGAATGTTGGTACACCTTAAAACACTTTCCTGAGAAAACAGCTCTCAAAGATTTGCAAAGATTCACACCTCAGGCTGGCTAACTCTATGGGCATGAACAGTAGCTGGCTAACCCCACCCCCAACCACTCCCCCACTGTCACTGGCTGTCACAGCCTCCAACCAAAATTGCAACCACAATTGCTGTCCCATACTTTTTCGGAATTAGGAACTTTTTATGGTTAGAGGGTTCATTTACCCTCTTAAGCCACATTACATCAGAAATAGCTATGCATGCCATGAAGAATAAAAGTACCATGTTCACATTGTACTACATTACAAACAATTACATAAAGAGGTAGCAAAATATTTTTTAACTGATCAAAAATAAAGGCTGAGGTGAATAGGCTCCTAATTGGTGAGTGAGTAAGTAAACAGAGGCCACATGCAAGCCATACCGAAACTCAGAGCCAATGGAAACTAGGAAGCTGTTAATGGACAGCTGATTAGTCTGCCCCTCAAAGTGAAGGACACCCGCGGCAAACATGATTTTAACAAGCACATTTGTGTTATTTATTACAGGTATTTAGAGATCGTAAATATGTTGTATATTATATTAAGCGACTTCTAAAACACTTTAACTTTAGTTATATGGAAAAAAACTATTTTTTTGTTTTCCTCCCTATTTTGCGCTTTACTGTGAATTTCAGAAGTGTGGCTTGTGGACCGCTTTACCAGCTCGCGTCACATATGTTCATAATATGTCCTACCCTGTACAATAGTCAGTTCATTAGGATGTGCAGTACGTACTAATGCCCAGCTACATCAAAAATGACGTAAAAAGTTGCACGAATACGCATGGCCAGAGACATATGAACGTGGCCCAGATCTGATTGGGAAAAAATCAGATTTTTGTGTCCACACTGCTCTGAAAAAAACTGATGTGTATCACATGAGAGCAAAAAAATCTAATTTGGGCCACATTTGCTCATAATGTGAACGTAGCCATAGTGCCCCACAAGATATATTTTTTGATATAGCTTCCCACACACAGACTAATTGTGCAGGTACATGTGTGCAAGCAGCGGAGCCATTCCCTAGAGAATCACAATGCATGTGCAAATGCAGACAAAATATGTCCTGTTTCTTAATGTTTTACAAACACAGTCAGAATGTCCAGGTTCTTAATATTTTACAAACACAGACAGAATGTCCAGGTTCTTAATGTTTTACAAACACAGACAGAATGTCCAGGTTCTTAATATTTTACAAACACAGACAGAATGTCCAGGTTCTGAATGTTTCACAAACACAGACAGAATGTCCAGATTCTTAATGTTTTACAAACACAGACAGAATGTCCTGTTTCTTAATGTTTTACAAACACAGACAGAATGTCCAGGTTCTTAATATTTTACCAACACAGACAGAATGTCCTGTTTCTTAATGTTTTACAAACACAGACAGAATGTCCAGGTTCTTAATATTTTACAAACACAGACAATGTCCAGGTTCTGAATGTTTTACAAACACAGACCGAATGTCCAGGTTCTTATTGCTTCACAAACACAGACAGAATGTCCAGGTTCTTAATGTTTCACAAACACAGACAGAATGTCCAGGTTCTTAATGTTTTACAAACACAGACAGAATGTCCTGTTTCTTAATGTTTTACAAACACAGACAGAATGTCCAGGTTCTTAATGTTTCACAAACGCAGACAGAATGTCCAGGTTCTTAATGTTTCACAAACGCAGACAGAATGTCCAGGTTCTGAATGTTTCACAAACGCAGACAGAATGTCCAGGTTCTTAGTGTTTTACAAACACAGACAAAATGTCCAGGTTCTTAATGCTTCACAAACACAGACAGAATGTCCAGGTTCTTAGTGTTTTACAAACACAGACAGAATGTCCAGGTTCTTAATGTTTCACAAACACAGACAGAATGTCCAGGTTCCTAATGTTTCACAAAAAAAAAAAACAGACCGAATGTCCAGGGTAATGTCATGTCTGGACATGAGCTGAGGTATTTACACACATGTGGCGTGTTCCACGCATGCTCGGCCTCACTTAGTTCCATCAAAGTGCTCCTTTCACAGCTGTTAACACCTGCTTATGTACACATTAGTTTTGCATGGATTCCCTTGCAATTATCGTAATCAATCTTCATGCATTCTTTTATTTCTTTTTTTTAATACCTGATGATATCACACAAAGCAGCCTGCAGATGTTTGGCAGCCTACCAGAGAGGAGGAGAAAGACAGAATGGAGAGCCGATTATTATATCTCTCCATCAGTTCACAAACATATATTCAGTCTTTCTTTTTCCAATGGTAATTTGTCTGCTGTCATTTGGCCCTCTTCCTTTGCACTCTGTAATTTCCTGTGGTGAATCAGTGCTTGGGTTAAGGTCGCAATAATGGGACTGTCTCTTTTTTTTTTAGCTTAGCTGCTCGCACAGTTAGTGGCATATTGGAGCTTATTTTTTTTAAACCAAAAAAAGTGAAGTGAAGCAATCGGGTAGTAAACTGGATCGATGGAGTATTCTGGTTGCATCCTCGTACAGAAAATGGCCTTCAGCTACAGGTCCAGGTTGGTACCCCCCCCCTACTTTTAGCTGCATGACTTGCAGCTCCCCGATAGCCTCCCATGTTTAACGGCTCCTCACATACTGCAGGTTCTACAGAACTCCCAGCTGGTGTGACCTCCTCATGCCTGCCGTAGCTCCTCCTGGGTTGGGGTGGGGCAGCCCCGCACAGCTGCTATTGGGACGGCCAGACCCTGGGAACAGGTGCGATGGTGCCAAGAGGGGAGGACGTGTCTCTCTTTTTTTCCCACTCAGAGATTTGTGGAGAGTGCTGGGGAAGCGTGGTTCTTGGTCAGCAGGGAGGGAAGCTCTGCAGTGTCCTGATGTGGCCGTGACCCCTTGACCCGGTGGTTTTAGTGGTGGCCATGATGAAAGGGACACTTATTGGTTCAGATGAAGATGTTTCTGGCAGAGGGATGATAATGGTAATGGAAACAGTGACAATGACAATAGAATAGAACAGAATAACTTTTATTTTCCCACAAGGGAACAACCCCGCCCCAGCAACAACAAAAAAGACATAGACAGTGGGGGGCAGACCCACAACACACAAACATATCAAACAAAGACATTCAATATCATCATTGCAATAATCACACTAATTAAGTGAATTAAAGTGTAATAGCCTACAGCCAAATGTCATGATTAAGAATAGCCCCCGCTGTCCAGAGATGTCCAGTGTTATCAAGCAGCCCAACACAAACTCCGCCTCCACGACTCCATACACACAGTGTTGTGGTCTCTGTACACTGTCGCAAACGGAGCACCGAACTGCGTCAGCCTTCCCAGTCATCGACTCACTCCTCCCCCGCATTATCTTCTCCTTTCTTAACTCTGGTGGCCTTTTGAAGATTGCCTGCAGTCCTAGACCAGTCCCGAGTCCCGACATCTTCAACTCCGGTGAAGAACGATGGTAAACTTTGTAGTTGCAGATTCAACAGACATTCCCCACCATATGTTGTGAATGCGTCTCCATGGTGACGACCACAAACAAAATTATCCCGAATATACAATTTGTTAATATTATCAAAACAAGCAGCGTGAGTGCCCTGAACAATCTCCAGCCCGCTTCCCCGTCCCACAACAGACACACAGCGCATGAAAAAAACAAAAGACAAAAGCCAGACACAACAAAATACATTCAAATTGACAGACATGAACACGAGAGACAGCTGGACTACATGTCGCCATTACAGCGCCACGTGACGTCAATAATGCTTCTGCTACTGCTACTGCTGTTGTGGATGATGGCGATGACGATGAAATGGAGGTGGAAGAGGAGGCAAAGGAAAAGACTTGATGTCATTACTTGTCTGAACATTTTGCATACATTTTCAGCACTCATATGGCGTTCTACTGGACTCTCCATAATTTCAGTGTTGTATTAAAAATGTTTGTTAATTTTTCCCCCCCATCTCTCTAGTGCACACACACACACACACACACACACACACACAGAAAAAAACACATACCCACACAACGGACAGCATTGACATATGTGCTCTTTTTTACATTGTTGACTGGCTGCGGATGGCAGTGCTTGAAACCACAGAATGCGTGGCTTCATTCCAACTGGCTTCAGAAGGGAGATTTTCTCCAACTTAATCTTTTGTTTGCATCGGTATGTGGCTTTTAGGGTGGGAGGGTTGTGACAGTTACATTTAAAAGAAGGGCCACAAAGAATCGCATTGCCGCAAGCAAAAAACGAGAGAAAGAGAGCAAAAATTCAACTTTTGATTCTGTTAGTATGAAGCAGGACACTGCTGTAATTGCTACTGCACACAGTGTCTGCATTACACTCTTCAGGTGTGTGTGCAGTGTGCACTACACACAGCTCCTGCATGCTTGTGTGTGCATTACCGGGCTTCTTCTGACGTGTGTTTGTGTGTGTCTGAGGGATATAACAGAGGCAGCTTTAGGTCATCTGCATGGCCGTAGCACATCTGAGGACCGCTCACGGTTCTGCTGGAACACAAAATGTGGGAGCGTGCGCAGTGCCAGCCACAGGAGTCTCACATTTCCCACCACAAATGCCATGGGGTTTTAAGGTACAAGTGCGATGGCGAGTCCCTTTGTGTGCTAAACATACATGTGTGTACTGTACGTAATTTACATGCCAAATGTGCCGTGCAGTCATTAAAGATCCCACCCTCATCTATATAAGGAAGTCAGAAATATATAGTGGTATTTGGCATCACCAATGTTAATGGTTTATAGCGAGGATTTAATTTTATTATTTCTGTTCTCACGCCATCCTCAAATGGCGCTTATGGAGCAGTACAATGCAATATACACTTTGACTACTTTGGCAAGAACCTAGGGTAAAACTTATAGGCAGTGTGCAAGCTGGAAGCACTGTAAGGGTTAAGTGTGGGGTGAGGGTGGGGGTTGGGGAAGGTGGGGGGGGGGGGGGGGTGCGCAAAGCTGTGTGCTGTCCCAGGTGTGTGAGGGATGGATTGTGGGTTTGGGGCAGGCGGATTTTTCTTTCTTTTTTTTTTTTGTAACATCCATCTCCCAGTCAGCCTCTCCCACCTCCCGCAGAGCTTCTGCTTATTGCCCTGGCAACGCTCAGCTGGGGACAGGGAGAAAGGGAGCGTGGAGAAAAAGCAAAGAGTGAGAGAGCAGGAAAAAAGCCACCGGTAAACAACGCGCAGGCCTGCGCCACAGAAGGCCAGAAGGACCACTATATCCATACCGCCAACACCTTTAACAGGATGCTTATCCGCTCCCTTACACTTTCTACATCACTCCGTACGAACCGTTCAGATTTAAGATATGAACGGTAAACCCCGTAGCGTTTACAAAATGCTCCTCGGAATAATTTAGACCACTGCTTCATTACATGTAATTAGTAATTAATATATGGCTGATTTGATGTAATCAGAGCTCTTAGTTGTGTAGCACAGGCTCTTGAAACTTGACCATTTTCAGTCGGCGTGTTGTTAACGCAATTTCCCAAGCGTGATAAGCACGCCTAGCCCTACTGTGGTTTGATTCCCCCATTTACAATTTGTTCCTCTCTACAGCTCAGTATTTCAGCCAAACGTATGTGCCACGCATGTTAAATAATGAATCTCATTTAGCACTTTTATGTCCCCTAATTTTCAATTTACCCCTAATTTGGTATGGCCAGTTTTATGCAAAGACCTGTTTTGTCACCTCTGTAACTGGACAGACCTGTATTCGGACAACTGAAGCATTCATTTCGCATAAATCGTTGTGTGACAGTTTTTTTCTGTCGAGTAACAGGCGATAGAGGGAAAACGTGTGCATCATAATAACCGCGGACACCTGGAGGCTGAATCTAAACTCACTCCCGTTGAAGACTGAGTTGGGGGAAGAAAAAAAAAGTATGGTTAAGGGCTACGCCTGCATTCAGTTAATGAGTCTCGAGACAAAAATCGTGGAAGCACTTAAATGTCTGTTTTTAATTACTTTAATCAACTAAAGGATTTGTTGGAACAAACCTCAGCAAATGGAGGGGGGCTCAGGACTGCAGAAGTGACTCTTGGAAGCACCTGTTTAGTGCATTTTAAGATGTCTGCCTTTTAGGATTAATAGGGGAGATGTGTGGGTCAGCTGACAAACACTGCTTGGTGGGGCGAAAAGGAAAAGCTCACCATACCGATGTCTCATGGCCGCCACGTGTTTAGGAAGTGTGACAGACTCGTCTTGCCAGCATCCTGTGAGCTTCAAAGCCTTATTTTGAAATCCATAACTAGTTTCAGGCAAGGCACAAGTGCGGCTTCTTTTCATTACAGCTACGAGACGGCCCGTGATTGCCCTCGACCGTACGTACCGGTGTTTGGCTCACTTTCCCGACAGACTCTACACGCCAGAGAGCCTGGTCCCCGTTCCTTTGCGCTTTATTTAAGACTTGAAAGAAGAGTGGGCGACGGACTGATGGCGGCAGCGCAGGTTCCCGCGTCGACCCCCCCCCCCCCCCCCCCCCCCCGCCTTCAAAGAGGAGAAATGAAAGAGAGAGACGGTTCTGGTTCGACGTCAGCGGCCCGTTAAAAGGTTCCTCCAGGCCCCGTCTCACAAAGGACCCCAGATTGGCTTTGAAACAGAGGCTCACATCTGCGTCCGCCTCATATCTGTTTGAGCCAAGAAAGCGCAGCTCGCCGTTCCCTCCCTCCCTCCCTCGCACGTTCTCCCCTTGATTCTCCCTCTCGTTCACCCTCTTTCTGCTTGCAAAATGCCCCCCCCACCCCCACCCCCCCCCACGGCTTTGGGTCTCATCAGTGGGTGAAGCGTATTAAAACAAGAGAGCTCCTCCTGCTGATTTGACGCTGGTCTGCTTCACGAGGTCCTCAGCATTGACCCGTTTGCGGCGGTACAATAGCGCACTCGTCTGCCTCTTCCCGAAGTCGCTAGCCTCTCTCCCCCGGGGGGAACGTTTTCAAAGGGTTCTGACCAGCTGCTACGCAGGCGCTCTCGTGGCCGAAAAAAAGGCTTCAAAGGGCAGGAAGGGGCGCGGGAGATCGCCCGCTGGGGGTAACATTTAAAATCTATCTGTTTCCCACCAAGAACTAAAGGCAAGGGCTATACTAAAAAAAAAAAAACCCCAGATTAAATGAAATGTCTATTAAAAACGCCATTCTTCATTTCAAAAGCTCTTTGAGACAATTGAAGGTTGGGGCTTTGGTGGTGGGGGGGGGTTCACTGTGCCGTGTGACCAGTCCCCTCTGTGAAGCGAAGCAGCGTCTGCTGTGTGCTCCGTTGAGAGCGTCGGCGTTTCGTTCGTCAGTCTCCTTCCCCGCAGGCTTTTTCCAGAGGCGGCGTTCCTGCTGGAAATTATAAAGAGTGACTCACTCTTCTTCTGCTATATGCTTTTATCCACCTGCACCCTTGTCAAAGGATGCATTAGTCACCTTGCCACGAGGTGTAGCCTGCCCTTATTTCTCTATCGCTAGTCGCGGTTTGTTCCATTAAAAAAAAGCGAAAAATATGTGGGTGCGTTTGTTCGCGTGTTTGTGATCGCGTGCGCATGCATGGTGTGGATTGGCGGTTTGTTTGTAGCTGAGGACTACAGTGTGAGAACGGGTGCGATGGCGCTCTCATTGCAGGGGACCTTCTTTGCGTCGTTCATGTCTCCGTCTTGTGCTTCACATTTTCCAGATGCCAGCGTGTGTCTGAACAAAATGCTTCAAAAATGTCATTTTTTTAGGACAACAATCTTGTTGTAAAAAATCCATGGAACAACCATATCCAATCCGACATTCAGGCGTGAAACTAGAAGGTCGTAACCTACACACCAACTTGGCTTCTCGGTTCCGCAACCTAAGGATGTCTGCCCCCGCCCCCCCGGCCAGGCCTTCGCTTGCCGATCACCCCTGCTGTCTGTCCTGAGATCCGTTGTTTGGGTTTGTACAGTATAACATAGTTTTATGCTCACTGGCATACTTTTGTTATTGTTCGTATAACCTATGTTCAGTACGGTAGCTGTCAATGCAGTCTGCACTTCCTGCACTTGTTGTCTCTCTTGGGACTATACTTTTCCCCTCCTGGGAACTACTCTGCTTTGATTCCTGATATTCGCACTTAGGTTTGCGATGCAAATGTCTCTCTGAATAAGAGCGTCTGCTAAACAGAAGTAATTTAAGGTTGTATAAAATAGCAAAGACTTGAAAAGCCTCACCTCTGCAGTCACTCTTCACTATAATGATGCGACGTCCCTGAGGCCTGTTTGGGAAGACAAGTCTCACAATTCTATAATGGAGCAACGAACGCAACCAATTTCTGTGTCCAGAATTATATAAAATTAAGTTTAGAAGGAAGACCTCCGGTCCTCCCTGTGACCAATGGGATCGCTGACCTGTCTTCCTTGGGCGTTGCGATATTTTCACTCCCTGTGTCCTCCTCCTCTGTGTACGTAGGTTCCGTAGGTTACAGATCTGTCCGCTGACAACCCACCCATGACCCAAGGCGTGAGGCTAAACGCACTCTGTCAAACTCCGCCGGCCAGTCTCTGTACCTACTACATTCTGTAAAATAACAGCTACAAAAAATTCTCTCTGCCTTGGCATGGCCCATTCCTCATGAATTAGGGATTGGCATTCTGTCTAATGTAACAAACTTCACAGCTGTACAGCGACAAGTAAAATCAGTTTCTGTAGTTGTTCTAGTAAACTGTTAGTGGATTAATACACAAAGACATAGCCAACAGTGTTCCCCCTTCCCCTTGCTCACAATGCAAGCCACTCTTGTTCGGAGAGACATATCTTCCTCTTGGCTCCCACATTGTGTTTGATATACTTTAGCAGCCAGTCAGTAGGTCAAAGGCCTCAATCTCACACTAAAGACAGAGAAGAGGGGATCCTAATTAATTTCAATGTTCAAAGCATCTGCTGGCTGAATCACACAGAGGCAACTTTCAAAGACTTAATGAGCTTAATCGACCGCGCTTGACGATTTTATTCAAACCCCTTTCGCCTTGCCCTGGAATTTAACTTTTAAAGCCTGCCTAAACTTGATTGGCTGTCCTTAATCTTGGCAAATCATTATAATCCTATACGCCAGAATGGTGGATTAAAGAGAATGTTCTGTCTGTGAGTGTGCGCGTTTTTGTTTGTGTGTGTGTGTGTGCATGCGCGCACATGTATGCATGTGTTGTATGTGTGCGCATGTGCATGTACGCCGTAGCGAGAGGAGAATATCAAAGGCCTTCTTCCTGTCCCCGTCCTCCTCCTCCTCCTCCTCCTCTCTCCTCGGGGAAAGCAGTGTTTATCGCCACCAGGAGCACATCCTCTCCCAGCGTCTCCAGTAACCATTGTTTCTCCAAAGCCTGTTATTTGACCTGATTTAATTCAGGCCTTGTGGGTGAGGCTCCCGCTTTCAGAAGTCTCAGCTCTGGAGCATGGCGAATGGGATGAGAGGGGGGAGCTGAAGCGATAAGGACCGAGGGCAAAGCGTCAAGATGTCGCCGTTCTGCTCCATTCCCGATGCTCCTCCTTCCTCCTGCTTCTCAGACGTCGTTCCTCCCGTCTCCTAAGTTCTGATTCCCTGCTTTTTATTGAATCCAGAAGTTTGCATCTGAGCTGGTGACTTTACAGTCGGTAGCATGTGAAGAAAAGGCGAATTGTGGTAAACGGATCCACTTATTACACTACAGATTAATGATGCCCCAGGTCACAGAGCAGGTTAAGAGAGCTGCTGAATTTGTTGAGCAGCTCCACACCAGTCTAATGTGTCCTCTCTCACGGTGGCATGGAGAATTCTTTTTAAACTTTAAACATAATGTTATACATAGTCATATGGTCAATATTCGTGCCATGGTAATAGGATTGAGTTTTTTTTTTCTCATTTCTACTCCTTCGCAATCACTCCCGTACCCCCCCGTCCTCCGCGTTTCACAAAAACTCCAGCGCCTGAGAAGAGCCGGTCGTCAGTCATGCAGCGACGCCGGAACAAGGGCTCTTGTTTTCTCCTGCATAGGGCGTCCGGCGTGGTCAGAATGATCTCCCGTCTCAAAGCCTCGGGCCGTTCTGATTGCAGTACACAAGCGCTCTGTACCCTCCGGCCGCACGGCCGTCAGCGTCTCTGACGCTCGTCCGACGGAGGGGACGACGGTAAGGCGGGAGTTATGAAGAACCTCGCCGAAGGGAACTCCATGACCCCCGACAGCGCAGGGTCCCCCAAAGGCTCAGACGGAGAGGGACGGGGGGACGGAGCTCCCGGACGGACGCTGGCGAAGGCCGTCACCCTGAAGGCACGCGGAGAGCCGCAGCCGTGTCTCCGTGCTTACGAGCGCTGACAGCCGCTCTGATTCATCCTGACGTGCCGCGCCTGACCAGCGCAGCGGTGGACGCCGGACATCATGGGAGGTTCATCACGGAGCTGGTGTGGGCCTGGTAACAGATGCCACTCCAGCAGAAGAATGATGCAGGCTTGCTGTTCTGTTCCATTATTTTTTTATATGTGGGGTTGTGGTCCACACAAAGAATTAGAAAGGCACTGAAGGGGATTTTTTCATTATTTTTTATGTGATAGGCTCTCACACAAACTGTAAATAGCCACTGTCATTATGACCGATCTATTGACTCTTATCAAAGTGCTGGATAAAAAAAAATGTCAATGCAAACAATGTTCTCTTTTTCATGCTCAATAAATTACTTTGAGACGGACATTGTGCAAAGCAATAGAGAAATGCAGCCAGATCTCAGCTATTTAATAGTGACCTTAGATGTTCATCCACGTCCTTAAAAATATCAATGACATGTCTAGGGAACCACAATTACCATCATGCTTTGCTCTGACGAAGAAGCCACAATGCACAAGGCTGACTTAGTGAATTCCTTAATTTTACTTAGAGTAAGACCAAACAGAACAAAGGTAGAGTTCCTGCAAGAACTGAAGAACAAAGGCCAATCAGAACAAACACAGCTGGCGGGAAATATGCTCTATACACTGGAAGGCTGTTTCACAGTATCCAAGTTTGTTTATGCTCAAAGTACAGAATAAATACTAATAATTGACCAAAGTATTGTGGAATGGCGATTAGTTGATAAGAGGAAACGTGGGCTTATAATGAGTTGAAAAAAGGATGCTTCTATTTAAACACTGTACATTTTTGTCAGGCCACAGATCATGAATACTCGCAAAATGGTTTCAAGGGAAGCTTTAATGAAATTCAGAGACTAATTAGCCATCTTTGCATGTAGCAGGAGACGCGTGGTCATTATTCGTTTTCTGGCCCCTCAAAGAGAGCGCATTTAATGAGCGCCCGATGGTGTGTTTACTCAACTTACCAATCCGTTCAGCCCAGTACACTCGGCGGACGTCTCCTGAATCACTTTTTAATGGACCTTGATTTTTTTTTTTCGTTTTCCCCCCAACTTATTCTGTCATGATAAACTTATTCTGTCATGATAAATGGTTTATTAAGCGCCTCTTCTATTTCTTTTAATTGGTCATAAGTGCGGTCTAATTCGTATGTTTGCAGAGAGGCTCCAGTTGTTCAATCCCCATTTATTTTTTGTTTTTTTTATAGACTCACACAAGCCACCTTCATCAAAGGCATGCTTCCTCATATCTGTTCCTGTGTGGAAATCACATGGGGATTGCAGGAGTGAGTGATCTAGTGCGGCAGCTCCGTTCAAGATTCAGAAGGGAGAAGGGAGCGGTCATTGACAGTGGCGGGAATGGCGGTTGAAGGGACCGTGGCTGATGGATGGGGTTCATGTGGTCTTTCTCGACGCGACTGGCCCCCTTCAGCTTCCTCGAGCTCCCCCGCTTCAGCGGACAGTGATGAATCACCCCGTCTCTCCTCTGATGTCAATCTCTCCCCTCTCTCTCTCTCTCTTTCCCTCCCTCTCTCTCTCTCTCTCCTTCCCTCCCTCTCTCCCTCTATCTCCGGTGATGTTTTCCGTAAAACACACAGAACCCATTTTATACTCCATGACGATAAGAGAGGAAGTGTGACATCCGGCCCCCTCTATCAGCGACTGCTACAAAACAAACCCGAGCCTGTTGTTTGGGTGCAGGCCCCTTCACTTTGAGAGAAGAGGCGAGGCTCACGAGTCACCCCTGCAGTCGGGACAAAAACCGCGGGCCGTTTTCTTTGTTTACCACGTTAAGATTGATCACCGGGTCAGGTTTGGGAGATCCAGAGGTAACTTGACTGCCAATTACTCTTACTGACGGAGTCACCTTGAGCTGGGATGGGGGGAGGGAGGGGGGCGTGATGCGGAGAAGGTTGCGGGGAGGTGACAAGTCAGACCCGGTCAGGACACGGTTGGAGCACGGTCCCCCGCTGTTCATTAAGGTGTGCGAGCTGACAGTCCCGCTCGGCTCAGGATGGATGAGGCGCCGGGGCCCGGACGCGGCCGCCAGATCGCGGGACACCGGTTTCGCCGAGTCCCACCAATTCGGCATAATGGGAGCGCTGTCGCGTGGAGGATGGCTGGGGAAAGCGGCCGCTCGCTTGACTACACGCCCTCGAGGCCCTGGAGTTCTGCCAGGCTTAACGCTTTGTAGATGGAAGGATGACCTTTGCCCCCTCCTGCAAAAGCTTGTGAAATGCCATATCTGGGAGAAAAAGAAAAGTGACTGCATTTGTTTTCCATGGGCACCACACCACTTTAAATACTCAGACCTGCACATACACAAATGCACATACTTTTCCATACTGCGGTCTTATGTTTGTTCAGAAAGTGTGTGAAACTGCTGTTGCTCACATGTATCTGCTTTTACGGTAGACCCACTTAATTGCATAACAGATTATTGCATAATTCGGGTATTTGAAAAATTGCCAAATTCCGGACCATTCTTCATTCATTCCATTGTAAAGATATACATATTTGCAAAAACCATTATTGCATATTTTCGATATTTGCATTGGATTGTGTCCAATTACATTGCAAAATGATCTAGATATATTCATCAAAAGTTGGTAGATGCAGCATAAATAAACCGACAATTGCCCCTAAAGACAAAAAATCGCCAAAATTTAAAAAGGTCGGTGGTTTCTATAGAAAATTATGACGATGGTGGAAGCCTTAGTTGCACATGCGGTCAGCACTGTCTACTGTCTGTCTTTCTGAGTTCACGCGTGAGCATACAACATCTGTGTTATCCGCTACGCCAGAGTTTGTACTGTATTAAAGTACATGTATGTATTTGTGTGTTTTGTTTATTGTCTCCTTGCTTCCTGTGCCCCCCCCCCCCCCCGTACAGTCGGCGACTGCTCATCTGGGCTCCTCCGTCTAATCGACCGTATATTTGCGTAAAATTCGCTGACAAATTGGTTATGCATTATGTATTTCCAAACCCACAACATCCATATTGGCAGAAATGGCTCAGTCCTGCGTCGCGTCCCCTCGTTGCTGTGTTATGACTGCCGTAATGATCGCCATCATTGGTCATGATCATTATTACCTGCCTCTATTTGTTTCTGCTGAGGCTCAACCAAATGGACGTCAAGCGCTGCCTGTAAACAGAAGCTCGAACCGCTTCCCCTACAAGTGCAATCCAATCAGAAAACGTACCGTGGGTCTGTGCAAGTAATTTCCTTTATTGAATTACTGTAATTGTCAACCCAAGCAGCCCTGTTGAGGCACGATTTACAGTGGCACTTCCCCAAGTGCTATGAATAATTTGCTCGAGCGAGGGGCTTTGGCACCTTGCTTATTTATTACAATTATATGAACCGCTGAATGAGCTGCTGCTCTTGTATCAACTTGTGATTATGCTGTATTACGCCATGCAATGATTCTTATGAGTGTCCTGAATTAGAGGGAACCTCTACTCTTCCCCTCCTTCTGTGGACTTTGGGCCTGATTTACTAAGACCGTTAGCGGGTGCAAAACGAATAACACAACCAACGATTGGTGCAAAACAAATACCATGACCAATCATCGGTCATGTTATTGGTTTTGCGTGTGCTAAAAGGTTTTGCCCACACTAAAGGTCTTAGTAAATCAGGCCCTTTGTGTGGTACGTCACTGAAGGCTGAGGCTCCAGCAAGAAAACCAAGCAGATTTTTACAATGCATTTGTACTGTTTATTGAATGCTACTACTGCTGGAAGATAAGACCATAAGGACACATAATAATAAAAACAGGTCACTCAGCCCATCTACGCTAACCATTTACTTACGACCTAGCTCTCTGCATGAACAGTACCTTATAACTAGAGTGTCTAGCACTGCATAAAGACGCTTCAACACCCCATGGGTCTCTAATACTACTACTGCTACTATTATTACTCCTATTATTATGTATATAGCAAATTGTGGAAAAATGCACTTGCATGAGGTTGTTAGGTAAAAATGACACATGGCGTTGAGTCACATGGTCCTAATGAGGCCTATGTAAGGGTCTCGGTCAGTTGTAGGCTTATATCATTGCTAGAGGCTTATATCATTATATCAGTGATAGAGAATGCACACTAGCAGTACAACACCACACAGGCAGCCACTAGCGGGGATCTGCAGTTACTTCACCAGAGAACTGCAGACTAACAGACTGTCCAGAGTCTCCGCCATCGTACCGCAGTGAGACGAGACGTACCGTGAAACTCCCTCCCGATACGATGCTCGGCACTGGCCGGATCCATTTTCTACTCTGGGCTCTCTCTCCTCCCCAAAAAACAGCGTTTCTGTTGGGTTCACCACCTGACAGCCCCCGAAGGTCGAAACGCTTCACGTTTCATTGATTTCCACTCAGTCTTTTGACCCTGTTGAGTGCTGGATTGCTTTGAACCTGAATATATCATTGATATACAACAGTGATAAAAATATGTTTATTAACTAGTGCTAAGTAATGGAACAATACTGGCTTGTTCCTGAAAAACTGTTTCTGATACATAAAATACGTGCCTTTTCCACTCAGTGTACTCTCATTTGGCTTGGATCAACCCAAAGTACCACTCCATATAGGATAGATTCACACATAAACTTCAGCAGAAACTATAGCTCTATGTTAAATGCATTGTATGAATTGGTGAGCAAACCAACACAAAAAACCAGAATTCTTGCCCCTCTGCAGAATGTGCTTACCACTCTTAAAGAGTAAGTACACGCACTATCTCAGCCTGTCTCCGCCTACTACACAATTTTGAAAAATACTTTGTGGGGTGAGAGATGGAGAGGGGTGGGGGCGGAGGAGCTGTCTCCATCGTCATTTGCATAAATTAACGTACATTGTATAAATTATCGGATCAAACTGTCAAACTAGACATCAAATATGAATCAAGATTCAGCAACTGCATGGCCTATTTCTCACCTCAAATATTTTCAGAAACATATTTTAGTGGACTATTTAGGTGGAATAAGAGAATTGAACAGGACGTCATGTTGTTCCGGTTTAAAAACGTGGAGGGAAACAAAAGTGAAGTAGCGGGTCTAACCAATCAGGTGCCGGCTGTTTCCGTTGTCGGCGACAACAATTATCCATATGACGTAGAGGTACCTCTAAAGTGGTACTCTGACATCACAATTGGGGCGGGGGCAGTGTGGGGAGCAGAAAGGAAATTTCAACCATTGGGGCAGCACAAAGACGCTTTTCTACCAGTTTCTTACAATATTATTTCAAAATTGTTGAAATAATGGAATACATGAATAAGTTTCATTATAAGGTAGGCATACAAACACGTTTACAGCGAAAAAAAAGTGATCTAGAGTGTAGTTACCCATTCACACTTTTATAGATTTTTAGATCGCTTTTTCACCTTAAAATTCTTTGTTGTTTAGAGCAGTGTTTAACCTCTTTGACATCCCAGAATCTCTTTGAACGTCGGACCATATCGATGCGCATCCTCGTCAGGATTTATTTTCCCCCCAAACGTCTCGCAGATAAGAGACGGGCGGTTATTCACGAGGCTGTCTTGCGACATGACAGGTGACTTCAATATGACGCTCTACTAAATGAAAAAGGTTTCGGGCGTCCGGGGAGCAATTCCGAGTCTCGTTCTCGAGCCGCGGAGTGCCCCTTGATAGCAGGGTGCGTTCCTTAGACATTGCTCCATCGTTGCTCAAAGGCAGCAATATCCTTCTTTTTTTCCCTTCCTCCTGATCTAGGGAAGCCGCGATCCTCCAGGCCGCTTTAATGTTCCTCATCACTCATCGAATGTCTGGAGGACAGTAAAAATGTGAGCCATTAATTGAGTCAATGAAGTCATGAAGGGTTTGGATGAAATAAAACTAAAGTTCACTGTGGCTTTGTGGGACCAGGAAAGTGCTTTATGTTAATCTATAGGTCTGTCACTGTGACTGGTCGTTTGACTCCATGTACAAGCTGTATTGCCCTCAGTGCAGGCTCTGAAGAGTTGGCTCACCTGAAAATGTGAGAAGCACAGACACCATTTTTAGTATCACTTAAAAACGCCTTATTACTTGCTTATATGTGACGCTCTCCATTCCCGTCCCCGCTGTGCTCCTTGTTTTACCTTTTCCCTCACGTGTCGTGTTATGTTTTCATGTTTCCTGTTTGTTTCCGTCGTGCTGCAGGCTGGGCGTGGGTTTCTCCCTTCGTGTCACTCATTTCCCTTGCATTATCTCCGCATATCCCATTCCTTTCTCCGCCTGCATTCCTCACGCTCTCTGCTCTGTTAATCACTCACGCATACATTCTCATGCTGCACACAATTAGTACTCATTAACTCCTATATATTCTCCCGGTGTTCTTTGTCTTGTGCCAGTTCATTAAGTCTCGTTGTTCGACTAACTCTTGTCTTGTCTCGCTTCGTGTCTAGTAATCTAGCCTTGTCTTGCCTTGCTTTGCTGCCTTAAGTCTTGCCTAGCTCAGCGTAGTATGCTGCCTGTCTTGTTATGCCTTGGTGTCATTAACGCCTTGTTCTACCTTGCATGTTCGCCAGCCTGCAGCTGTCCTAGCCCACTCCACGCAGCCCCTGTCTCCCGCATCCCGCTTCTCCTCTGCTACACCAGCCCAGGATTCCGCCACCATCCAGCCCTTGCCTACTCCCTCTCCCGTTCAACCCCCTGCTAACGCCATTCCAGGATCCAGTCCCGGCATTATATATTCTCCCTATACTTCTGGAGTTGTTGACGTAATAAATTATTGAATTCTTGAAATTCCTGTCTGAGAGTTGTGCGTTTGAGTCCAGTCCCTTCACGGAATCATAACATTATAGATGCCTTTAACTTTTATTATTGGCTTTTTCTTTTTATTTATGCATTCATCTTTTATTATTGAGCTGATGCTTGTTCTACATGTCCTGTTTTGTCTTTTTACATATGCCTTTGGTGCTTATGATGCCTCTTGCATGAGCTCCATGTATGAATGGCGTTTTGAAATTAATATTATAGTTGCTGTTATTATCATGGGGGAAAAAGTGCCTCAATCATCAAGCTGTCTGTGTTTTGCTGACTCAAGCTCCTACTTCCCTCCTCCTCCCTGGAGCCTGAGGCTTGAAGGACAACATCCTTCTTGGGTGCCTTCATGGATCCCTGCATTGTCTGGCTGTGCTGCAACTCCATGTGTATCCATTCATTGGCTGACTGTGCTGCAGGTCTGTCTCTTCATTGACTGACTTTGATGCAGGTCTGTTTCTTCATTGGCTGACTGTGCTGCAGGTCTGTCTCTTCATTGGCTGACTATGATGCAGGTCTGTTTATTCATTAGCTCACTGTGCTGCACGTCTGTCTCTTCATTGGCTGACTGTGATGCAGGTCTGTCTCTTCATTGGCTGACTGTGCTGCAGGTCTGACTCTTCATTGGCTGACTGTGATGCAGGTCTGTCTCTTCATTGGCTGACTGTGATGCAGGTCCGTCTCTTCATTGGCTGACTGTGCTGCAGGTCTGTCCGTCTCTTCATTGGCTGACTGTGCTGCAGGTCTGTCTGTCTCTTCATTGGCTGGTTGTGCTACAGGTCTGTCTGTCTTTGCATAGGCTGGCTGAAGAGGTCTGTATCTGCTGGGTTTAGCTGTACAGTTTGAAACGGGCCCTGACTGTGATGCAGGTCTGTCTCTTCATTGGCTGACTGTGATGCAGGTCTGTCTCTTCATTGGCTGACAGTGCTGCAGGTCTGTCTTTCTTCATTGGCTGGTCATGCTGCAGGTCTGTCTCTCTTCATTGGCTGGTCGTGCTGCAGGTCTGTCTCTCTTCATTGGCTGGTCATGCTGCAGGTCTGTCTCTCTTCATTGGCTGGTCGTGCTGCAGGTCTGTCTGTCTCTTCATTGGCTGGTCGTGCTGCAGGTCTGTCTCTTAATTGCCTGGTCATGTTGCAGGTCTGTCTGTCTCTTCATTGGCTGGTCGTGCTGCAGGTGTCTGTCTGTCTTTGCATAGGCTGGCTGAAGAGTTCTGTATCTGCTGGGTTTAGCTGTACAGTTTGAAACGGGCCCAAAGATTTCAGCCTGACCTGGAGCAGCATTTTGAAAGGCTGACCTGATTTGAACCCAACACAATTTAACCCGACACACCCTGGTGCATGTGATTATCTGCCATAATGCATAATGCTGCTGATATGCGCACAAATCAAAATCATCGGCCTGCTACTAAATAGCCTACATTAGCTTATGAATTAAGAGAATTAGAGAAAACCACAAGCATATTACAATTTTCAAAAATAAACATACCAACCTTTTTTGCTGTCTGGGCATGACTTGAACCATGCCCGATATAAAATGATGGAATTTGTGCCCAAACTGACCCGACACCTCGAGAATGACAAGCTCTATTAGGCTGTATTGCTTCTCCCTCCACAGCCCTGTGTGTGTTTATTGAGGCAGTTCAGTTGAAGAGGCCCTTCTGGCACCCTGACAGTATCAAGGCAGCGTCACACCATAGCACAAATCGATGCCTGGCATTACACTCCAAAACGGTGATACACACCCCCCAGTACAGCTTTTGAGCTGTGAGATGGATGGCGCTCACCAGCAGGGGGCAGTGCAGCTGGGGGAAGGGGGTTGTAGTTTTTCCCTGTTGTTCATGAGCATTTACACAATTAATACACTGCCTGGCCAAAAAAAAGTCGCACACTCTATTATTTAGTTGGACCGCCTTTAGCTTTGATTATGGCACGCATTCGTCGTGGCATTGTTAATTGACTTCATTTTATTGCTGCATAACGTTGCTGAGCCTAGACCTGACCAATTGAAGCAACCCCAGATCATAACACAGCCTCCAGAGGCTTGTACAATGCTGGGCACTATGCATGACGGGTGCAACAGCAACTTTTTTTTTGCCAGGCAGTGCATAATGACCCTATAATAGGGGTCAGGAGGAATGGTGCTTGTTGAACTATATTAGCCTGTAAAGTCATTGTTTGACCTGCTCAAGACTTGACTTGCCATTTACTGTTATTGATTTTCCTCCCTCCTCACAATTAAAATTGTATTTGGCTTTCTGTTGTGGATTGAAATGTTTGGGAACATGAGCCTTGTCTGGTTCACCGATTTGAAGGCAGCTGTGTCAGTTTACCGAAATGTGCGGTTCGCTGTAATTGGGCATTTTCCAGGCTGCTCGATTCCTTAACAGAAGCACCCCATGTCTTTATTTTGCCCACCACTTGCAAACAATTAAATTGGATGAAAAGAGAAAATCGGATGCCTTTTGTTGAAACCAAATTTGCCGTTTTTGCATGAAATCAGGCGAAAGCTTAAAAAAACTGACAAAAACATTAGCGTTTGCTGTTGTCGCAAAGCATTGTACAATAAAAAGATAAACCGCTCCGCTCTCCAAAAACGGGGAACAATAAGTGGGAACAATATGAATGTTTCTGCAATAAAGAAATAAGTAATAAATAGACTAACCAGTGCCGGCTTTCTGTGTGCTTACATCTTAGCTACAAGAATCATAGAACAAATGTGATCTTAAGTTGTGTCCAAAAACCTGTTCCCTGAGCTGCTATGGCCAGACGTGCCACGTTCATTAATGCAGCGTGGTTCGCAAGTCCCGTCCTGCCAGGAAGACGCGACACAATAAGAGGAGAATGACCAGACACTCCGAGCGGGCCGCATGCACCAGGCGCCTCATTCCCGCGAGTTATTCCTTCCTTTTGCCTAAAGCAGAACCATCATAAGCCAGCACCGTTCTGGGGGGGGGGGGGGGGTGGAGTGTGCACAGTGATAATCACTTCCTGTTTTTCCCTCCTCTTCTTCTTTTTCCCCCCGCAGCACAATCAAATATCACGCCGTCGCTATGACAGCTGCGTTTTAATCAAGCGATCAATTATACTGATCCAATTTCAAGATAATGATGAGGATAATTACAATTACGACAGTAGCATTAATAATTATGGTAATAAGGGCTGTTTTGTGATGCCGTGAGGTAATGTGGAGTTTATGCTGGTTTTAAGGTAACCGGGGGCTGAAGACTCATTGAGTAAATGTCAAGAAGGCTCTGCTGTGGCGCTCGCTTAATGGGCTCTCCGTTGAAGTCCTCACTAAAGTTCACCTGCACAGCCATCAGCAGTGGCACGGCTGCTGTTGCAAGGGAGAACTTGGAGCCAGCAGTATTCAGGGCAAGGTGATTAGATAGAATTGCGTATGTTGAAATGGTACTATGTTTTTAAATTGCAAATGTGTATAAGCCCAAGCGGTGGCCTGCACAACAAGTTAAACTGCCTCAATGTTAGCTTATTTCCTGATTAAACAGCAGCTCTCATCATCCATGAACTTGCTTTTGTCATATTGCTGACTGCAGGTAGTGGTGTCAGTTTTAATTCACTCTCTCTGTGAGCATACATGCATGAATTTAAGTTTGTATAGGTAATGTATAGTAATGTCTATGTAAGGAAGTATAGTTTAGGAGGCACTCACACCTGTATGAATGTAACATAGTTTAGGTTGCACTCTCATCTATTTAAATGTAACATGGTTTAGGATGAACTCACATCTGTATAAATGTAACAGAAGTTTAGGGTGCACTCACACCTGTATGAATGTAACATAGTTTAGGTTGCACTCTCATCTATATAAATGTAACATGGTTTAGGATGAACTCACATCTGTATAACTGTAACAGAAGTTTAGGGTGCACTCACACCTGTATGAATGTAACATAGTTTAGGTTGCACTCTCATCTATATAAATGTAACATGGTTTAGGATGAACTCACATCTGTATAAATGTAACAGAAGTTTAGGGTGCACTCACACCTGTATGAATGTAACATAGTTTAGGTTGCACTCTCATCTATATAAATGTAACATGGTTTAGGATGAACTCACATCTGTATAAATGTAACAGAAGTTTAGGGTGCACTCACACCTGTATGAATGTAATATAGTTTATACACTTTTTTGTACAATTTTTGTAAATATACGCTAATTCCTAATTTGATGCCTGCAATACGTTCCTAAAAAAGTTGGGACAGGGGCAGAAAAAAGACTGAGAAGTTCAAAAAACACCTGTTTGGAACATTCCACAGGTAAACAGGTAATGCTATCATGACTGGGTATAAAAGGATATCAAAAGACTCTTGATATCTTATTTTCAGGTACTCTTACAAGCAATAATATAACCTCTCTGCATTCGAATGGATCTCTATGGGAATTGGAGGGAGGGGGGGACTAGATTAAGCTGGACATTACACAGAAATAGTATGGAACCCATGGTTGGCTAAATGGCTCATCAAGGGTCTGAGGTATCAAACGAGCCTCAAACCATCACTCTGCTGGCAGATATACAGTAGATATGGATGGGTAACTTGAAGGGTTGTTTCTCCTGACTCATTATCCTATTGAACTATGGAAAAATAAGTTCCACAAATGCATCTCTGACTGCCATCACATTGTGGTCACTTTGTGCATATATAGTCCATATACACTCCTATTATCTGCGGGCTGCCACTGAACTGGGGCCTGTGCCTGTTCTGACTTCTACTACTTTACAGAGTACTGCTGCTCTACTGACTTTGACCGCTCTACTGAGTCCTGCTACTGTACTGTCTACTGAGTCCTACTACTGTACAGTCTCCTGCTTCTCTACTGAGTCCTGCTACTGTACTGTCTACTGCCTCTCTACTGAGTCCTGCTACTGTACTGTCTACTGGGTCCTGCTACTGCACTGTCTACTGCCTCTCTACTGAGTCCTGCTACTGTACTGTCTACTGAGTCCTGCTACTGCACTGTCTACTGCCTCTCTACTGAGTCCTAATACTGTACAGTCTCCTGCTTCTCTACTGAGTCCTGCTACTGTACTGTCTACTGAGTCCTGCTACTGTATGGTCTCCTGCCTCTCTACTGAGTCCTGCTACTGTACTGTTTTCTGACACTATACTGAATCCTGCTACTGCACTGTCTACTGAGTCCTGCTACTGTACTGTTTCCTGCCTCTCTACTGAGTCCAGCTACTGTACTGTTTTCTGCTGCTGTTGAGACTGGTGTCCCTGTACTGAGACCTGCTGCTGCACTGTTCACGCAGAATGGAAAGCAGGTCCCAGCGCCACACCGCGCAGACGTGGCCCGCGCGCTCGTTCTCCATCGGCACCATCTGATGGCATTCTGGGCATTGCCGCTCCGCACTCCCACTTAGCGCAGACCCTCTCGGCCTCCCAACTGTCGTAGGGGCGGAGACGGCAGAAGGCCGGCCCGCTTTCCCGCTGCGCTCCCGCTGTTCCTCCCCAAGGCCCCCGCTGCCGCGGGAACGCCGCCTCGCCTCCGTGTCCTCCGGCTCCAGCGCCCTTTATTTACTTGTTTGTTTTCCTCGTTGACACGGTGCGGCGCGAGGCTCTGCCTTCGCTCGCACGACAAAGGTCGCGCCCCGTCACGTCGGCGGAATGTTGCGGAGTGCGAGAGCACACGGGCAAGAGCCACGTGTCTCTTCCCTCAGAGCCCACCCTGGCTGCTGCCACTATAATTCTGTTTCAGTAAGGAAGCGGCCGCAAGACATAAAGACGCAGGACAGTCCAATTTGCATCAAATCTGTCATCCGAAAATGCAACATATTTCGGTCCACGATAATCTGGCTTGCTTTGATTTGTAAGGAGAGCACACAAAAACATAGAAACAGAACACAGACAAGGAAATGGTTACACAGACGCCCGCACGCACGCACAAGTTGGAAGAGTAACAATATCGTGGCTTGCGGCTTACATTCCCAATGCAGACACAGGGTAGACTTCCCTTCATCCCTTACCTAGTCTAACCCTCCCCCTCATTTCAAAAGCAAACCTCAATGCACCAGTCTAATTATGACAAGTCAAGTGCTCTCCACTTCACAAAGATTGGGGTGGGGACGGGGGGAGGCGGGGGGGGACGATTCTTCAGCCTCCACTTGAGTATCAGCGTTCATTTTGCTTTGCATGCCCCCCTGTCTGTACTGAATTATAAAATAATGACATGCTCAGATATATTATACAGAGTTCTTTCATGATGCGTAGCAGGGGAGCGGTGGAGGGGAGGGGTTGACTGCAGTATTTATTGAGCTGGTGCAGTCTGTGTGTCACCTGTGGTATATTCCATCCGCTCTCCTCTCTACAGTTAAAACCTTCTGGAAAAGAGATCTATGGCTGCAGGGGGGGAAAAACACTCATTAATACAAATAATAATTTTTTTTACCAGGCCCTTAGTCATGCACTAATGTACTTATAGATATGATTTTTTTTTTTTAATCTACAAGGAAATGTTTCCTCGTCATTACACTAGACTTCAAACAACTTCTTTTCGAAAATAAGTTATGAATGCCAGTGGCCATTATTGTTTTCAACAGACAGCCTGTCAATTATACATTAGCTGCTACCGTTGCAGTCCTGGAGGGGCTGGCTCTGCTCTGCATCCGTTTTATTCAACGGCTTCCAATGTGCTGATTCCCCACCCCCTTCTTTCTGACCCTGTTCTGATCAGAAATGATGAATGGCACGTCAAACGTTGGAAATCGTAATCGCGTGCCGCCGGCATTTAGGCCTCCTATTCCTGTTCTATTCCGAGGTCAATTACCAGCAGGTTAAAGACACCATTAAAGTACTGTTTCCTAAACTGCTTCTTGCCCCCTGTCAGAATAAATTACGATCCCTGAATGAAATGAAAAAAGCGTTCCGACGTTACGCCCTGAAAACCGTTAAACTCATTGGACAGGCATTTATTTTCATTACACGTAATGGCGGCTTCGTAACTCGGTAATGTTCTGCTGTTACCATACCTCACGTTTGTCATAATGGCCTTTTCTTCTCAGTTCTCTCTCATGAACTGGGCTCCCTGCAGCGTTAAAGGCATATCTAACTATGACGGCTCGGCTCCAAAAGTGCTTGAGTTAATGTGCTGTCTCCAATTCACGGGCCGTGTTTTCCGTTGTCCTTCTTTTTCGGCGATGAACGAAATGTGAGAGACTTGAGCGCGGGCCATAGTGCCTGGCTTCCCCGCCCCTCCGGTCTTTTACCGGGAACGTGCTGTTCCTGTTACTGGACCAGGTGATCTCTCCGCCGAGGTGTAACTTTTCACTGCCTCCGCCAGCTGGGTCCGCCCGGCTCTCATCGCTAATGCACTTCTCTCCCCGACTGTGCCTGGGATCAGGCTTTGCGTGCTGGTGTTGCCCGGCGTTGAGAAATACTCTGTTACAGCAAATGTCAGCAGCCTTTGAAATTCAGCAGCTTCACTGAATGTAAAGCAAAAAGGATCGTCATTACATCGGTGGCGTATTTCTCAGGGTAGAGCACAATGTAGGTTTCGCACTGCACGTAGGAGTTTATAAATGCTCGTCATTGCTGATTCAGGACGCGTGACAGGACTTTTTACAGTCGTCCTCAGCGATTAGCGGGAGTGATTCTCCATTGTTAATGCGGGGAGAAAAGGCTTTATCATTTGCATAGCATCCCAAGTCTAACAACACACTATTTAAATTGATGAAGAATTGCTCTGATCTGGCAGTGCATTTACCGGATTCGAATGGCTGTAATTGTACCTTTGTTTCACAACGATGACGTTGCGAACGTCACACCCTGAGCACATTTTCATTGGTAGAGTCTGTTTTACGCAATCCAGTGGAATAACACACTTAGGCTAAATGGAGCAGATCCTTAAATGTTGTTTCTGCAGTGTCACATTTTTGTGCATATTTTCCACATTGTTCTTGACAAAGAAACAGCGACAGTATATAAGGAGTGTTAAAGGTGCACTATGCAGGATTTTTACCTAGAACATATTATAAAATAACCATGTTGGGGAAAAAAAGCAGAAACCTTGCTCCTCTGCCTGTTAATGAATGTGCAGAATAACGTTAGCTAAATACTGAACAAGGAAAAACACCACAAGACTGAAAAACAACAAGATAGCTGAAACTGCACTAGGGAGTAGCTATCGTTACAGTAACAATGTTAGGACGAGGTGCACTTATAGTGTAAAGATCGTTATATATCACCTTTTGACTCTGAAGAAGTCGAAACGTCAGTCGTATTTATTAAATGTACTTCATACTATTGTGAGTGCTCCAGTGTTTACTCTGGGCAGTCTCTTTGAGTCCAGGTAAATTTTGTTTTAACTGAGAGCACCTTCTCTCTTATATAAGCTTTGACTAAAACACACATAATAGCCTTTATTTCATTGTTATAACACTGCCTAATTACTAGGGGTGTGCAGTGATGCCACTATCTGCATCTGTATCTGTTGGACCATCAACATTATCTGTATCTGTATCTGTATTCGGATAATGACCGGATGTGGGTGGAGCTTCGACAGAAAGTGGTGTTACATATAGGAAATGTCATATATTCTAGTCTAAAATGAATTGCTATTGCAATTTATGAGTATTCACTATGGGTGTAATGGTACACGTATTCGTACCGAACCGTTCGGTACATGGCTTTCGATTCAGTGCGTGTTGTGAACCGAATGAATAGTCTCGGTTTAACCACGCACGTGCAGAAGTTTTTTTGTGTGCGCAACTTAAATTCAAAACTTCGAGTTCCCCCCCGAAGACATAACTTTCGCAAAGAGCCGGATGTTTTTAGTTCAGCCCATCAGCACAGCAACTGAGTTAATGCTGCATTCGTTTTTTTTCATTTCCAACTAGGAATCCCGATATCTGACTAGGGAAAATGTAATAAAATGCCCTTCCAACTTGTTCCATGTCGGAAATCATGTATCGGTAAATCAACAACCCCGACTAGGAAGAACTTGACATCACAACATCATGGCAGCTCACACCGCGACCCACATTGTGAACGGTAAACAAACATGACTTTTAGACAATTTTAGCTTTTAAAACACTTCAGCTTTCGTTTTTCAGCATTAAATGCCTTTGTATCGGCCAACATACCGATACAGAATGATAAACATATACAATTAAAAGTTAAAACGTAGTTGTTAGATGTTTTAGCTATATTTGCTAGCAAAGCCAAAATTTCCCTGTGAAGGGCATGCATGACACCAAGTGCCCAGTTTTGCACCGCGAACGCAGTGATGTCGGTAATGATGCAGAAACGACACGTTTCCCACATCCAACCTCCGACCATAAACGAATGCAGGGTTAGCACAGCCCAGCCTCATCAGTATGGCGAACTGGTGCAAGGAAAAACAGAGTGAAGTGCAAACGCAGCTCCTCATGGCATTTAAAGGGGCTATATGTAACAAATTTACTGTACTAAATCATCATGTCGTCAGAGATTAAGGAAACATGCGAAGGAAATAAGTGGAAATACTGGCTTCTCCGACAACAATGCTACAGCCAGTATGTTCTCCTTTTAAATTTCCATTCCGGGTCGGAACGTCTGTATTTGTTTTGGCCTGTGTGATTCACTATTCTCCGAGTTGACTCCGAGTCCACTGCCCATTACGAACAACCAGATGTACTCCGGCACTCTAACAGCCGATTTACGAATGCCTAAGCTAAGTTCAACATCGTTTCCATTTAGCTAGCTAGCTAAAGATTTAAATATATATATGTATATAGTTACTAGCTAAACATACCACTAACGTTAGCTTATATCTGTGTGACCGTAAACATAGCCAGCCATGCATCTAGCTAACATTGACAGAGTTATTAAAAATGAGCTGGTTCATAATTTGCAAACAATAAATAATAAACAAATTGCAAACGTATACATTAGCTGATCAGCTTACAGTGTACGACTCGTCGTCGCTTGTCATTGTAAAATAGAATAAGCTTGTCTCAAAATATAATGTTGCGCTCGGCTCCTCTTGCGCTCGTGTTCATTCAGTGTCTCGACTCTCTCCAATATTGTGAATTTGGATTGCAGTACCCATTTTAAACACTCGGTGTCAATGTTACATATAGCTCCTTTAAGCTGCCTCCACTAATTCAGACCAAAAGCAATAACAAATGCCATAGCTTTTAAGAAAGAAAGATATGTGCCTTCCGTTGTTCAGGAAATTATGGCCAATTAACCACTGTTTACAAGTTTATAACTTCATAATAAATGAAAAGCAATTTTATGTTTTGCATTTCTTTTTTCCGCTGTACCGAAAACATACCGAACCGTGACTTCAAAATCGAGGTACGTACCGAACCGTGACTTTTGTGTATCGTTACACCCCTAGTATTCACCCCCCTCCCTGTGTTTTTTCTTTTCAAAACCTTTTATAAGAACTATATTCTGGACTTTATACTTATTTATCTAACCCCCCACCCCCTAACTGGGAGACACTAAACAAACATTTTGGATAAGAACTGGAAAAAATCAGAGGTACAATATATAATCAACTCAAAAGAAAAGGCAGTTTTTGTAATGGGGCGTGACGTGTGAGGTAGGAGGAGCCAAACACAGCAAGGGGATTAATTAAGCCCTAAGGCCACTAAGGCGGGATACCCCGCAGATAAGGGAGGAGACAAGACAATGAACAACGAACACCACTACAGACGCTACTAACCAGCTCACTGTCACACGCCAAGTAGAGCGCAAGGACAGGATTCTGAACAGCCAGAAATAATAGTACGCGCCCTGTCTCGGTAAGGAGACACATAAGAACGGGCGTAAAGGCACAAATAAAACAAAACAATAAGTACACATAAAACACACAACAAACAAACCCTGAAAACTAATGCAAATTACAAAATGAGGAGGCGAAAAGGAACGGAGATATAACGTTCCAAGGCTACTTTCAAAGACTCGTTTATCAAATGCAAAACATATCCACAAAATCGCCCAATCCTCCCTGTTACGGACGCGATAGTCAGAACTTTTCGCTCCCTCTGTATAAAAAAGAGATTGCGCTCACCACCGGTGTTTTGTTTTCTGTTACTGTCTTGTGTGTGACTACTGTTTTGTGTCCACACAGTCTAGCCTTTGCATTTGTTGTCCAAGAGTACTGTGTTCGTTCGTCATCCTCCTGATCGTTAATGCCTCAGGGGAGGGCGAGGTAAGTAGGTAAGATGCCCACGGGCTTACATCGCGCAACACGCAGTTTGGACTTTGTATAGATCCACCAGGCTAGTTTCCCCAGGCGGGTGCCGCCTCATGTAATTTTTGGTTTAGTTTAGGTGGGACAGCCAGCCAGGAATAGGAGATATGTGTATTTAGGTTAGGGGACTAGGAAGTGCCAGGGTCTTAGAATTAGCTGGGGAGTTTTGTTGATTTCATTGTTTTGGTACTCGTTTGTTATGGCGTCCTCCCCTTTGGTCTCCCTATGTGTTTCCCTCGTGTTGAGGTGATGATTATTATCCTTATTTGAAAATAAACCTTTTGTTACTTTTGGTCTTTTTACCCTCCTTGTCCTTGTAGTTCTGTTTTATATTCAATATCGCCATTGCCCAGCATAACAAGCAGTCACGGCATGTTACGTTTTCCCCCTTTCTACCCCTAGACGAGCCATCAAAGAGGGGTTCGTAATACTCCCTATAGGAAGACATGTACCGAAAGACGAAATCGGACCATAGTTCCAAACAAAATCGTCAAACTCCATATACGGAGACAGGTACCAAAAGGAACGAACAGGACAGGCTGCACCGGACAGTTACCGGCTAAAAGGACCAAAACGAGTTAGTATAAAATAAACGCCCTGCCTCTCCATGATGAAATATAACGAGGCGAACAGGAACAGGGATTTAACGTTCCATGGCTAGTTTAATAGGCTTGCAGTCAAATGCAGAAAACAAAGGGGTAAACACCCGATCTCCCAGGAGAGAGAAACATTTTACAGGTGAGCCGACGGAGCACCGTCGTCCCATAACTTTACTATCCAAAAAGACTACGCAAGCTTAATTGAAAACACACGCCCTAGCCTCTCAGTAAAATAATATGTAACGAGGCGAAGGAACAGAGAACTAACGTTCCGAGGCTATTTTCGGAAACATGTAGTCACACACAAACATGTCCACAACATCGCCCAAACTCCACACAAGGAGAAACATACCCGGAGAACGAACAGAACAATAGTCCCGAACAAAATCGTCCCGCAGGTAAAAAAGGCGAACAGGACAGCTGCAACAAATGACTACGCAAACTTAATCGAAAATAGCAAGCACTGCCTCTCAATATAATACAAAACCCTGACTCACAACAAAGGGGAACGCAGTCCACGAGAAGGAGACAAAACAGGGAATAAACGTACCAAAGCTACTCACTGGCTCACCGTAACACGGAAATGAGTAGAAGCAAACTTAAATAGCTCTCAGTGGCCACGCACAGGTGTAAACGCTAACAGAAGCTCCGCCAACTCAGCAGGGCGGAGCAAGCATCTACCAAAAGGGCAGCGCCCTCGCGTGGCCACCGAGGAAAACGACCGCATAGGGAAACAAAGTTCAAAACCATGACAGTTTTATAAAAACATGAAACCATTCCATTATACATTTGAATGGAAAATATTTCCACAATAACAAACCTTTCTGCCTGTTGTAATTTCATATTGTACTTTTTTTTTGTTCGTTTATTTTTTTTTACTATATGAACTTGGACCCCCCCCCCAACTCAATGGTTTCAGCCCCTGTATTGCTCCTCACTAGCTCAGCCTGCCCTCTCGTTTTGTTTTTGCCCTACGTGAAATGAAAGGTGAAATGGTTATTATGTGAAATGCAATGCCAAATTCACGATTGTTAAACATATTACAGATTGTAGGTTGCACGAAGCGGCAGGCGAGGGTGTGTGTGTGTGTGTGCTTGTGTCATTTGTGTGACCACAGTGACAGTCAGTGCTTGTTGCGGACTGAGGCCACTGGCATTATCATTAGCCTTTGCACAGCGTTGAGCACTGAGATTTGGCGTAACATTTGCACTTGCAGCAGAGCAAGCTACAATCAGCGTAGCTAGCCAGCCACTCACTTTCACCCTCCAAACGAGTAAATTAATGACAGACTGCCTGGTGGAGTCGAGAGAAATATCAGGTTCCAACCCACTATCCGTTTCACTCATTAAACTTTCAGCTTACTGTCCATGTTAGCTTGCTAACTAGAGCCAGCTCTAGGCTGCTGTGCTGTTAATGGGTGGAGAGAAAACAACATCAAAAGTGGATTCGCATGTAGGTAGCCTACATATTCGCGACAATCACACTGTGGTAACTTAATTAAAATGAATATTTTGCCTATATCACGGATTCTGTAAATGCTTGTTTTTACCGAAATTGTTTAACATTCAACTCGCAATGAATCCACACTGTGGACTTGTAACGTTAACGTAACATATGCTAGTCTATCAATAGCATACAGGAGACCTTCCTGATCGAGAGTAGCCTAATACGTTAGCAAAATATCTTTATAAACATTAAGTCACAGTTTGGATTTATAATGCTGATTTTGATAGGTCATTTGTGTTAATCACTCCTGTTAGTGGCTATCTCAATCAATTAAATCTCTGGCAGATAGATAGCTGTGCCGAATTAGCTAGTGCCTCTCTCTTTTTTTTTTTCTCCCGAATTTGAATATTAACGAGCAACTTCGGGTAGAAAAAAAAAAACTGTTCCAACGTATTATTCGTGCTTTCCCGAATAGGGTATTCGGCTCCAGATACTCCCCTACTAATTACTGTTACCATCCATATAGAACAATGCATGTTGCTAAAAATGTTATTTTCATTTCATCTTTGCTTGACATTTTTACCTCAAGTGTGTTTCTTGCCCTCAACGGAGGTGAGTGGGTGGGGTTTAGGACAGAGGAGGAAACTTCTTTAATTATAAACCCAGGACCACAGAAAGGCTAAAAATCCTGAATATTGTACCTTTAAGCAAAACGCATTTGATTTTGAAATTTCAGTCTTGCAGTTAAACAACTCGATACTACTGTTTCCTAGCAACTTAAACTCTGGAAGACCCCAGATATTCATTGCTATATGTATAACCACGGTATTTGTATCGTGCAGTCCGCATGTGTTATGAGGGAGTGGGAGTGTGTCGTGAACTCCTTCATTGTGAGTAGATTTTCATCTTATTGTCAACTTGGGAGTGGAACTGGGAAATCCATAAGCTAAATATGTGTTTGAGGGAATGCAAAATGGTGCCTATTAAGTTATTGTCCAAATTACAAAAAATAGGTGGACAAATTGAATGCTTGAAAGATGACTATAGAAATTGTGCAAAACAATGAGAGGCAGGATCTCTGCTCAGTGGCTCAGAAATGGCTCCATCTGGTGGAATAAGAGTTTATTACAGCTTTCAAAACCACAGCCCAGGTGCACAGACAACACACCTGCAACAAACTCCTCCCATTGTCTTCCCTAATAAAAAGGCTCCCCAGAGCTCCAGCAGGCTGTGATTCCTATGCAGCAAGTGTATAATGTAGGCTCTATTTTGACAGCCAAATAAAATTGTGTTTTTAGTTTGGAATTGATGGCAAGGATTGTTTTAACATGCCTGCTTATGAATCAGCAGACTGGAAAATAACTTCCTCTGTTTGAACAACTGATGACCACATTGGTAATCAACTCCGTTACGGAACTAATCATTCATGTTTGATTTGTGTTTACACTGTGAAACTGATTAGCAGATGGTAAACAGGAAGTGCTTGTGAGGTTTGCGTCAAGGGAAAGAGGTTGACATGAAAATGACATTTCCGGACCAATTTACTTTTCCTTAACAACACGGTAGCTGATCTACTAATTTTTTGTATAGTCTTAATCTGTAAACCTGAGCCCTGGTGTTTTAAGGCCTGCAGAATATTGCACTCTCTCTCTGTTACAATTAAATACATTTTAATGATTGTGTTTGCATAAGTGATACCATGCAAAGAAGGGAATGTAAAGTAATTATATAAACAGACTCCAGTGTTAACATTAAATGAGATGTCCTGTGGAGAAACTCCATTAAAGCAGGCCCTTTCTGTCATTTAGTAATTTCTGTTTTCTGCACAACACAAACATATGCTTGAGAGAGAGAGAGAGAAATAAAACTCTGCAATACAATAATTGCTACAAGTTTGTTTTGGGGGTGTCCAGTGGGAGGAGGCAACTTTGACTGGATTGCAAAATGTGAATATGCAATACGGAAGTGTACTATGAGCTTAGGGTCGCTCTTGGTCCACTGGATATATCACTTGTTGTAACATGAAAACCAGCTTTTCTCAACAAGCATCATGGCTTTATCAGGGGTATACTAATTAGGAGTTGATTTAAATGGATGAATACCACCACACATTAATTGCCTGTTACTTTTATTTATTACCTAGGACTCGCAATTATCGTTTGTCACAGTGTTACTCTGCTTTGTTCTGCATGGATACGTGGCCATTACCCTATTACACATGCACAGAAAGTATAAAATGTCCATTACAGATTCATAATCAAAGCACAAGGACAAAATTCTAAAAATAAAATGAAAATCACAGCTTAGCTGACAGTATCAACTTCTATTATATCCAGTATCCAGAATCATTGTGAATAATGCATACATCTGAATCAATACATCTGAACAAAGAAGTTATGTTTTTTTTTTAAAGAATCACAATTGTGATGCTAATCAGTAAAATCCGTTTCATTAAAATGTGAAGACAGTTAGCGAATGCCCACCATCGATCCCGGGAACCGTCGTTGTTGTCCTCTTTTAATTAATGCGAAGACCAAAGTAGCCGAGAGAGCGCCGGAACGGGCGTTGGAGGCAGAAGCCGCCTTATTAAAGAGAAGGATGAAATGTGGTTGCTGCAGATCCTCGTGGGGCTTTCCTTTTGTGAAGACGCGCCAGGCCGTGCAGCTGAGCCCGCGGCTGCAGGGCAGGAGCAGACCTCAATTATACTTGCATCAGGAGCGCTGCGTGGGGAAGTACGCACGCCAAGCGCGCTCTTATTTAAGCTTTAACTAATTGGCTAAAAGCAAGCCAACGCAGCCTGAGCGCAGCTTCTGAGGAGCCAGAACCAGCCCGTTTATTTATATATGCTGCCAACTGAGGCGGAGGACGATCAATAAAACTATTACACTTGTTTCTCTCCTTTTACATTGTAATTACTATTTAACAGATGACCTTATTTGGGGAAACTTGTGAAGAATTAAAAGTGCAAAGTGCACGCATGGCTGTGTTTATCACCTTTTTTATTACACGGTTATAAAATCTCGTTCTGAAAGTCTCGGTATCCTTCGTAATGTAGTTGTCTTTGCAAAGGTAAAAGGAATGGCTGAAATAGATGACATAACTATAAGGTCTGTGGTAACATTGCATTACTACCATTATGGTGGTAGCACAACTGCCCTTTGCCACCCCCGATACACAAATCCAAAATCGGCCACGCAGCTTCATAGATCTCTGACTAACAATGGTAGTCAGAGCAACTATCAGATACCGGTTGAAGAAGCTCAGTGCTACTTCATACTTGACGCAATTTTCCAGATAGCTATTTCAGTGAAAGTTCATAATTATCTTCTTAGTACTGATGTTTATTTAACATTGATAAGTGCAGTAGCCTACCCTTGCAATATATAAGCCCAATAAATTCATGGCAAGGTGCAAAGTGGGGAAAAGGAGTGGGTGGAAACAGTCTGTTATTTTTATTCACTTATTTGATTTTGTATGCATTTATACCACTGTTATTTGTGTATTTCCATGAATATGTTTTAGCGACTTGTTTCTTTGTATGAAAGGTGTTATGTATATCGTTTATTATTATTATTATTATTATTATTATTATTATTACATACAGTAGGCTATTTATATTGTAAGAGACATAAATGTCCCTGCCCTATATGACAGTGCATTATTAAATATTCAAAGTGACGCATTGATCATCATCAATCCATAAAGAATATTTGGTTATACTCTATTATTTTACAATAAACCTGTTTTTCTCTCTATGCAAATGAAAAAGAGCCGTAAAAACTCTTTCTACTCTCCGAACAATCATGACAGCTTACCTTTTAAAGACCCGTTCTGCAGAAGCTCTGCTGTTTTTTCCTGCCTCTTTCTTTAAAAACATAGGCCTAAATAGTTTGAATGGGCGTGGAGTAGCCACTATGGCATAACACTCCCAGAATGGGTCTTTAAACGGTCCACTTTTAAATCAGATCATGTTTCCAGGCTTTTTTTTTTCACATTAAACATAATCAAACTATTGCTTATATAGCCTTTAAAGGTGCACTATGCAGGATTGTTACTCATAGAATAACCATGCTCATATCTATTGTGCACTGGCCAACTCTATCAAACAAAGTACTCAAAACCTTGCTCCTCTGCCTGTATTTATTATTCTAAGATGTGTTCGGGACATTTATGGGCATGGCACTCTTTTCTGTGTGGGGAGGGAGTGGTGGGTGTGGCTACAGAGCCTGTGGGGTGGGATCATGTTTCAGCTGAGCGTTTGTAGCCAGCTGGCTACTGCAATGGCAGACGTGAAGCACAAAGCCTACAGCCAAGCAACAAGCAGACAGCGTGCATTCAAGAAGCAGTCAACCTAGGATTTGCTTTTAAGCAATGGCGACAGCTGAAGTTTTGCAAGGGGTTTAAAAGCAAGGAGTTTTACAAGGAGTTATTTTCTGTTGGACCTGTAAGTAACGTTGTCATAAAATTTCTTCTTACCGTGAAAATCGACAACTTGTTTACATTCTCTGACAGATGTTAGGGAAATCTATCACCACAGCAGCACTTTCGCCACAAGTCAGCAGTTATGCCGGGAAGTGCCCTCTTTTTACAGCTTGTAGTTTAATGAACTAAAAAGTGGCCTGTTTAGTCCCAAAGTTATCATAGCCATAGGCTAGGCTACGTGTAGCCTATGTTTTTATTTTTTTTATTTTTTTTTGAAGGGTTTCCGCGCTATTATGGTTTTGAAAGCTCCACGCTATGATGCAGCTGTAATGGGACGTGACGTGTGAGGTGGGAGGAGCCAAACGCAGCAAGGGGATTCTTTAAGCCCTAAGGCCACTAAGGCGGGAAACCCCGCAGTTAAGGGAGGAGACAAGACAGGGAACACATGTACCAAAACTACTGACCGGCTCACTGTCACACACTAATGAGTAGAAGCGCAAACGCCAAGTTTTCAGCAAGAAAACCAAACAAGGCCAATGGAACAGAGCACAAGGTTCCCATACTTCTACGAGCAAAGTGACAGAAGAAAGAGCCAGAAACAACAAACGCCCTGTCTCAGCAATGAGACGTATAAGAACAGGCGAGCAGCATAAATGGTACACATAAAACACACACAACCAACAAACACTGAAAACGAATATGAATTAGTATACTAAGAGGTGAAAGGAACGGGGATCTAAAGTTCCAAAGCTACTATCGAGGGCTCGCAGTCAAACGCAAACATGTCCATAGCATCGTCCAAGCTCCATATAAGGAGGGACACACCCGGAGAACGAACAGAACTACAGTTCCGAACAAAATCGTCCCGCAGGTGAAAAGGACGAACAAGACAGCTGCACCGGACATCACCGGCTAAAAGACCAACACGAGTTAAATAGAAAATAAATGCCGTGCCTCTTGATAAAGAGGAATGTAACGAGGCGAAGGAACAGATATAACATTCCATGGCTAGTTTGATAGGCTCGCAGTCAAATGCAACGACCAGGAAGCAGGAACAGAAAAGAGCCAGGGGAGATAAGTCCTAATAACTACATCTACATAGGCAAATACGCCAGGGGGGACGAGTCCTAATAGCTACTTCCACATAGGCAAGTACGCCAGAGGGGAAGAGTTCGAATAACTACATCCACATAGGCAAGTCCCGCATTGATCGAGAAAACGTAAAGGGGTAAACGCCCGATCTCCCAGGAGAGAGAAACATTTTACAGGCGAGCCGACGGAGCACCGTCGTCCCATAACTTTACTAGCAAACATGACTAATGCAAGCATAATTGAAAACACACACCCTAGCCTCTCAGTAAAGGAAAATGTAACGAGGCGAAAAGAACAGAGCTAATGTTCTAAGACTATTTTCAGAAGCGCACAATCCCGCACACACATGTCCACAACATCACCCAAGCTCCATACAAGGAGAGACTCACCCAGAGAACGAACAGAACTACAGTTCCGAACAAAATCGTCCCACAGGTAAAAAGGGCGAACAGGACAGCTGCAACAAAAGACCAATGCAACCTTAATGGAAAATAGCACGCACTGCCTCTCAATAATGGAAAATGTAATGAGGTGGAGGAACAGAGATAACATTCCATGGTTACTTTCATAAACGCGCAATCAAACATAAACATGTCCATAGCATTGTCCAAGCTCCATATAAGGAGGGACACACCCGGAGAACGAACAGAACTACAGTTCCGAACAAAATCGTCCCGCAGGTGAAAAGGACGAAACAGAACAGCTGTAACTAAAGACCAACGCAAACTTAATCGAAAATAACCAGCCTGCCTCTAAGAATAAATAAAACCCTAAAATCAGTATGATACAAATGCCCTGTCTCTTAGTAAAAGGCAATGAATCTAGGCAAAACGACAAACAAAGGACAGACCAGAAAGCGGAGACTGAAATGAGCACACAAAACAGGAATTGAACCTGAAAGCTCAAAGCACAAAGGCCAGTACCGCAAAACTCCAATAAAAGCACAACGGAGCAAAACGGTCTCCTTAAAACCTAGATCTAATCATACTATTAAAACTTTAAAAGGGCAAAATAAACCGCACACAAAACAGCACAACTAATACCAGAAAATACACCACAGAACAAACAATAAACAATTAATATAGAAGCCCAGAGCGAAAGAAACATGGGCTTAAATAGCTCACCCCAAAGCAAGCACACCTGTCTTGGTAATCAGACTTCTTCCGTGAAAGACGAGATGGAGCCAAAACACCACTAAAGGAGCAGCGCCCACGTGTGGTGACCGAGGAACACGACCGCGAGGGAGAAAGGGTCATAAACCATGACAAGCTTTGGCAAAAATTGGTATGCAGTAACAGCATAGCCTTTTTCTTTTGCTTTCAAAAAAGCATTTCCCAATAATTGCTGACTTTATTTAGAATTAGTAAAGATGTAATATTATATTGTAGCCTATTTGAGAAAAGAAATAATATTTGTATAGAAATATCTTCATGAGAAAGTTATTTAATTTAAGGGTATTAGCTAGCTTAACTATGTTAGGCATGATATGGTCTGCTAATGTTACTTATTCCTCACACGATTCCATCTTTACTTCCCAGTTGTAAATTAATGTTCAATAGCCTATTGAACAAGCGCACCCACCGTTTTTTGTGCTAGACATTTAGGGCACTGAGCTGGCTGAATTTCTCACTGCCTCAGGAAGCGGGACTGAGATCACAAGCTTGCAAATGGATTTGATACTATCATATAATTAAATAAAATAATTATTTAAAACTTATGATTTTCTCAACCTGGTGTCATTTGTGCTCGCATGAATGATTATAGCTTTAGTGTAGTGGGTGTTTTTAATGATGATGGGAGCTTGATTTATGTCATTCACTCTCGCACAGAAAACAGTAGCCTAACTTACATGTTAAAATCTGTTCCGCACGATAGAATCCCCCGTTACAACTGTGTTCGTCGGAGATGGCAGTAAGGAATACAATGAGGCAGATAAAGGAGGGGTCGAGCTGAGAACTTCAAAACAAGTTCAAAAGTGTTTAATTCATTGTTAGAACACTGCCGAATTACTGTTACCATCAATATAGAACGCTGCATGTTGCTGAAAATGTTATTTTCATTTTATCTTTGCTTGACATTTCGCTTGCTGCACTGCCTCAAGTGTGTTTCTTGCCCTCAACGGAGGTGAGTGGGTGGGGATTAGGATGGAGGAGGAGACTTATTTGATTGTAAACACAGGACCATAAGAAGGCTAAAGATCCTGCGTAGTGCACCTTTAATTAATCAATAAAATAAGGAAGTAACTGGCTCCTATGCTGCATCTATCTTGCTCCTAATTTAGCTGCACTGTTTCACAACATTGGCAAGCTAGTTGTTGGTAAACTTTAGTTTGCTATGATAACATAGTACTAATTTTAGAAGCTAGCTTTAGCAAGCTAGTGATTTTCTATAGGCCAGTTTGCTAATACAATAACACTTAGCTACCTCGTCCGCCATAAAGCTAAATATTACTTGCATGTCCAAACAAAGTAGAAAGGAAGGTATTTTGTGCTTTCTGATGGCATGCACTGATCTGCATTTTTCCATGTTTGCGAAAGATATTTTGATATCTTATAACGTTAACAATCAGCGGTGGAACTGACTACTCAAATGTACTGTAATTTTGCACTCGCTGTGTGTTATAGAATTGTAGCATAACGAGAAAGCCGCGCACTTTGCTGTAGCTTTCAGGTCTGTGTGTATAAAGAGGGGAGGGAAGGGCTGGTGTCAGAGCATGTGCAGGCAGGCAAAACTGGCAACTGATGAGGAGTAATAATTTACTGGCACACTGTGCCTGGCAGCTCAAATACCTTATGAGCCAATTTGGTGGCTGAAACAGAATGAAGTTTACCTGTATGTTGCAGGTGCTATTCTGACTGTCCAATGGCATAGTGTATAAGCGAGGAATAAAGCCAATGCAACAGAGGAAGAGCTTATGTGCAAATCCTGGGGCTCCTGAAATGAGTGAGCGACTGCGTGATTGGCAAAAGAGCCTTGTTAATTACTATATTAATTACACCTGAAATTCCAGGCTGACCCTGTGGGATTATTGAGGAGGACGGATAGGGTGGGGGTGGATGGGGGTTTTCCTTAGTGTGATGGTCCCTTTTGGGCCCTTTGTGTAGTTGTCCTCCTATGTGACTTAATTATAGTTAATGATATAAGATCAACTACGGCAGATGAAACGAAAATAAACGGCGACGCGAATGGATCAAGGTGAATTGCAGAAGCAGGCGCAATAGGTTTCCAGTTAAAATGTGAACAACGGCACACTGGCATTTTCATTACATTACATTACAGGCATTTAGCAGACGCTCTTATCCAGAGCGACTTACACAGCATTTTGCATTTATACATAGTATCCATTTATGCAGCTGGATATATACTGAAGCAATGCAGGTGAAGTACCTTGCTCAAGGGTACAACGGCAGTGTCGTACCTGGGAATCGAACCTGCAACCTTTCGGTTACAAGCCCAGTTCCTTAACCACTGTGCTACACTGCACAGTGGTTACTTCTATTGCATAATATCAATCAATCAATCAATATTTATTTATATAGCGCATTTCACAAGTTGTCACAATGCACTTCACAGCAAAACCCAGCCTAAACCCCCCACAAGAGCAAGCCAAGGGCAACAGTGGCAAGGAAAATCTCCCTGGTGTAACTAGGAAGAAACCTTGGAAGGAACCAGACTCAATGGGGGAACCCATCCTCCTCTGGTCGGCTCAGGGTCTAGGGCTTAAAGACCAGCATGGTCAAAACAGCCAATGTCCATGATAATATCATTTGCAGCAGCTAGATGACAGTCCAGATGTGGCGGCAGTGATGGTGGGGAACAGGGCGCCGATGGCGGCGGGAGCAGCTGGCAGCGGTGGTAAGGAGGGAGGGGCAAGCGGCAACGGACAGGAAGCCGGACAGCAACTCTCAAGATGCGGGGCATAAGCCCCGCCGGCAGAATGTAGAAAAAGAGAGAGAGAAAACAGTTAGGGAAAGTGTAATAGAGCAGCAGGAGCACCAACTGGAGGGGTGGGGGGTGGGGAAGGGGTGGGAGGGTTGTACAAGTGCCCCCGCCAGGAGTAATCTATGGCTGCATAGCTATGAAGACAGAGTTTGAGAAACCATGCAGTCATGAGAGGGAAAACAATCCTACCCACCTATCAAGAGCCAGCCCAGGAAGATGGGGTCACAGCTGTTGACAAGTGACAGTAAGGAAAGGATGCCACCCCACATTACTCTATGGCTAAATGCTTCTCTGGTCCTGTCTCCAGACTATAGCTCATTATAAGCCTGATCATAAAGGTGCGTTTTTAATCTAGACTTAAATATTGAGACGGTGTCTGATTCCCTTATAGATTTTGGCAGGGTGTTCCACAGTAGTGGCGCTCTGTAGGAGAAAGCTCTACCACCCATCAAGTTTTTAGATATTCTTGGGACTACTAGGTAGCCTGCGTCTTGGGAACAAAGTGATCTTTTTGGCTTATATGGTAAAAGCAGATTACATATATACTGTACACTGGCGCAAGTCCATTTAAAGCTTTAAAGGTCAGAAGCAAAACCTTAAAGTCTATCCTAAACTTAATTGGTAGCCAATGAAGCGATGCTAGTACTGGGGTAATATGCTCATATTTCTTAGTTCTAGTTAAAATGCGAGTGGCTGCATTCTGCACAAGATGGAGATTATTTAGCAAGGGCAGCCAGATTGTAAGAGGGGAGTCAAAGGCTGCCATGTGTGAAGATGCTTCAAAGGACCAGAGGGCCTTGTAATGAAACAATATAACTCTGACTTCCTTTGGGTTTTCATCCCATTTGTTCTCAAGGATGTTCTCACCTGGAAGTGACTGTGATAGGAGGAAGTTGGACTGTTTGGTCATGGGTGTGTTTGTGTGTTCTAGGGGCACTTATGGCAGAAGAGGCCATTAAGCCCCTGGCCAAAACAATACATCTGGGATCTGTCCCGTCTCTCAGGCTGACACCTCAGTTCATTGCACCCCCCTTCTCTCCTGGATTAAGACTCAGTTTAAATGGTCAACAGACCATGTAAAACTTACTAACATTGCACATGTGATTCTTATATTGTTACATTATGTCTTATGTAGTAGTAACAGGAATTGCATGTAAAATGGTTCATCAGAAGGGAATTTTCATGACAACTGCAACATAATAATATTTAATCTGGTAATAATAATCATAATGGTAAGCTGTTTGGTATGGATGTAATCCAGTAAAATCAAGGAATCAAATGAGATACATTTCATACCAAATGAAGTTTAGTAAAACATAGTTCCAATAACTCAGGAAAAACTGTAATACTGGAATGTCCTCTCTGGTAATCAACTCCTTTTCCCTTCACCCTACTCAGCAACAGTGGGGGTTTAGATTCCCGATTCGACCACACCTCCAGGTTAATTTATGACACTGCCGCCTGGATCAAACGCAGGATTTGGCTTAAAAGAAAGGGAGACACACTTATCTGGGAGCATCGTATCCGATCTCCCACACCGTGCAGATTGTGTATTTTGGGTAGGGAATATCGCAATTCGATTTCCCACACCTGTGCAGATTTCTGTGTGTGTGTGTAGCTGAAGTAGGCCGGTAAGATATTTACTCTGTGTTTCTTTTCTTAATTTCTATGTTTTGTAATTGACCTAATTTTAAGATAATGACCTACCTGCCTGTGAATAAATTCTTATTATTTTAACTTGCGTGGTCTCCATGACTCTAATCCATTTTTTACCCTTTCAGCCTAAATTACGACTGAATACTCGGGGAAAATTCTGACCAATGACCAACTGATCAGTGGCGGGGTACAGAAAGTGGAGATTCTAAGTTGGTAGGTGGCTAAGGTCGGTCATTAACAGGTTTAGTGAATGTACGGCTCTGGGAATTTGACGTGGAGAGCCCATGGACGTTTTTACGTCGGTTCTTGTCAAATTCGCCTTAAGGAGCCCATTTAGTGCGCGCTAACCTGGGCTCGCAACTATCGATGTAAAATATAATACATGTATTGTGTTAGCCAGACCCCAACCTCTGAGTTTCTCCACCGAACCGAGATTCGGCAATAGTGTTAATCCCGGGAGCATATATTGAGTAATGGTGGCATACATGGATGAGTCAAGTGTAACCACTCTGAGCTTCACGCATGATTAAAGTAAATTCTAAATTATATTTTAATAATTACGAGTAAACCAATTGTAACTGTTACGCTTACTGTTTGTGATCATAGATATATTTGATGTGTCGTTCAGCTCCTGTGTGAGTGTTCTAATGCTCTCATTAGAATATTGGCATTTGGACGATAGGTCGGATATATCCGTGATGACAACATGGCCCCATTTACGAACGGAGAATAAGACTCATACTGATCCGTTTCAGGCCTGTCTTAAGCGGGATATGGAGCAGCGCATTCATATCTGACTCATGGCGACGGACTCAGTATCTTCTTAAATGTACATGTGATATATTCATGAACGGAGGATAAATCACTAAACTCTTTTATTTACATCACAACAGCAGAGGACAAACATATTTACTCCTTCCCCTCCAGCTATTCCCTCATTGGTCTAGCTGCGAGGGTTCTACAAGATAGCAGGGCATTACAGTAATCTAGCCTAGACGTAACAAAAGCATGGATCAATTTCTCTGCGTCCCCTATTGATAGGAAGTGCCTTATTTTAGCTATGTTCCTTAACTGAAAGAAAGCTACTTTAGATATGTTTTTTATGTGCGCGCTAAAGGTTAGATCTGGGTCTATAGTAACACCTAGGTCTTCTCATTCTGTGCTCTGGGCCTAAATTATGTCTGGACAGCTGGTATGGAAAAGCTCTCTTTCAGCTTGGCGGAGTGGATGGAGGCCGCAGAAGCAGGTACAGGAGAACCTCAGCCTCTCCACCCAATCGGCTTTCCCTTTCAGACGCCGATAAACCTCCTCTGAGGTCCCACGCGCTAGCTCCGCCCCTCCAGCTAAGTTCAGCGCCACGATGTCAGTACATCCCCAAAATGCTGAACGCAGCACAAGTACACGCGCACCTCCCTTCCCGATGAAATGCCCCCCCACCTGCCCCTCTTCCTAAAGCCCTGCATGAATATGTAATACTGCGATGCCCCGCCGAGGGAAACAAGATTTCTGTACGTCATCCGGCAGGCTAGGTCAGACGCTGTCGCTGGAATGTGTTTCTTTCTTTCCCCCCCCCCCCCCCCCCCCCCTTACTGTCTTCCTGACGTGGTCACTCTGTTTTAAAGGGGAAAAAAGGAATAATTCATAAATAAAGCCCCCGTCAGTGACGAGAGGGAGCCCGTGTAGCTGTGTGTCTGCTGGTAATTGCACGTGCTCATGAGTGGCACGGCGGAGATTAGCCTGGAGGCCAGAATAGCGCAACACTGCACCACACACACACTCCGCGGGCCGCCTTCACCGACACGCTGATTGACAGCTGCGCTGCTGCCCTTCCATTATTCAGTAGCCAGCCTAGGGGGCAGAGGGGGAGATTGCCTGCGTGTGTGCGTCCGTGTGTGTGTGTGTGTGTGTGTCCGTGTGTTGTGTGTGTGTGTGTGTCCGTGTGTTGTGTGTGTGTCGGGGGTGAGAGGGTGGATACGTTTGTGTGCGGAGTGCTCGGAGACATCTTCTTTGGTTGGAATTTATGAATTTACTACAGAGAGGAGAAACAAGGCTCTGAATAAATAAACAAACCCGAGAATGTGAAGACTGTACAGAGCGGTTCTAGAAAATCTATAGGTATGAAGTGCAAGGCCTTAGGTATGGGAAATAAGATGCTCCATGACGAGAATACACCTCTATTAAATGTTGAACTGAATGAAAGTGTGTGAATCTGGTTTCGGATACCTTTGTTAAATACCTGCTATACCAAATGGGGGAAATTAAGACATTGCGTAATGTTTCCGTTGTGTGATTTCAGTAACACTTTGACAGTGAGTGAAATATCTGCTCATCGGAAGGTACCATTCACAACCTGGTCAGCTGTGGTTTTGAGGTATTTTCTCTTTAGATTAGTGAGGACATTGTATTCCTGTTCTTTTGGATGGTAGGAATTCTCTTAAAACCTGCACTGGCAAAATGGGGTCCTTTGCAAATCACACTGTCTTTCACATTCAGTGCAGGACCCCATAGATTTCAATTATGTGCTTTTTCTCTTCCCATTGGGTTCATTCTCACTTAAACATTGTGTAATTGGCCAGTCTGATCATGTGATTCAGTTGAAACGTATGAAGCCATCACAGGTACCTCTTGGAGAGCTGTAAAACACAAATCAGTGCAAAATGAATTGCCTCATGCTGCAATTATAAAGTGACTGTACCATCATGCTGTATGGTAAGAGACTACCAGAGATGTTTTATTGACCATTCCACAGTGCAGTGGTTAAGCTGTGCTTAAAAAAAAAATAAGATCCTGTTTTATTTTGTGGGAAGCCAAATCTGCCTGCTTCTCAGACTCCCAATTGCAATAAACTCAGCAGTGGACTATAGAATCCAGCTGTGTGTAAAAATGACTCTCGGTTGGAAATCTGTTCACTTACTGGTGTACTTTATGGGATGCTAAAATCTGGGACTAACTTCAAGGAGGAAGACCCATGTGAGTGACATTAATACAGTGAGCTGTGAGCTCCCATTAAGATCCACAGTTGAAACAGATTTTGTTTTTTTGTTTTTTTTCTGGGGTCTGTGCACAGTTGCGTTTTTACACACAGTTGCCTTAAATTTTTTAGGAAAAATTAAATTTTTAAAATTTAAGTATGTAAGGATGGGAAAACTCCTTTTCTTCTCCATAATTTGGAATTAAACCCCATTAAACCCATCGAGGATGACTTCAGGTGAAGTGCACATGCTCCTCTGATGCTCTCACCCATAACCTAGTGACTATACCATGCAACAGGCCACACAATACTAAAGGTAAGAACCAGCACCCGTTAGAGGAGAGGAGTTTCTCTAGCTTATGACAATTTGCAGCCTGTAGGCATATTGTTGGAAGGATGAACTCAGAGGAACAGCATGCAGCTACCCTTTGCTGGACTAAGCCAATTGTGTCCCACCAACTGGAACTAGTAGGCTAATGACATAGCCTGGGTTTAAACCTGTGATTTCCATAGGGCCCAGCCTCTGCTCCTGATAACTGCCTCTGCACCCATTACTAAGGTTTTTCCATGCATCCCGAAAATAAAATTCCACACCAAAGTTTTTATGGTGAACCCAATGGCCGTTCCAGTGCCCTTTTTATTGGCATGTTTTTTATTCTGGAGAATCGTGGTGTTCTGGTGTTGGGGTGCTCACTCACTGCTTTAGCTGTGACAGGTTTTCCATAGCAACAAAGAGGTAGAATTGGCTGGACTCCACTCTTAGAGATACCGTATGCACACGCACCCTTGGTCTGCCTCTATCTGGATCTCCCACATAGGGCCAATCAAAGCTTGACCCACCTCCTTTAAGGTGAAGCATTGGACTCCAGGCTAGAAAGGTAAATAAATAAGATTATGATGAAAACAGATTATCAGATTGATCAAATTTCCCGTTTCAAATGAAAGGGGTGAGCGTGTCGAGCTTCCTCCCCTGTCCGTGCTGCAGACGATTAAATCCGATGCCAAGATGAGCGACAGCAGATAAAAGCAAGTTTATACTGCCCAGGGGCACTGTTTGTTCACTGCTTGTCACCTTTATTTATTTGCCTATGTATTTTATTTATTCATTCTTTTTTCTTTTTTTTTACTTCTAAAGACAAGATTTGCACATTATTTGCAAAGCAGACATGTTTATCCGGAGAAGCTTCAATTTGACATGTTATCAATTTATACAACTATATATTTATTGAAGTAGTTCAGGTTAAGTGCTTTGCTCAAGGGTACAAAACTGGTGTCACACCGTGGATTTAAACAGGTCGCATTTCAAAGCTGGCTCTTTAACAGTGATGACACTAAGTTCTCAACAGGAAAATGCTCACTCTTTTTGTAAAAGCAGAGAACAAATGCACATAAAATATATAGGTTTGCAGTGAGGGATGTACCAAAGGTCTATATTATGAAATACATTCCATGCTTTAATAATCACACGCACGCACGCACACACGCACGCACGCACGCACGCACGCACGCGCGCGCGCACGCACGCACGCACGCACGCACGCACGCACACACACACACACTACTATAGGTAAATGACAAGCTAAGATGGGATGAATGGCTTGTTTTGTCATCAGGTAGTCATAATTATGTTCTTATTGTATTCCTCTATATGAATGCTACAAAAACCCTCACGGCAGCTTGTACTACCATGTTTCTAGTAAAGGAGAAATATATTTTTATTAGGACCATCACGCCAGTTTTTCTCCATTTGCTTTCTTGCCGGGGGCTTGGTTTGTGTCAGTGGTAAAACCTTTAATGTCCATGGTTATTTATTCAAAATGAAAAAACAAAAACGTTCATGTCCGTCAGAGTCCTGTACATTTTTAAAGTGCCCGTCAAGGAGCGTGAGGATGCCGCTCACGCTCCTCACAACCCATTCTCACATGCACTTCAGTCCTCCGCCAGCAAGAGGTCGACATTACCTTTTTGTCAAGCTACGTGTCGAACAATTATCCCATTTGCACCACTCCAATCATCTGCGTTGATAAAGTAATTGCCACAGACTATGACTCACAGTTATGGTAGTGAGCAATACTTGCATGTTAAATTCAGTTCAATTGTACAGGACTGCAGACATGTCGCAGTAGTATATTGAAAAATTGCACAGGGGATGTTTGTCTTTGTTTGAAGCAGTTCCAACAAAAATATAAAGTTCTAAATTCTGCGATTAAATTTGATCAGTTACAAATGTGGTGTGTCACATTTGCACATTTGCTTGGGATGAGAATCCCGACAGCCTTAAGAAATGTGTGAATTAAACAGAAACATGGCTTATTTGTCAGGTGGATCACGGTTGAATATGTTGAGTTTTTCTGCAACTTCGCTGAATGACCTGACAAATTAGTGTTTCATTGTCTGCGCTGTGCGTCTGCTGACCCAGTGCATGATATTAATTTGTAAGCTGTTCAATATTAATGCATATTTTGTAGATTCTGACATCATGATTTTCAAACCGCCAGATAAAGACACCCAGACTCTTGCCATTTTCAGCGATTAACGGGAGGTGTGTCTCCAAACCCGTATCCCTCAACAGTGCCTTGAGCTCTTTTAGCACAACAGTGTTTAGTGTGACATTTCCATTCCCACAAATCTGGGTTAAAAACGGCAATACTCGAAAGGTTTAAATATAATTTTTAATAGCTTTCGAAAGCTTTATATCACATTTACGTTTCATGTGAAATTTATGTTCATTTACATGTCAGTTGAGATAAATACAATAAATGTCACAATGAATCAAATTAGCAGTGTAATAAATGTGACACATTTGTGAATGTGTAGCAATGGAATTCCTGATAGGGATCCGATAGGATTATCATCTGTGTCGATCAGGAAGGCAGGATGAGGAAGTTTTCCATATTTGATTCCAATTGACCCAATCAGAATGTACATTTGTTACCACGCTTGTTCACAAAACACGGCACATCTAATTGCTTTGATGGTGTCTCTTAGGTTTTGTGTCACGTTGATTTAACTCCCTGACTGAGTGTCAGTTGACAGGACTTGGTTCAATAATGCATGGGGCTCATAAGAACACTCACGCTCCACCATGAAGGAGTGGCGTCGTTTCCCTTTCATGGTGCTACATTCATTGATGAAAGATCTGCCTTTCATGGTGCAAAATTCATTAAGGCGGATGTCATAGGGGGTTTTAAGACCTGTATCTGGGTCGGTCTTGTAACAAAGAAACCCTTTCAAGTGTCAAGTTCAAGTGTGAATTCGCATCTGCTCCAAGAATATTAAAAATGCATTCCATCTTCCCCTGGGGTAATTATAAAGTATATGGAGTATGAAAGTATACATGATCTGTCACCATTGCAGATATTCCGGTTAAAATGATAATTCCAGCTTGTGAATGTTACCTAAATTGTGAATAAGAACATCTGCTCAATGAGGTTTCAGACAAAAAGTGTGGCACTTTTCAAATTATGGTCTACTGCACCTACTTTTTAACATTTGTCCTTTTTTTACTTCTTCATTAGTCCGCCTTAATTAGGGGGTGTATGCTTCTGCGGGGGAGATGCTTCGCCTGAATTGAATCAACATTTGTCTTTACCTTTGTTTTATACATGCAGGTATATACTGTGGACAAGAGATGCAGAGTGTAAAGCCATGCTAACACAAACTATAGACCTAAAGCTACCTATCTCACCTTTTGGGAAGGCCTTAGACATTTTAAGCCCTAGCACTGCAGACAAAGCACTGGATGAATTTTTAATTTAATCCATGCCTAGTTGATTTTTACTCATATGAAGAGCCGATTTTTTTTTGTTTCATTAACTCATTAAAAGATTATTTCATGCTGTAAACCTACCCTTTCATTTTTAAAAACATGGATAATCATAATTCTTATTGTTCCTATTATTATTATTACTACAGTTTTGCAGGGTTACTTTACAGCATCTGTCTCTCTATATTCAGATGTCAGCCCTGTGCATCTGTGATAAGGTTTTTTAAATTATTTTTATTTTTACTTTACCCCAGTAATGAACGAGATAAAGGTGCTAAAGATTAGCTGGAGCCATCTGGGTATGTTCCCAAGCACTTCCCACGGTGTGAGGGGATACAGTGCATGACTCGGGGTTGGGGTGTGTGCGAATGTATGTATATGCGGGAAGAGGACAGCGAGAGGCACTAGAAACCAGGCCTCAGTCTAGGGTGTTGATTGAGATAATTATACACTCTGTGGGGTGTCTTTGCTAATGAGTTTACTCAAATTAAATATTTATTCTTTCACTCGCTGTACAAGGAGGCTGGGTCTTAAAAGTGCCATATTTAAGCGCATAGTGTCCTCTTTATACAGCAGTAGTCCTTTCTTAAATGCATCACATTCTTTTTTTTAATAAATTGTATACAAATATATAAATTGTATATAAATAACTTGTGCTTTAGGTTCTGTGCGTGGGTTTACAAATGTAATGTTAAACCGCTTCACAATAAGATGCAAGGAGAGACAGTTTATTGGGTCAGTGCCACCTCCAGTAATCTCAGCAGTGGCGGCACCCTGTGAAGCTGTCTCTAAAGTTTGCAGGAAAAAGGCAAAAACAAAATCTTTTTCAAGGTAAAGTCTGGAGTGTATTGCAGATGAAATGAAACGTGGCGTCAGCTTTCCGCTGTGGTTTAGGGACTGTGTGTTTGTTCTACTATTATAAGAAACCAAGCAACGTGTGCACTGGTTAGCTAGCTAAGTTAAGTTTGAAGTTGGGTGTACATTTTATATTTCGTCAATTTGAATGGCACGAGGGGCTCCTCTGCGAGGCTCCAGACTTTCTCCCCATCAAAGCTCATCACATCAAGGCTGTATGGGCATCTCGGCAGCTAGGACCGTGGTGGGTGTGGTGCAGAGCAAGAAAGTCTGTCTTAAAAAGTGTTTTAGTCTTGTTTTTTTTTTTCCAAGTAGGAAATATTAGCTTGTTTTATGTTACTATTTGTCAAGTGAAATTATCTTACCCCATTGGCGAATCCTGAAACGAGTCAAACTGTCTCACCTTATTGCCAATATTTTTGTCTTATTTAGCAAAAAGTAATAGAAGTAAGATTCTTAATACAACTACCCAACTGCAGAAAGCACTGCACATTTTTGGTCTAAACGAGCTCCCGTAGCCAGCTACGCTGTGCATTATGGGATGAGGAAGACGAGCATTTCCCCTTTCGCAACAACAACAACATGCGAGCATGACGAATCCGAGTAATCGCGTCTTCAGTGCATCAGGACATTATTTTCCAGCCGCAGCCGTGCCTCATTTATAAACTTTGCCTAAAGTGATAAATGCAAACGATGTAATAACCGATGACCAACGCCAAAATCAACCCGCGCAGTTGTCTCTCCATTGTGAAATCACAGCGAAATTACTTGGGGTGCGTCGTCTGCTCTTCTACTTCCCGGAGTTTCTTTCGAGTTTTCCCGCATGGAAATTCTGACCAATTGGAGAGCAGTTCAGGAACTACGTTTTGCTCCCACCCCAGACACGTCTGACCAATGAGTGAAATAAACGTTCTCACGTGGCTTGTGCAGCTGCATTTTGGTTCGCTTCACCAACTCATTAACTGATTCGGACCAGAGCAAACGAATAGGTGGGTCACTCTGAAGAAGTTGAGTACCAAAGCTGAAATTTGGTTGATGAGTAGATCTAATATATCTGTTTAATTGGTGTCAATTTCAGAAAAAGTTTTAACTGTCCACATGGTGATCCATTGACAAGACTGAAGGTTGTGTTTTTGACTTTTTTTCACCCGGACCCAACTTTGGATGGATGTCATTCCTTTACAAATGAATTGATTAGCCTGTACTTGCTTGTGGCCATAGATATACACCTATAGATAATACATCTGTGATATGGGATGTATATGTCCACTCGTATGGGCACAGGGTGACCTCGAAAATCACCAAAAACATGTGCGACTGAATAAAGTGGCTATTTTGGGTGCATTTAACTTGAAAAGGGAAGGGGGTACAAGTAATCTGAAAATGTAAAAATGGAATGCAATTTGGAAGAAAGTAAGTTAGGATACCAAGTTTCAGCTCTATAGCTGTTACCAATCCCAAGTTATAAGCTTCCAAAGTCGGAAAAAATCACATTTGCGCGTTTTCACGACTCGCGAGCGTGAAAGACTGAGGTTTTGAGCAAATTTCAGGAGGCCATATCTCGGAAACGACATGTCGTATGAGGCTAATTTTTTGTGTGTGTTAATTTTTCACACAATGGATTATGTTTCGTCCCAAAATCCACCCGTGTTGCAGTAACCAGGTGTACAGTAGTGGAGGTAACACTAAGCCACTTAAACGCAAACCACAACCTCAAAGATAAACTCAGTGAAGCGCAAAGTGATTTAAAAGACAATGTTTAATAACACAGACACTTATGGTAAGAACTAACTTAGCTATTCTCTGAACATATAACAGTTCGACAATATTTACAGTTTGGTTACACAGGCTGCATGGTCTCACCAGGCAGCAAATGTCCAAAATCAGACCCACGTCCAGATGGCAGAAGGGTCTTCTCTCCCTGGTCTAGCGAGAATGCAGCTTAGATGTCATTCAGCTACAATCGATCCAGTCACGGGTAAACTACTGACAGTCTATTAACCAAAGTAAGCGCAAAACTCAGCAGTAGTGCAGTGTCGTGATGGTCGTGGTGTTTGCTAGCATCAGGTACTCGAACTCTCGTGATGCAAACGGAGACAGTGTATTAATCCCTCTGCATCTTTTAACCCCGCTGTTCTGCGAAGGTCCTCGGCGTCCCCAGTTACGGCATCTTCTCAAACATTGCGACGTCCACGTCTCCATGTAGGCTGAAGATGGTTGCCAGGCAACAGCGAGCGTCTTCACTCAGCGCAGCTCCCAGGATCTCCGTAGAGGACCGTGACGTCAGCATCTCCATCGGCAGGGGAGACACAGACAAACCCAGCAACCCAAAGCCAAGCAAACACGAAACAATGCTAAAGACAAAACAGAGGGACGTAACAATTATTATGATGGAGTTTCATGAAAATCTGAGAGGGTCATACAGAAACTTTTCAGAAAACTGGTTGATTTGACACGGAATGACCCAGGTGTGAAAGGGAACCGAACCAGCTGAAAAACAAAACAATGTATCATTCTTGCATCTGGTGCGAACCAAGGAAGCGGACTAGAAGTGGACTATCAGGTGTGAAACTGCCCTAAGAGAACTTGACATCTTGTTAAAATTCTGGGATTGCAATTGTGAATTGGAACGAAAACCAGCATATGCAGGGGTCCTCCAGGACCAACTTTGGGCACCCCTGCTGTTAAACAACTTTACTAAGAAAAGTGTTCTGTTTCAGTGATCAATTTGGCTATTGATAAGTATTAGCTAGCTAGCTTGCTAACAGCGTAGCTACTGTTACTGCCGCGTGACCTAGCTAGCTAGGATTAGCTCCTCTTCATTGTGATAAATGTGACTAGCTAGCTAGCTATACATCAGTGGCGGCTCCTGAGCTGAAAATTGGGGAGGCAGAAAACTTCCCTTTAAACTGATTATTGGTCTTAATCATTTTTCAATCAGTTTCCTTGATTAACAATAGGCTACATCAGCGTTTAATTCACCAATTACTCAATGCCATCAAATGTAGCCAGTTCTTCTCAATGAGGCTATTAGGCAAGTAATAAAATTATTTTCACTTGCATCGCATAATTGTGCACATTTTAATCAACATTATAATTGTGGATACATGTGCTCTTCGTTCTCCGCACTCTTAATTACGAAAATATTCATGGAAATTAAACGATCTGAAAGCTCAGCTTTTGTTAGATTCTTTTTTATTGCAGGTTTAGCACAACCTCATCTTTTGTTAGATTATTTTTAAAAAAATAATTAAAAAAATTATCTAACAAAAGCTGAGCTTTAAGATCGTTTAATTTCCATGGATATTTTTGGAATTAAGAGTGCGGAGAACGAAGAGCACATGTATCCACAATTATAATGTTGATTAAAATGTGCACAATTTTGCGATGCAAGTTAAAATAATTTTATTACTTGCCTAATAGCCTAATTGAGGAGAACTGGCTACATTTGATGGCATTGAGTAATTGGTGAATTAAACGCTGATGTAGCCTATTGTTAATCAAGGAAACTGATTGAAAAATGATTAAGACCAATAATCAGTTTAAAGGGAAGTTTTCTGCCTCCCCAATTTTCAGCTCAGGAGCCGCCACTGCTATACATATACAACTTATGGTATCTGCCACGGTTTTGTTTTATAGTGTAAATAAACATCATTGGTGTAAACAGTGTTACATTTTTTTCATGTATTTCTTTTGTGACTTTTGATTGTATGAATGGTATAAGTGATTTTAAATGTGCTTTTTGGCCTTGATGCCCTCATGTCAAGTTTCATTTTGATCTTACTGCCTTCTAATTTGTCCTTTGTGCCCTGTAAAATTGTGGCTTTGCTAAGGCCAAAGTGGCCTTGCCCTAAAATTGTTGAAATCTAAGGGCTGGTGAAGACACAGGTCACACATTAAAAGCTTCAGCCCCCCTAATTCTCTCCTGAGCACATTTAAGCTGCCATTAATGTTACTGGTTTCTGAACTCCAGTTGAATGGGATTCTACCAAATGTAATTCAGGTGACATTTAGCTGCGAATCGATTGCGGGACACCTGGTTTGTGTTGTATGGGTGGCCGCAACTTTTTGCCTTTCAATCCATGAGGCCAAACATTGTGGTGCTCAGCTCTTTTAATGTGTGTTTGTTCATCTGAGTGTTTGCGTTTTTGGTTGTGTGTGTGTGTGTGTGTGTACTCTTGAGTGTTTGGTAGCGGGTATGCCATTCATGGCTGTGTATAAGATTGCACTTACATCCATATCTGTAATGAGTGTGTGTGTGTGTGTGTCTGAGCACATGCCTGTGTGTAGGATTGCATCCACATCTCTTTCTATTTTGTGTGTGTGTGTGTGTGTGTGTGCGTATGTGCGTGCGGCTGTGAGCATATGATAGAAAGTATATGAGCACATGTCTATGTACAGGGCTGCATTCTCTTTCCTATCTGAAGCATTCCTGATGAGGAAAATTGCAGGAGGAGCTGGGAGGCAGAGATTAGGCTTGATTGGAGCACTTAACACAGAGAGGTGGGAGAGGATGCGTGGAGTACTGTTGGAGTACAGTGCAGAGCCATTATCTCCTCCGGGAGGGACACCCGCTAGCCTGCTCCCCCTCTGAAAAACTCTCACTCGCCTCCATTGTTTTAGTGCAGTTCTGACTACCACACACAGCCCTGGCTACCACAATGCCTCTTTTTGTTCTGTTCACTTGAGAGAAGCTCGACATGGTGTAAGCATCACTGTCCCTCAATTTTATATATGAGCATTTTAAACATGTGCATTTGTATTACCTTTACCGGGAATAAGGGTTATTACCATGAATAGCAGTAACGGTTATATAAAAACAATATGGAGCCTCAGTCCTCCTTAATACTGTTTTCTGTGCAGGGCTCTACACTAACATTTTTTCCAAGGAGAACATGTGCTCTTAAGTTGAAAAATGAGTGCATCCCAATGAATAGATGCTCGTAAATGTTTTTCCCAGTTAGCTCCTAAAGTGGGAGCACTGTCGAGCCCTGTTGTGTATTTAGTTATCATAGGTGGTTCAGTATCAATTCTCTGTCTCCCCTCTTTCACCTCCCTGTAGGCTACCACTCCAGTGATCCGTCCATACATTGCTTGCATAATGGAATCTGCCCGATCAGTATCAATAATGTGAAAAGTCTAGGGGTCAGGTGTCAGGGTAGAATAAATATTGTGTACTGCCATCTAAAAAAATCCTTCTTTTAGGTTAATTATCTGAAGTAGGATAGGCTGATGGACTTGACCATTCCCTCAGTTCCCTGAGGAAAATTGCATTACGCCACGGTTCAGAAAGCCGCTTAAATTGGGAGAGAGAAATGCAGAATTGAATAGACAAACGAGTGAATTATTAAAGAAATGTCACGGGAGGAGCATTGACTGAAACGCGACACAAGCCGAAGCATTTATGCATCGCATCTCATCATCTTTCATCGTTCGTGCAGATTTTAATTTCATCAGGTTTTTCTGAAGCCTGTTCTTCTCAATCAATATTGCTAATAAATAGCTGCTCGCCGCTAGAAGCCTGAGGCACAAGCTGACGGGAGCGTTTATCTGACAATCTGTGAAAAACAACACCGCATAATGCCACTGCATGCAGGGAAAAGAAAATTAAAACCCATATTATATTTTACGTGTCGTATTAATGATAAATCATAACGGTAATAATAAGAGCACAATAATGCCATCATTTAATTGTGTCCATAATTATCGGACCAAAAAATTACCTTGTGCGTTTACGTGCAGTGGTTTGGAGTTTGCCGTTTTTAATCAATATGCTGATGAAGGTTTTGATTATTCCAATTTCCCTTCTGCCTCGATGGAATCAGGAGGAACTTGCTTGGTGGCACCCACCAAAGATAAATGACTTTAATCAAAAGCACAACAGATTGTAAAGTATGGCTATGTTCAGAGGCCCGCTGAACAGTCTTTGAAAATGAGATAGCCTACCTGGATGCCCATATCAGAATCCTGGGCATGAAAGAACAAGCCACCTTATTCAAAATGAAAATCATACATCCATTTTGTATAAAAGCACATCGCCAGGAAACCGCACGCCAGCAGATTAAACAGTTTTTAATTTTGCCTCAAAAAATCTGCTTTGAATCGATAACAACAGCTTTCTGCTCTCTGTTGAGCGTATTTCTGTCTAAGCCGTTTGCTAATTTTAATGGCTTAAATGCATCTTGGCCTTCTTTCAACCTAAAGCTGAACTCTGAAATGGTCTCTGTTCTTTTCATGTGAGGTGGGGGATGACTTCATGTTCGTGTGGGCGTGAACCGCGATCTAACCTCTGTGGGTCAAAATTGTAATGATAATTGGTCCAAGATTGCTGCATCCCAATCCAGGTCTCCGTTCAGATCCGAAATTTATCCTTTCTTCTTGTCGTTCCCTTCCCTTGCTTCAAGGGGCGAATCCCCAAAATGCCAGGATGAAATATGGGAGCCACACCAAGTGTGATTCGGATCCAATTTAAGAAAGGGGAGGGAGTAATTATATTCCCTCGCTCCCTCGTTTAACCTCCCTTCCACCAAGGGTACAAAATACAAGCTTCCAGCGAGAAGGGAATCCCACAAAGTAATGCTCCACATGGAAAAAGTGGGCGGTTACCACAGAACTATGTGGCGGTCACATTTCAACTCTATAGTGTTGCATTTCCGAAATGTTGCGGGGTCGGTTCAGTTTTGTTTTCGTTTGTTTCTCGTCAATCCTCCCTTGCAGAGCACCTTTTAAGATTGCTTGCTGCATGTAGCAAATTGCGTCACAAGATAGCTCCCTCGAGGGAAGACAGCAAGGGAAGGGAGTGTGTTAAATTGGAATTTGAATGCAGCCCAGTTTTTGCTCCACCCTTGTAAACTTCACTTGCAAACTTCACTTGGGAGGATGTGAAGCACATACCAATAAAACCTTTCCGCCCTTTCTCTGTGCAAACTATCCGTATTCTCATCACATAAAGTCCTACAATGTGTTTCTTCCCCTCATAGACTCAGCCAGCTGATTTCACTAATTAGTTCTACCTCCTTGCTGAAGAATTACGTTAATCAGCAAATCCAGGTGATTGGCGCAAAATCCTGGGGAGGACTTTTACTTTATGTCCCCTGGATTTCCACCTCTGCACTTTGGTTAGTGTTCAAATTGGTGGACTAACCACAACATGGGCCAGTTGAGTTGAGGAACCTACAGTGTGAGAAGTGTGCACGTGGTGCCACAGGGAAAAGGAGAACATGAGAAATGCATCATGACAGACACCCACATCCCTGTAGGAAATCGCAGTTATCAAAATAATTTTTTTTTGTTTTTTTTTGCAATGAAATTGCAGAGGGCATAGTTTCCATTTTTCAGGTTTCAATATTCCTGGGAAGCGGGCCTACCTGTCAGGTATCTTTGAGAATAATGACAGATTTTTACATTTCCCTGGAGTTCAGCATGGCGCTGTCAAAACAATTGAAAGATATAAATAAGATATTTTAAAATACACTTTGTTTATCGTCGATACGTTAACGGGCACAGAACAAAAAGTGGGAAGACATGAGCAAGTGAGGGACAGTAAATATATGCGGAACAGAGCCTACCACACAGGTGTGGCTCATACATTAATTATAGCTAGGGTCACCAGTTTTTCCAAAGCGGTTTTGCACCTGTGTTTCAGTCATCCCTCAACATGGGTCAGTAGAGCCTTCTTTGATCGCAAGTGTTAGACAATTACCACATTACACCTCCCCAGTTACCCATGTTGATAAGTCAATTGGCACTTAAGGATGATCGACAGCAATGCTCCCACACTGTCACGTGCTCCATCCAGTGCGGTTATTACAACTACAGGCATGTGGCAGCAGAATATTTTACAGCTTTGTTTGATATTGCAGTAGCCTACATGCATTAAAAAAGTGCAGCTGTATCACCTGCACAAAAGATAAATTATTTATAGTAATGAAATTGTTTGCATCGGTTGTAGGTTAATAAACAAAATTAAATGGATTAAAGCAGATGAACTGAAATTTTTTTTTAAAGTCAAAGGTTTATGCGTCATGATTGAATTTTAATCATTGTCCATTTTTTTCACAGTGTCCTGTATCATTGCTTGACGATACTTGATGTAAACGCTTCTCTGCATCGATGGAATTAATTGGAAAGGGAAAGCATCTTTTTGCTTTCTGAGGAATATTCGGAAAAATCTTCTCGCCTCCATCCCAGAACTCTCCCAGTGCTATTTTCTTGTGAATAATTTGTAATTGACATATTGACATATTAAATAACAGTTCTTGTCAAATCCTGGATCTGTGACCAGAGGGAGATTTGTCAACTAATGTGCGCAGACTTGCTTGGGGTCAAATACCCATACAGCCTCAAGGAATGTCTGTTGTGCAGGTTGAAAAAACACGACGGATTGCATTGGGGTTGCAATATGCTGTCACTGTTTCCGCAACTCCTTGGAATATTTTGACGCATTGGATATTTATTCTTTCAAATATCCCGTGTGCCTTCAGAGCGTTTAGTGTTCAATTTTTTGTCGTTCAATCTTATATATGTACATTTCACATATTTTACTTTCTCTACTCGCAAACCAGCAGATCATATCAACAAGGTAATTGGCATGTTCAGCCATTAACATGAGCTGTTCCCCTAAACCCCTGTAGCACAACACCTCCCAGAGCAGCAGTATTAGTGAGATTTCCATCTTCAGGTACACAAATCTGGAATAGGAATTGAGGTCCTGGGAATGGCAGGTAGACCCTAGCAGAATACCAGCCGCCCCCTCTCGTTTGGCATGACTCCTGGGAGTTTTATTGATGTGTCTGAACTTTAGTCCTTAGAAGCACTGTGTCGCTCACATTTCTTCTTGGACAATGCTTCAAAACTTTAAAATAAATCCCACAAGTTTAATGTGAAAATTTTGGAAAATGGCTTTGTCCGAGCTGTCTGTTGACTCGACTGTGACCACAGACGTGCTGCCAGCTGAATTGTCCAGTTCTCTTATATTTTCTTCTATATTATTATTCATGTAATTTGGGGTTTTCCGTTTTGTTTTGTAGTGGAATGTTTGCTCTCTTTAATTCATCAGGTCAAATCATGGATGATGTGTATCTGTTGCTCTAACCTCTGTTGTGCCCTGCTGACAGACTATTCACCTGGGTTCTTGGTCTAAGCACAACCGTAGTTGATTTTTTTAAATGGTAAATGTCGATCTATTGTTGTTTTGTATGTGCGTGTAAGGATACAAACTGCGCAGAATGTATTTAATCAACCTGTGTGCAGGGTATCATGTGGAGGCCGGTGCACTTTCTGGTTTGACCTTTCCTGTGTACTACATACTGTACACTGTTTACTGCATACTGTTTAGTGACATGCAGAATGCAGAAAATATCCACCATACTATTTCAACTAGAGTTGAAATAAGTGTATCATCTGGGGATTTGAGTTCACTACATTTAGAGAACATTTAGCCTACTTAACAACTTTCTCATCCAGTGTATTCAACAAGCATACTCAGTAGAATGGGATGCTGATTCGTACACAGTTCATGTTAACTTTCCTTCATCCATGTGTGAAAGCATATTGCTTTTAGAGTCACAAATTGTATGATTAGTCAGGCGATTGTGCTAAGCCAGTGCCTATGAGGACCCCTTGAGGATGTCAGTTGTAATGCACATTTAAGTCCCTGTTGGTCACATGCTTCAGAAAAAATGTTGACCCTTCCTTTTTTTTTAACAAATAGCATGGTGATCTACATAGAGTCATTGTGATCTACATAGAGTCATTTTTAAAAATGCCTTTGGCCTCCTTCGTCATACTTGGTATTTATCAAATTTGTAAAAATTAAATGTATATCAAAGTTGTGTGTACTACCTATAAGCATGATTTATCTGATAAATGACACGTATCCTATAAATGTACAGTACATGCACGCACAAGCTTGAGTGTTGGTTGTTCACGGGCTTGTCATGTTATTTATTTGATGTGCTCATTACATCATCATAAACCAGCCATATTATCATATTATCATTCTCCTCTTGTGAATGCATTTATTTTATAGCAAACAGTGCATTATATTCTTTTAACATAATCTCTCACTATAATGGCTGATTTGCGTAGCCTTCTGTAAGTAATGACTATTTAGATTGATGAGACATCAAGTGGCGCGTTTGCCATTTGATTTTCTTTTGCCTGCCTCTTGTTGAAACAAAGTGGTGCAGCATTGTCCTTTGAATATCTAGGTCAAAGCACGGAAATAGCAAGGATATTGTTCAGAGTTGTTCAGAAACGTTGGTCACATTTTATTTAATTACAAGCAAAGTGTGTGTAATCTTCTTTAATCCTCTTGTTCTCCATTGATCTGTACTATGTTAACCCTCCTACAACACCTTTTATGTTTGGGGTCAAATTGACCCCAACAGTTGTGTGTCTGTAATAGAAAAGTGTTGTCACTTTGGGCCCTGTCTTACACCTGGCACTAAGCGACGGTAACCCAAACACAAGTGTCTTTGCTGGTTTCAGGCAGGTGTCATTTTAGCGTCCAGCGCTCACGTTGTTTAAATACCAAGTGAACTTGCGCCCATAGCAAGTCTCCTGGGCGGGATGGTCTTAAGCTGAGGTGTGGCGAGGATAATATTTGGCGTATTGCTATCTTGAGGCAGCAAAAACCACCACAAACTTGGTCTTAAGTCATGTCGCAGTTGCTTCAATGTTATTTTGATGGCACAATATAAGTGCGTCTGCATAGGTGTGGGCACAACGTCTGTTACACACAGAGGCGCGCACAAGCATGCACACACAAAATTATCAATATTACAAAGTGAAATATTATTATTGTGTAGGCTATATCAAAAAATGCATAATAATAAAAGGGTCCATCGGTCAAAGACCACATACCTGTCCCTCAGTGAAGGGGAATGCCACCTTAAATTGTTTTCATCCCGCCAGATTTGAACAAACTTCTATCATCTCCTGTCAGCTGAGCTGGAGACTAATTCCTGCTGTCCATATATACACTGCTCATTGCTGTGGCGATGTGTGATGCTATGTGTATGGTTAGACACGTTTTCGCAATTATCCTGGGTCAAGCTATGACTCTATATTGGCCACTAGTTCCTGCAATCTTCTGGGGGGACAATCTTCTGTTAAGGGACAATAGTTACAACATGCATAAAAATATCAGGACAACATTGTGAAATATTAATTAATAATATTTCTCCCAAAAATAAAACATTTCTCTCCCGGACTAGACGCACGTTCTCCTTGGAAGCAGGACATTATAAAACAAGGGAAAACCTATGGGTTCCCAACCTAACAGCTTTAGTGTATTTAGTGTCATCATTAAGGCAAAATAACACCTTTATGTTATTAATCATTGTGTGCCCAATGTAGAAAAATAAATGTTCATAGTTTTTAAAAGCTTGGACTTTTGTAGTTCAAGAATTTTGAAACATGGTCACAAGCTGAAGTTTTATAATTTGTGTTCTGACAATTGTGAAAAATGTAAATATATGTTTATCCAATGATACTAGGATCATGGGGGTGCCATTTTACCATTTTCTATTTTGTCCCAAGAATTGCATTACTAAATAAACAGTATTATTTCCTGTTTATCCAGGACAGTTGGAATAATTTTTACTCTGGTTATTGCAGACATTCACCATTTTACATCCATTGTGTGTTTATTTCAATCTATTTTTCTTCTCATTCATTTTTTAAATGCACATACAATATTATTGATTTGGGAGATTGCGAAGGATTCAGCGATGGGGTCATTGTTTGCCTCGAGCAATTTGTCCGGTCCAGAATTGCGTTAGTGTTGGATGTAATTATAACAAATGATGTAATTGAGGCCTATCAACGTCATTAGTGGAGAAACATTTGACTAAAAATAATGCAAGGAATAAAAACAGCTTAAATGTAATGGTGTACATTTACAAGGGGGTGTTCAGCCATGTTGTGTGGACAAACCACTCTGTAATCATTAGCAGGGTGATAAATGTTGTTTTAATGTGTGAAATGAGACAAAATACCTCATTGTGTAAATTGCATCGAGAGTATTAATGAAGACTGGTGGCTGTAACTACCTGCAAAGTGACCTATTGTCATTTTTTATTAAAGCAAAGCCTCATATGACTGGAGTTTTAATTAAACGCTAGCTTACTAAAAGGGTTCATATTTTCTCAAGATAGGATCCAGGCCACGCAGTGCCATGGAGAGACTGGAGGTAACTTTTAATCAGGCTTCCATTGCAAGTGGGATTCGCTCTGAGGTGCAGTATGCAGAAGGCTTATTAAGACAAATCTGTGAAGAACAATTCCAGTTGCCCTTTTAAAAGGACAAAGGAGATTTTCTTACCTTTGTCTTTGCGAGTTCAGGAGGATAAAAGAACAAAAACTGTTTCTTTTTTACCGTTCTCAGTGCCAGTTCAGGTGTGTAAATAGGATTGTGCGCTTTGAAGGTGTAACTTTCCTTCAGTTCTGTCTTTTCAGGGAAGAGACATTGCCAATTCACAGCTCAATTAAAATTGACGGAAAGTCTCCTAACATATAAGTAAACCCGCAAAATCGATAAGGACACGTTATTTGTCCAGTTCATTTGGAAATGTTCACAGATACGTTCCATATCGCATATGTTAGAGCTGGTCACTATGCCTACATTCCAGGAACTTGTGGAAATTAACCATAACCTTTTTTAAATGTTTGTTTGCAGTTCAAATGCAACACAACATACGTGACTCCGGTAGGGATTAGTTCAAGAATCAGAACAAAGTCAAATTTCAAGTCCATATCCAGTCAGTTTCTTCACAGAGCCCCTGCTGTTTACAATCGGGAGTTCACACAGCTGAGAGAGGACTTTGATCTACATGCTTTTTTCTCCACAGGCCTGAGTCAGTCCACAACTCAGATGGCGGTATCGCTGCCTATTAATTGGCTTTGTGTTGTCATAGATTTGTGGACATAGTATTGAACTGAGACTTCACTGGATTTATTTTCTTACTGGCTTTCGATGTTCAGCCTGTAAATTGTGGAACATCGAATGCCACAGGCTTTGATCGTGTGCGCGCATATTTTCACACAAACTGTCAGTGTGAACATGAACATACCAGATATATAAGAAAAAAAGGAAAAAACTGAAACAAATTGTGGTGATGGCTCCTGACTTTGTTTTTGTCATTTCCTAGTGGTTGCTGAATACGATTGCATAGCCATAAAACATTGTTTTTTAAATTTCTTTAAAAGGTGATATTTATTTATTTACTTTTAAGTATGGAATGCTGCCACCATCCTTGGATTATGGCAATGAATTATTTTTGGCATGAGGTTGGAGAGAGGCCCCGGCTATCTGAGCCCTCCACCTGGTGGACAATGCCTGCAGTGTTGGAAGGCATCCATCACCATTGGTCATCAGACAGCAATACGAAGAGATTTGTTTGTAAAATGTAAGGATTGTCCAAGTGTATTATTGGAATAGGCTGCATCTACATTTATCATGGCATCAGTTACCTACCGTAACCAGCTTGTTGGCAAGATTGAAAATTCACGCAAGAGAAACAGCGCTACACTTGATAAATTGCATATATTTTATTTGAATGGTTGGAAATGGGTTAAAGTTGGCTCTCAAATGTGAGAAATTGAATTATTATAGGCCTCTCAATGGTTAGAACCATCTCACACAATGTTCTGTGGTTTCTCTGAATCTGGAAGCAGATCACAGTCTCCTTTCACTCCAGTAATTGGTGTTAATAAAGTACAAGGTGCAGCGTTCATGCATCGTATTATTTAGAGCTCCTATACAGAAAGAGAGCCATGTACAGCACTTCATGTCTGTGTGTTTACCAACATACAGCATGACTAATTTCACTGCTCGGTGTGTGGCCTATGCGGTTCATTATGTGTTGTGAGTGAGTGAGTGTATGTGTCTGCCGAGATAAGATCACTTTATGTCAGTTTATTTTTCACCATGGTAACGAGGCTTTTTTTTTTTTGTATATGAAGCAGTTTAATATTTCAGCGCATCTCCCTTTGAAGGGTAGAGGAGTTGTAAATTATGCATTGGCTGTTTAGAACTTGCTGGAGCGAGCTGACTTTGACCAGGGGAAATGGAGACTTCAGAATCAGCCGGCTGATGAAAAAACAGATACTTCTCCCCTCGCTCTTACTTTTTTGATAATTTGAAGGGATAAAGTGAGGTAGTGGGGTGGGGGGGTGGGGATTACTTCAGAAGTAACGCAAAATGGTTTTCCCATTTTCATAAAACGTAACTGTATTTTTCAGCAATAAAAATGCAGCAGTTGGCGGCCAAAGCCATGGAGATGTCACTGTCAGTAAAGCGTCAGCCACAGAAATGTGCACAAGAGAAGCGTTTCCCTCACCGACCACAGAGATAACATTTCAATTTGCATTATACATTTAAACACTTGGAAGAAATAAACGTATTTTTATGCCTTCAATCAGAAACAACATCAAAATCTGATCTGTGCGGTCCGGATGATTGAATCACAGGGGTAAGACGCAGACTGTAATATATTCATGTGTTAATTTAACTCTGATAGTTTATATGAGACCAAAATGATAAAATATATCATAGTAAAATGCACGCTACCAGAGTTTGGAACACAAAACATCTTGGTGTTTACCGTAGCCAAATATCTTACCTGATAAAAAGGGTTTAGGCATGTCCCCACAGGTTTGGAAATTTTCTGGTTTTACTTTGAAACCCAATATTATCAGCATTTACAAACCATGGTAAGTGCGCCATTATTGTGTTGATGTCACGACCCTAATGGATTTTAGCACTCAAGCGTAAACAACCATCTCTCTTTGGTCTGCATCTACATTAACTTTTGTGCCACTTGTGTGTAATATAATGCAACGAGTTCTGAGAAAAAGCATTGCAATGAGAAGAACATTTTGCTCAACTGGCCTCAAGTCAATAAAATTCACGCAATTTCAGGACAGGTGGGGAGCACATTCCATAAACAGGCAATTCCTTAAAGGGGGGGGGGGGGGGGGGGGGGGCTTATTAAGGAACATGGTGGGGCTACAGTTATTGATTTAAAATCCAATTTAAAAAAAATTTTTAAGTCACCAGGTCAGAAGTCAGAAGCACTGCATACAGATTCCCCATTAAATGTATATTTTGCATCCATATAATAAATTAGCTGGGTCTGGATTCTCCAGATTTGAAAAGGCACATTTAATCAAACTGCTCATAATCTCCTTATTAAAAACTGGTATGGTGCACATCAACGGACACTCAAGACTTTAGAGTTGTTAAATTAACATGTTGAAATGCATGGAAGGCGATTTGGAATTGATCACATGTAATAGGCTAATTGAATTTCATTCACCGTTGTGGAACTCGGTTTAAAATTTGGTGTTTAAATGCATTTGGCAACGTCATTATAACCGACAAATGCTGTAATTAGAAAGAAATTGTCACCATATGTGATATACTTTACTGATTAGGAATCAGCCTGAATAGCCTGAACAGTGCAAGTTTATCATTAAAACATGGTCTTAACATATTAAGACATATTTTGTGCCACCGAATCAAACTATTCCGCAACCAGTCTAACTGCACATATTTAAATCATTGTGATGAGTAAATCTCACCTGCTTGTACACGGAAATATGATCATTGGACTTGGGTTGCTACTTGTAGCTGTACATTATAACAGCTACAAGAATAAAATGGTAATGATCATTATTTTTATGTAAAATTATGTTTTGACAGCCTGTTTAATCTGATCAAATCTATTGTGGCTTTATGTGCACTAGTGCAGATTTGAATATCACTGGGGGTGCATTTATGAGCAAGGAATTGCAGTAGTGGGTGAGTGGTGTTTACAGTCTGCCATTATTTTAATCAAAAGTAATGATACCAGTATTCAACTTTCTTCAGTCTTTGGCCAGTGGAATTGTGAGGACTGGGGACAAAATCGACACCGAGCAAACAGGAAAAAAAGCAATTATATCCCCTACCGTCAGGCCACACGTTTTATTAGCTACAGAGCACTTATTGGGGTGTGCTGGGTAGCAAGGCGAGGCGCAGCGGGAGCCCACCCCCCTCCCCCTCACCAGAACTGCAGCCTCCGCTGCTCCTCGCCTGCTAATTGCGGGAGTCTTTTTATTTTTTTCCCTCATTGAGGAGCGTGTCGTGGAGGGTAACAAGAAGGGGGGGATGCACTCTCCGTGAAATGAGACAATTTTGGCGTTAATTGCTTTTCTTCTCCCAAAGTCGCCGCTCCATCTCTTTGCCCCCCCCCCCCCCGTCCCCCCCCCCGCCACTTCTCGTGCCTGCACCGACAATCGATGAGCTGGAGAAAAACGAGCGGAACTAAGGCGGTTGCCCTCCACCCCCGCCCCCCCAATCTTCCTCCGCCCCGCTCGCTGTTTAGCTCGTTTAGCATGATTTTCACAATGGGAGTAAGAATATTGAGCGAGAAGAAAAGGGAACAGTAGGAAGAGGGTGAGAGAACGAGGGGTCAGGCGATGTGTGGTCTGTGATGACCTCTGAAATCTCTCAAACCGCATCAAAACTACAGCCTCGTCCATGTTTTAGACTGGGGAGTTTCTACATTGAAAATACATCTGATGAATTGGTAAAGAAGTACTGTTGGGAAGTATTCATAAATTTCTACCACAAATCTCATTACCACTGATATCCTGATGTGTATCAAGATATGAATCCCCATGCAACAGTAATGCAGATTTCCTCTATATTAAGCAATATATGGCATAGATGATAATATTTGCTGTTCCTGCCGCGCTCGGTATAGTTGAATGCTTCTCATTAACCGCCAGATGCATGGCGTATAGGTGGTGATTCTTCATCTTGCGACCCACATGAATTCAGCTTTCGTTCTTAATAATCTTTTTATTTACTCTCCAGCTACCTCGTCGGAGACTCAAAGGGGGTTGTTTGCGGAGAGTTCAGTGAGCAAGCAGAACACTGGAAAGGGAACAAGAGTACAAAGTATACAAAAAACAGCTGGGGAATTGCAGTGATGCCTGACTTAGCCTACAGACCCTGGAAATCGATACGCGCGCGCAGACGCACGCACGCGTACGCAGAACTGCTGTGGGAAACTGATTGGAGAGAGTTAGGAAAAAGAAAAAAAGGCGAGGCAATATAATATGAGGTGAAGCACTCGTGGGTAAAGAGTAATAATGATCAAGAACAGTACAGTATATTGCGTCGTGGTGCACATAACCCTGGAAAAAGACATCCTCGTGGAGATACTTGGGAGAGGAACGGAATATTTCGCTCAGTTGCATACGGTAACGGGGATGGCAGCTACGCTATCCCAATTATTTACTAAACTTTCAATTAGATGACAAGCATCTAATATAATATAATTGTTAGCTAGCTAATGGGATGTTTATTGAATACAGGCCATGTACTGTGAATGCTGGTTACTATGTCGCTAGCTACATTTTCCGCCTTACCGACCATGAAGCATGACATCACAGCGGAATAGCCTAACCATTGGCAGATAACTGTATATGGCCATGACCTGTGAAGAGTGAACATACTTTATGCTTTTCCTCCATTTTGTCTCCCCAGGTTTGAAAGGCCAGTCATACAGCTGCTCTCATGGTGCGGGAATACACACGCAACAATACACTCTCCTCTGAAGCGCGTGATGTCACCAGCTACTTCTTTTTGCAGCGCAGCCCACAAGCTAAACTGCCACAGACATGAGTCAGAGGAAGACACTTCATGTGCAGCTTTAGCAAGCAGACCCCAGGCTACAGATCTTGACAAAATCAAACATCACAATATTATTTTTGACCAAAAAACCTTGATATCAATAATGTTACGATATTTTGGGGGTGACTAATTGTTGCTTTCATAAGATATTTACAGACAAGAAAATTTTGAGAAAAGATCTTTAGCATTGTGGATATGATGACCAGGCAGCTAGTGGCAATCATTGTTCATTTCGCTCAGCTAGAACAGTTTAATAAGTTCAGAAAATTGTATCACTTTACAGGAAACTACAACATTTTAGTTGTATCATGATATTAGAATAACCAAGATGATATTTTGTCTTATATCATGATATCGATAAATATTTATATATTCCCTAGCCCTACGTGTGAACATGCATTATTGTGTTACTTTTATGTCTTTACGCCCTTAAAAAAACCTACATTTGTTGAGGGCAACGCACATGACAAAAGAGGCCTGCAGGCATTACAGAATGGATAGATGTGCCATACATTGGGTGGCCACATTTACAAAAGTATATTCACAACTCCAAGGTAATATGCCATAACAGTGAGTGTTCACCAGAAAAAAATCGTTGTTTTGCCATGGTTATATGTAATACTGTTTTCTGTATTATTAATGGCATCTTTTTATTGTAGTCACCTTTTATATTTGATAAATGGTCTTGGAGTAGAATGGACTTTCAGCAACATGCTTCTGTTCTTCAGATATTTGCTTTGGAATATCTTTGGTGTTATCAGCAACGCTTTAAGAGGTGTCAATTCTCTTGTGCTTTCTCTCTCTAAGGCAGATCAAATGCAGGCCAATCGTAGCCTTTATGAAAGAAAGTGTGTAGTCTGACAGTCGTTTCACAGATGCTGAATGTCAGTACATGTAATGCAAAGTCAGTACATATCTCGTCAGTCTAGCCATACAAGATTATCTCTAAAGCTTATTGTCAGTGTGTATATTTTCCAGGTTGAGAAAATTAGGTCTGAAAGACCCTACAGTTTGCATGCATGCAGCTAAATACATTTGTGTATTTCAAGGTGTGATGTATACATTCAGTGAGACTGAATTCCGCATTTTTCCAGAATATCTGAGGCTCATTTACAAGCCCAAGGAGAAAAAGAATAACTTATGGGCTTAACTAATTTTTAGAAAAGTGAAGCTATTGTCCAAAATATCCTCTCTTTTTTAGATTTGTTGATTTATTACAGCATCATGGCTTCCATAGTCAAATGCACATTGTACATTCACATTGCGTTAGCTTCACAAAGTCAAACAACTTGGTGCTCAACTGTGGAGTTTAGACCTCTTATTTTTATCATTAATAGCCTTGCATAATTGTCCCAGACCTTTGGAAATTTGCTGAAGCGCTCAATCCACTTAATTTGCACAGTCATCCTTGTTCAGTCCAGTAAAAACAAGGGTGTATCGAAAATGACGTCAACTCTAGCGATACTTTACTATTGCATTAAAGGGGGATAGATTTTGTTGCCATTTCCATGCTTTAAAAAAAAATCACTATAGGCCTACATAATAAAAAGAATATGAAAATGCCACACCAACACAACACAAATTCAATTCTCATTGTAAAACCTTGTGGCTGCAGGAATGAATGAACCCATATCTCCTTGTGTGTTGCAGGGTTCTCAACAGCCATATGCACAGTGTCTTAATTGCCGCTTTGACCCAGTTAGTCTCACTTAATGTTTTTTTTTGTGCACAAAGAAAGTGCAGTCCTTCACTAGATTTGTACATGAGTGCTTTAGTATACAAATCACTTCGTTTTTCTTTAGTGTGAATGTGTGTCCTGACTGTTTTTCATAGGACAGTTTGTTTTCATGAAATGCTTGTTTGTGAATGCAGAAGAGAATTGTCAGTGAAACTGGGCAGAAGTAAATAATTGACTATGGTGCGCCAAATGTTTCATAGCTTTTATTGTTCTCTTGAATATACACATTTTGGGATAGCATATTTAATATTTAGACTTATTTCCCACCTCATTGTCATTTAAACATAGGACAAGGTCCATGTTGGGCTTAAATTTGGGATAAATGCATGGCAAAATAAATGTGTGCTGCATTTCGCGGGTACATAAGGCAGTCGTGCCGACGTTCAAATCCAAATAATAATAATGGTAATTGTTGTCTAAACCCTCAGTAATGATGGTATAAAGTAGGATCATGACCATTATAATAATGGAGGGAGATTATGATGGAGTTGCTTGTCAGTGGCAGAGGGGACGTGCACCATGAATGAATGAGTGAAAGGGACGGTAGCTAAAATGGCAGCAGACACTCCTCTCTCGTAATCACCCAATAAAACAAGCGCTAGATAAATTGATGAATCGCCACCGACTTATCACTGCTAAGAGAGAGGCGCTATTCCTTTTTGATCCGACACCAGCTTTGAGGGGAGGGGGGTATGCTTGTAATGGCTTTAGGCCATGGATGTATCCGGAAGGTGTGGTTATCACAGCTGGTTATCCTAGTAATGTGCTGTGATTTATTTGCATGGAGGCCATAGTGTTGATATGTTCCTGCCAGCGGAGAAGAACTGTTATCAGGCCTAACCAGAGCATGCCCACAGATGAGCAAGGAAGACACTGTCATGCACATCGCTCACGGTAGCGACAGAGGAGAGGAGGTAAAGAAAAAGGCAAGGGGAGAGAAATGAGGAGCGAGAGGGAGAACTTCATGGTTTTATACATCGTTTCTGGCGCCAGAAAAAAAAAATCTGTGGCAGAACTACTAAACGATTACTTGAGTCGCCATGGAAAAAAACGCTGCGACAAGGGTCAAAATTTGTCAAGGATTTACAGCAAGAACCAACCGGAATGGGTTCTCAATTAAGAACGGTTTCTCTGGGGTTGTCACTGTGCAGAGTGCAGTGTGCAGTGTTGCCTTGAATTCCTATGACTTTTTTATTTATTTTTTTACATGCGTGTGAGATGAATGCATTTGAACTAGGAGGGGATTTTGTTAATGAGGTCTATTAAATGTTCAATTGTATTTGCAAACGCAATATATTAAGCGCAAGCCTTTCTGGGTTAAATATAAATTTTACAGCATATAATCTCAGCACTACAAAGAAGTTCAAATATTTAACATTTAGAAATCTTTAACATTTAGACATTTAGTTTCTATAAATCTGAAAAGCTCTTTTGTACTCTATGTATCAGAATATACATGTACATGCCTACATTATTACCTATAAGTAATTTCATGTCATCATGAGGTGAGAAGATTGATCGGATTGTGTGTATTGAAATTGTGTATTGAAACACAATGGGCCCTATCTTACACCCGGCGCAAAGCGGCGCTAACCCAAACGCAAGTGTCTTTGCTATCTTACACCCGGCGCTATAGGTCCATAATAACGCCTAACGCTTACGTCCTTTAACTAGCATGTATTCTTGCGCCATCACAAGTGAACTGGGCGTGTTGGTCTTGAAGATGAGGAGTGGCCAGGATTCTTTTTGGCGTATTGCTATCTTGAGCCAGCAGAAAGCGCTTGCGCTAGAACCACCACAAACCTGGTCTAAAGTCATGTCGCAGTTGTTTACATGTTATTTTAACGGCGCATATAAGTGCGTCTACATAGGCGTGGTGCACAACGCGCATACCCTCCTGTCTGTTACACACAGGGGCGTGCACAAGCATGACTAAAATATCTAGATCACAATGTGAAATATTATTATTGTGTAGGCTATATCAAAAATGCATAATAATAAAAGGTTCCATAGGTCCACATACCTTTCCCTCAGCGAAGGGGAACAATGCCACATTACATTGCTCTCAGCCCACTCCATCAACATCCAGGCGATGTGTGATGGTACGGGACAATGGCTATCCATTAAAAAGGAGCTGATAACACTTATAGCTATCAAGCCTAATGCGCGAATTGTCTTTGCACCTAATGCGTGAATTGTCATTCAATGGAAAACTCGCGTACTGCAATAGACGGACATTTGCGTTCTGAAAATGCGCTTCAGATGTCATTACAATACAGCTCTGTTTATCTAGGAATACAGCCTGTAAGTAGGCTAAATAGAATGGTTTTGTGACTGAAAAAAGTTCAAAACCTTGTCCAGTGAATATTGCTTTTATTGTTTTTTCAAATAGCCTAGGCTACAGCGGACTCGCTGTGCATAATGTTTTTTCGATAGACTATGGTTAAAAAACGGAGATAAATGTCATCATGTTAACAGAATTGTAGCCTAACCTTAGCTATTCTTCGTCCTTCAGATTTTTTAAATTACAGTGACAAGGTTTCCATACCCTCAGCTTATTAAAACCCCGCTGATTTCGCCTGTTATTCCATAACTGAACAAAAGATTTTAAAGAGAACTAAGTGTCTAATTAGAAACGAATTGTTACACAATTAATTTACAATTAATTTTTATTCCATTATCTGCATGTTCGCTTTACATGAGCAGGTCTATTTCCCCTGCTGTACATCGCACTTTTCACGGTCTTCCTGGGAAAGTGCATCGTTTTAAAGTATTACGCTACCAGTAAAACAGGTTGGTCACATTTCCATAAGCAGGACATTATAAAACAAGGGAAAATATGCTGAACCTATGGGTTGCCAACCTGACATATTTGTTGTATTTAGTGTCATCATTAAGGCAAAATAACGTTAGTTATGTTATTAATCTAAATTAGAATGCAGGTAGCCTAATGAATTTCGGATGAAGCTTGAACATGAGTTCATTGCATAATCAAACGAAATTCGTTAAACAAGCAGGCTAATTTGGCGTTTTCTAAGGTGAGAAGGAAGCAATTGGTCGCTTATTCTCAGCTGCTGCAGGTGCTTTTAACGAAATTTAACAGCATATATTTTGTAAACAGCACTGTCAGGAATTACCGGGAACTCATAATACTACTACTGCTACTGATCCATATAGCCTATTCCTTGATCGCACTAAACACGCACGAGCATGTCTGTTTCGCCATCATAAGCAATCCGCCAAGGTGGAAAAGCAGGCTTTTAAAGGGAATGGGATATGACATTTTGATTGGTTTATTGCATGTCACGCCCAAGACACACCTATAATTAATGAAGAGACTAGGTTCAGCCCAGTTGCACCTTGCGCCGTGCTTAGCGCCCAAAAAACACGCCGTTAAAATAGCAAAAGTGGACTTGGACACGCCCTAAATGGACTTAGCGCCATGCGCTTAGACTAAGCGCCAAGATCGCCAAGATAGGGCCCAATGTATCAATATTAAGATTATTGAATAGTAACCAGACACTGCGCTCATTTGCAAGCCTTTACAATATGTCGTTGATATTGACAGAGATGTCAAAAGTTATTTCATAGTGTAAATGTAAATAAATCATACACTGTTGGCAAAAGGTGTTCAACTAACTTCTAATATAGGGTTGCCTGATTCTGTGACGAAGAATACAACACCTTTACTTTTTACTGAAGTGAAAGGTGTTGGAGAATCTCTGTAGCAACCAAGGGGAGGAAGTTATGCCTGTTTTTCTTTAAATATGGAAACTTCCTTAATCTCTTAATCTTGAATAAAATGTTGATTAACTTAATTTGAGCCAATCTGTTATCCAATATTCTGTGATCCAGATTCCCTATAGTTCAATATATTAGCAAGTCGTTTATCCAGCATTTTGAGGAAAATAAAACAATTTCATGATTTACATAGTTTTATCATAAAAATATAAACATGACAAAATTCAAGAAATGTTTTCAGTCGTTGTGACACAGGTAAAAATGCAATCATTGTACATTGGACTACAAATAGGAAGGACTTAAAAGTAGCCTAGATCAAACTCAGTCTCCTCTCATGGCACCAGCTTCCATTTTACATCATTTTGTCCAAATATTACTACATGCTATAGCTGTCCATAGTGTAGGAGATTACATTACCTTTCTGCTTAATGGATAATGGATCAAGGGTAACCTGTGGAGTTTACAGTACATTTGATGTATTACCAATGTATACAGCTTAATGCTTACTGAATTAATCCAGACTCAATGCATTGCCAAGGCCACAACAGCATGCAACAGTGACCAGCCTGTAGAATAGTAGTACTGCAATGTTCTGGTTAATATTCATCTCCCTGTCTACAAACCCCAATTCCAACAAAAGTTTGGACAGTATGTAAAATGCACATACAAGCAGAAAGTGGCGATTTGTAAATTCTCTTTTACATACGTATATTTAATTGAAAACGGTACAAAGAAAAGATATGTAATGTTTTACCTCATCAACTTTATTGACTTTTGTAAATATACGCTAATTCCGAATTTGATGCCAGCAACACGTTCCAAAAACGTTGGGACAGGGGCAAAAAAAAAGACTGGGAAGTTCAAAAAACACCTGTTTGGAACATTCCACAGGTAAACAGGTAATGCTATCATGACTGGGTATAAAAAGATATCAAAAGACTTGATATCTTACAAGCGATACTATAACCTCTCTGCATTTGAATGGATCTCTATGGGAATTGGGGGGTGGGACTAGATTAAGCTGTAAATTACACTGGAACAGTATGGAATTTGGGTTTGTACATCTGTACACTGCATGGCATTTAGTTGTCAGGGTACAGTATGCATCCATCATGACAGAACATAAGAAAATATGTTATTTCTGTTTTCACTTATTTTCATCAATCAAATTACAGCTAAATTATCTCCAGTGTACCTGGAATCCTCAACCCTTGGGAGAAAGTTCTCTGGGGTTGTAATCGCACGGACTGGTCATCACTATGGCCACATTTAAGGTACAGAGCAGGTGGGCAGGCCAGCCCCTCTTTCAGCTGCATCTCAGGCACTCCCTCGTAACCCTTTCATGTTCCCAGTCCTCTAGGCACAGTTAAAGCTGATGGTCCAATTTAATCTTGTTTAACTATCTGTGCGGTTGTGTGTGTGTGGGTTTCGGAGTTGAGGGAGATGAAAGGCCAATTTGAGACCAGGAGGAGTTGGAGAAGAATAGACAGAGTAGCTCTTCCTCTTTTTTCCCGCACTGTCCAAGCACCCTCCTGTTTGCCGAAGTCTGGCAGGCCTATAAGACAATGGACAAGGTGACACAGTTGAGGATTATTGGTAATCTGCCTAGCTGCTGCCAGTTGCCTTCAACAGGCTTTCTGGCAGTTTTCTGCGACTGTGATGGGAGAACCCCTTTAAGTTAGAATCCATCTTGAATTTCTGCTCTTATTGTCGATTGTTTTTTTTCACCACATTTCACTGCTCCTCACCCACACCTCTCACCAAGCAACCACCAATCGATCTTCTAGACCAGGGGGTAGGCATCCCTGGTCCTGGAGTGTCGGAGATGGTCCGGTCCTGGTTTTTTCTCCATCCCAAACTATAACTACATAACTGGATTCATTTTAATTAATCGGATGTAATGCAAGCAGGTAACCATGTTCTGGAGGCACTCTGCGTTTCACCATTCAGAATATTCAGGCTCAGACTTTTAATCATCCATCAAACTCTTGCAATCAAGCTCAGATGGAACAAAAACCAGAAATGTCACCGGCACTCCAGGACCAGGGTTGCCTTCTAGACTGTCAGTCATGGCCAATCATGACTTGTTCTTGAAAGCAGACTTCTAAACAAAAAGTTTGGCTGCTGAATTAAAAGTCAATTGAATACATTTCTGTAAAGACTATAATAACTCAATATAAATGTTGTAGATCTCTACACACTAAATTTCTGTTATCAGATTTGAGTTCATCAGTTCGTCAGGCAGTGAGCAAAACAGATTTGTTCTGACTAGCTGTTTTTTTTGTCTGTTTTGAGCATTAAACACTCCATTGTCAATTGTTCTCTTTCAATTAGATAGTGTTCAAGCGGGGCCGAGTAACGCGCAAGCGCATAGACATTCAAAACACACATGCGCGCACAGCCGCGCTACAGAACACCTTTTTGGGAATGTAAAATGAGAATTTAATTGGAAGGAGGCCTCGTGTGGAATTTGTAGCTTTCCAAGAAGGGTTAGTTGCTGACAGTTTTCATGAGAACAGCCGTTCCCTCCCTTTGAGTCCGAAAAAATGGCGCCGCAAACAGATTGAAGTGTTGATGTAGTGCACAGCGGGGAGGGGAGGGGGTGTCCCTCCCTTGTTGGATCACGTCGGTGTCTCGGTTCCCATGCCTTCTCCCATCTTAATTCCTTTATCAAAGTAATAATTTGGCAGTGATGCTAATTGAAAGATTATCTGCTAATTGAAAGGTATCCATTTACAGCGGTGGGCAGCCAACTAGCGAGCATGTGATCTGCTCAGTGGCTGCCACCAGCAAAAGTGCGGTGGACCGCCACGGCTCAAAAAAATGAAAAAGAAAGAACAGGAAAGCGCGAATACACGCGCTACGAGCGCCTTTGCGTCGCGACTCGTTTTTCTTGAGAGGGACGCGATGTCGGGCGGCGCTGCGGAATCACAGTTTATGGCTCAATTGTAGCGCTGCGCCTCAGCGCTATGCTGCTAGGGGACCGTAGCTGCTCTCTCACACTCTCATTGCTTTGTTGCACTTGAGCTATGGCTCTATATTACAGTGCCAGCATTGTGCGGCCATCTGAACGGGTCTCCCCGGATCCCCAACTGCAATAAGCCACTCAAGTGGGGCTCTCCTCCGGGCACAGCCATTGTGAGACAGAATGAAACGCTGTTATTGTTGTGTCTCTCCTGTGATCGGCTGGCAGAGTCTGCATCTGCACTCCCGCTGTATTTAAGGGTGTGTCTCTTGTGATTTGTTGTAAAGAGACAAATAAAATTAGTCTGATGTTAATTCAGTCTTGATGCTAATCACAGTTTGGGGCTTGAGGAAGCTCTCCCTCGTGCATCAGTTTTCTCTGCAGAAGAGTAAAGATGTGCACGAAATCTTCCGCGAAATATACCAGCATATATGCACATACCCACACACAATAAAAATCTCACTTTCTTATCAATGGGGTGTAGTGAATGGCTGCTTTTATCACCAGAATAACAAATCAGGCAGTAACTACCAATGACATCTCACAAAATAAGTTGACTGAATACCCAAAGCTAGCTAGGACTGGAGACCTACTACGCCTGGAGTCACTCAGGAGCTAGACCCCTCCTTCTTGTGGACTATTTCCACAGTCGCTCCTCCCAGCCTATTTGACTATTGCAAGAATGAAATGCTGTGAAATGCTTTCTGTTTGCTTACAGCTATTGTTGTTGCTTTCACAGGAGAAAAGGTGTGAAAAGCTCTTGATCACTCGCTGGGCTAGGAAAAGTACCTGACGCAACTTAATGAAAATATTTTGTACTGTTGTGCTGCGTATACTGTGGTGAGCAATATTAGCATCTCATTGAGGCATACCAATAGTAAATTATTAAATAAAATGGAAAAGGCAATTTGGTTTATTATGCATATAAATAACATGGAATCAGTGGCTGAGATGAGGTTCAGGCAACATGGGAGAGAAGTAAGGGTTTCAATCAAGTTGCATCCATTAGTGCCTCCTTGATACATTTTACAGCGTGCCAAATAGTTTCTGTTCATAAAATCTGCATTTTATTTCCATTATTTATTTTATTTAGAAACTTGCAGTCGGAATGAGCCCCATGAGGTGGAACATCTTGTTTTCAAAGGGGGTCCTGGGAGACGTGCATATAAAAATGGACAGCACCATGTAGACGTACATAGCAAACGAGGTACAGTAACAGCGTTTAAAAAAGCATTGGGAATGTACAGTAGTGATACAGCACAGTAAAAAGTAAGCATCCCATCACAGAAAGAGTGTTCTGTTGCAAATTGTAAAAGCGATTATTATTATTTATCAAAGGCATAAAGCTGCTGAACAACTGAAGATGTGTTTGGCGATGTCTTCTGGTCTTCTGGAGACTTGAACCTACGAGCCTCCTCCCCCCCTGTTTCTTAGAACCTGCCTGTGGGCGTATGTTCATGAACATGCTATCTACTGTATATCCGAAGGTCTGCTGGAAGAACAGAAAGTCAGGCATGTCTCCTCCTTTCTGTCTCCCGCTTATATCACACTAAAGCCGCACCGCTTCCCAAACTAGTGCTACGTCCTGCTCGTTAATCACCTGGGAAAATGAGTCGTGTTCCCAGTGCCTGTGGCCTCCCACTCAAACAGGAATGATGTGCCATCAGGAGGCAGGACATCTTTACCCTGCAAACAGCAGGACCCTCTCTATTATTTAAATAGCTGTCCAGACGCTCCAGGCTTAGCATTATAAGCCCACAATGAAATTGCCTTATATTGCTCTAAAATACATATTTAACTCTCCTGCTGTCTTACTATTTTACACTAATTCTCTATTGTTTTTCTCATTCAATATCAAATTTGAGGTGTCCCTTGATCTTATTTTCTGAATACCATCCCACATGTTTCAAAGCTAGCCTCAGCCATCTGGTGGCTCTTTTTCACAAAGGCTGGAATGGTGGGTGGTCTGTAGGTAGTGAGCATTACCTACTTTATTAATGTTTCTTTATCTTAATAAAAGTATTCTTATATTCTTATAAAGTGCCTTTGGGATGTTCACATGAAGAAAATATACTAACAGCTTGTTGTATTGTATTGTCTGTTCCAGAGATGCTTGACATTTTGTGTATCTGGAAATGGTGTCTATCTACACAAAGGAGAAAGCCAGTTTTTACAGGGCTTTATTGTTTGAGCATTACATTTCCACACCTCGAAAAAAAATACTGGAGAGATTTGATCTTTATATAATATGTGACCTAGACTCACAAGATTCAGATCCAAGATCCTTAATGAGCTTTGTCTTCATCTTTGGAAATAATGAGGAAATTATAAACACGTTTTTTAATTACTTACACATTTTCCCCCGGTTCTACAGCGCTGATAGCATTGTACGCTTGCTTAATTTTGTCATTCACGTTCATAGGCAAACAGCATTGTGGGTAGTTTGAATCTGGGCCATAGTTCTGCTTTAATGAACCATCTATTTGCTATAAATCGCTTGATAGTGATTTTCATTGAAAATGGAGAGAAGTAATTTGTTATAAGAAACTTAGGCACAAAACAAATGTAATGGTAATTTGATGCAGTCATCAATGTTAATTGTGTATCGTTAATTGTGTGCAGAGCTAATTAACAAATGTGAAATAAGGGCAACAGTGACAGAAAAGTTAACATTGCATTCCAAATTTTTATTATTGTTTATGAAGTTAGTACATTAGATTTGTTCCCCATATTATGGGGTTATTAAAGACAACTCTAAGCCGCAGAAGCAGGGGTGGAGGCCCCTATGGACGAGCCCCACGGTCTATCTTCGAATCCGGACCGTGCCTGTGCCGACTGTGGCCAGCAGCTCCATAGGGCGCCATTGGAGATTGTGTCGCCCAAGGTAAGGGAGGGTTCAGTTAATCGCTCTCTAGTGACCCCCGCTGGTTAGTCGGGGCATCCCTGGTCTGCGTCTTGAAGCATTAAAGGTCTTCCTCCAATTCTGCTGTATGCGAGCTTAGCTGCAGTCTCCGGTGTGAAAAGAAGACTTGCTCGGCCACCAAATTTATTGAAAAAGGAAAAGAAATCTGCAGAAGCGTTTTGTATCGTGCAGTTGTCTCCCAGAGATGGGGGGAAAGTGAACAAAACATCTGAGGTCTATGGTTTATCTGGAGCCGTCATAGATATCACCACACACGCTTATTTAATTAAGACTCTGGAGAGTTTTATTTTACTTTGTTGTTTTTTTACTTTCATTTAAACCAAATGCCATGCAAAAGACTGTCATGCTTACACATGCAGGTTGTTAATTCTTCAAGAGGATAATATTATACAGGAATTTTTGCAATATGTGCAATATGTACAAAAGCACAATGCCAAAAGCCATGGGCCTCAGGAGGAAAACACTGGAAGGTCCACATACAATAACCCCAGAACCACAATATACAGTATGTATTACAATATACATATTATCATATGTTAGGTTCATTTGAAAGCATTTGATCAGTATTAGGTATGTAAATAATGGTTGTGGTAAATCCATTAACCCTCTCATGACCAACAACACTATTTGACAGGGTGAAACACTGGATTAATTTACTTTCATTGATTAGTTATTTTAATTTCATGGGTTACACATAAACTGAAGTATTTAACCTTTAAATAGTAATATGGTTAGATACTATAGTGCTGAAAAAGACTAATAAAGGCAAATACTTCCATCGGTATTATACTGGGTCTTAGTTAATAGATACCTGAGGGGTGTACTACAAAGCAAGTTTAAGGGGATAGCTAGCTAAATTAAGCTTCAACCCTGGTTTTTCTGTATCACGAAGCCGACTCACTTTTAATCGGGGTATATTGCCATGGTAACTCACTCTGCACGGCTAACCTGCTCCGGGGCAGGTTATGTTCAGGCTATCTGATTTTAAACATATAAAAGCACTGCCCTTTGACTAATCAACTCCTTGGCTTTGGAAAAAGGTGTCTCCATTCCAAAGGATCTCGTAGAGATATGTGTGGATAGTGAGGGAATCTCTTTGCGGGGCGAGTTCAGCAAAAGAGTGTCTGAGTTCCGGAAAGTGCTTGAGAGGTTTTTTTTATGTGTGACAATGTACTGAGAGTGCATATTTATTTGTTACGACTGTTAAGGTGAATAAGGTATTAACTACCGAACTTCACCTACACGATGAACTTCATTATTTTTTTGCAAAAGCTCCTTCCTGGCTTTGTTGGAGGAAACGATGTTGCTTTTTGCTCTTATGATTGTTTCATGTTCTTCTTATCCATCCATTATATCTGTCCGTATCAGTCTTTTTTTCCACAGGAGAGAAATACGTTGCTCTAGTACAGCCCATGCTGCAGCGCTATAAACTCCTTGTTGCAGACACCGCCCCTTTTATGGGAACGCACTTAGAGCTTGATTAATCAAGCCCGTGTTCACTTAGCAAGTTCATAACCACGTTCATAGTACCGGTTAAGCCAGATTGCAGTGGTTAGGCTATTTGAAGCCAGCTAACGCAAACAAACCCTGACTATGTTAAGCTTCCTTCATAGTATACCCCCCTGGAACTGTTATTTTTAAATATTTTTTTTATTGTTGAAGGTTTCACCAAACGGTTATGCTTAGGATTTTTACAAACATACACACACACACACATTGACATACGTACACAGATGGCATCGAGTTCATAGTCATGACGGTTAATGCTTTATCCAGTATGAAGCCTTAAATCCGCCTTCTTTGTCAAAAACACAGCTTGATGCAGCTTACAGTCCTTCTGCCTTTCTCTCACTGTAATCACTGAAGATTAAATCTTACTCAAAACTTTAATCGAAGTGCGGACATTCAGTAAGACACACACATTCTCAGTCACCCTCTCATCACCACTAAGAGGACAAAGACCTCTGGGAGAGGTTGCTGGCAGTTTCCCTAAAAACTTCTCCATTGATATTGTTCTCTTTCTATCCGTGCAACCTGCCTTTTGACCCAGACATCAATTAAGCTCTTCAGCTGAAGTCTGAGCCGTGACACAAGCGGTACGGGATGACCCCGGATCGGTCCGTGTCTGTACCATGCCCATTAATGAGCGGAAGTTAGGTAAATGTTTGTGAAGGGAGGATAGGGCCAGAGTGCCAGGCTCCTCTTGCCTTCCTTTTATTGCTCTAAAGTTATATCAAGCCATTCAGACTCTCTTCTGTTGACAAGGCGAACTTTAAGTGAGTCCACACTGGGGAGCTTCTTTGAAGGATTATGCACAACGTGACGCAAACACCAGTGGATATTTTTTTGTTTGAGTGACATGCAGAGATCCTGTCACTCGGGGGCACTTTTTCTGGAACTGAAGAAAGCACGTCACCTCCAGGGATTGTCTTGGGAATAGCAGGGTTAATGTGCTGACTCGGAACAAACAATTTTGCAACACTGTGGGGCTCCATAATCACATACTGAGTCCGCTGTTAATACTTTAATGCATTAAATATCGGATAATACTGATGTGGGCCTTCTACATAACACTTTTATTAGCTATAAATAATAGCCAAATGCTTTGTTACAAGCTTACATAGACATTACAACATAACTTAAAACAATGGAAAGGAATGAAAAAATGTCTGGTTATCCCTCATGTATTTCTGTTCCTTACCATCAATAAATCGATGGAGCCACTATTTCATTATCTCCGATAACATCTTCCCTGTCTACAGTGGGGATTTGTGGTATATCGCTTTCCTGGATTGTGTCCTACCTCTGTGGATGTTCCTTCCAGGACTTGTGGGTGGCACAGTATAAACACCCCTTAGCCTCTCAATAGGTGTCCCCCAGGGCTCTGACCTTGCCCCCCCCCCCACCCCCCCCCCCCTCCTCTTCTCCCTCTACACCAAATCCATCGGTCCTGTCACTGCTCAAAGCTTGTCGTATGATTGCTGTGCTTATGATACTCAATTGCACTGTCTGACCTACAGTTCTCCATATGTATCTCAATCTGCCTGATTTACATCTTGAACTGGATAGAAAATCACCACCAGGCATGTGGAGAATCCACCTCAGGACATCTGGCTCCTCTCCCTCTTCAGACCTGCTGTTCCTGGTCATGTCTGCAGTCTGTTCTGGTGGTGGTGGAATGAGCTTCCCAGGGCAGTCAGAATCAGCAGAGATGTTGGCCATTTTCAGATGTAGACCTCTTCAGCCAATGCCTTGGCTGGTCCACACCAACCCTCTCTAGCACCTAGGCCTAACTTTTTATTTTGTTTCAGAACCTGTGGCTTAATGTTCATTGAGGTTTGTTCTTGTTTGTATAATTTAGTTTAATTTTAAATAGGGTAGTTGACAAGTTATCTATTGAGTCTGCACTTGTATCTCTTTGCATTGCATTACATTACCTTACAATAACCTGCCAGGCACTTTTATCCAGAGCAACGTACAGAAGTGGAGAACATCAGGGTAACTCTCAGGAATGCAAAATTGGAGTCCCATTTATAGTCAATAAGTGTAATGTTATCAAACAACAAGTTATATTGTAACTAAAGTACCACTGGACTGATATATGATACACAGTTATACCCATAACATTGTTCAAAACAAAATCCAAAGAAAGAAAAAGACAGAGGGGGTCAAAAAAATCTAACAGGGGTCAGGGGAGGGGTCTGGCTGTCTGATTGGCTAGCACCAAGGTTTTCAATTTGATGTGAGAGACGATACAGGCAGCCAGCGGACAGAGATGAAAAAGGGAGACTATAGCTTTGGGACTATACTTTCCCCCTCTGAGGAATTACTACACTTCAATCCCTGATCTCTGCACTCGTGTTTGCAATATAAGTTGCTCTGGATAAGAGTGTCTGCTAAATGCCTGGAAGTAAACATAAAGGTAATCACTCACTTACCACTTAATCAGACACATGAGAAGAATGACTGCTGACACTTATCACGAGTCAGACTCGGTGTCTGGTTTAAGCAATTCCACAAAAAATTACAATATTCATCTAGAATGATAAAATAGTGCGAGCTTCTCTGTTACTTTCTTGGATGTTTTCATACAACAACTGTTTGTTGATAAGTCTCGGCCGTTGCACAGCGCTCAATACGCATTCACCAGCTGCTCGAGTTTATTCTTGATTCTCTGAATTCTGGCTCCCAAACCTCAGGATAAAGTCATCTCTTACCATGTTGCGCAGGAAGACAGAGGCATTTCTCCAAACTGTCTCCCAACAATATTCTAAGCTCCATCAAAACAGTTGTCCTGGGTGTAGTGCTTTTCTCCATCTCCACAAACTTTGAATAAGACACACATTCACTGGTGCTCTGCAGCAAAATCACCCAGATGTCAGGTTTTACATGGCTCAGGAGGCCATCTTGAGAACTACTTTCCCATGTGAATGGGCTTCCTCAGATGTTCAGTACATCTTATTTTACTCCTTGAACAGTGCTTGACCACATGATCCACTTTTTCAAGGGGAGTGTGCTCACTGATCCATTGCTTCATGAAATTGTAAAATAAAACATCTTTACCGCCTCTCAAATGAACACCTCTCTTCCCTCTTGCACTTGTTTCTCCCTCACCTGTGTCTGGCTCAGTGTTGTTTTTTTGTGTCTCAAAGTACCGGTCTGGAGTAATCTGCGGTTTAAACATTAGTTTGAAGATGTGCTAAATAAATTCCGCCCGTCAATATGCAGGGCACCAGTAGCATATTGTTTTACTCTGTCAATTATTGAAGCGGAGTTCCTTTATGGAAAAAGAATATACTGCAGTATATTGTAAATATATCAAAATTATCTTCACAATATATTTAAAATATACTGCAGTATATTACATTTCCATAAGGGTTGGAGGAAGACCTTTCATATGCGCCTTTGACTGCAATTTACGGGCGCCTAATCGACCAGCTGGGGTCGCTAGAAAGAAATGCATGCAGGATCCGACTGAACCCGCCCTTTCCCTGGCAAATGTAATCGCCAATTGTGCGTCGCCTTGGAGCTAACGGCCACAGTGGGCACTAGCACGGTCCAGATTCGATCCGAGGCTGTGAGGCTCATCTACGCACCACAGCGTGGTGCCTTAACCGAATGAGCCATCCAGCAGCTGTGAGTACCATTTATAGGGGAGAACCGGGACGAAAGAAACACGGGACGAAAGAATAACATCGATTTTTGCGAAAACTACAGAAACCCGAATTCCGTAGATCAGTCAGTATGTGACACGTGTAATCATTTCACTCTGCAAAAAACCAGTGATGTGCGTCCCGTTTTGGCGGAGTGCTAGACCAAAGTTATTTTTGACAGCTGAAAGTAAAATATCGAAACCGGAAGTGTTTTTCGGTTGTATATGTGACGTTCCGTTCCCATCCAGTCCGTTTTCCCGGTTTTGTCATGTCCCTCCGTGTCTTGTTGGATTCCCTTGTCCGTGTTTTCCCCTCTGCTTCAGGCTGGGCGTTTCCCCTCTGTTTGGCTCTCTTTGTTTCCCAGTTTGGTTTCCGCCTATCACCTTCCCCTCTCGTTTCTTGCATTCCTCACCTGTCTGATTAACAAGCACTCCCGGTTACTTTCCGCACCTGTGCCTTGTTGATTCCAATCTCACTCCCTTATTTAACCCACCTGCTGTCTCCCCTGCTTTGTCGGTTCATTACATGTGTAACCCTTCAGACCCTGTTTACTGTTCGCTAACTATCCTCACTCGGTGTTTATGCTATTCGCTCCTGGTCTGTTAAAGTGCTATTCGCTTGGTTGTGGGATATTATCCCCTTACAGTGTTTAGTTCTCGCGAACTACGGATTGGTAGTTTACCTCCCCTGTCATTTCAGTATTGCATGCAGCTAACCTGTCTTCCTTCAACCTCCAGTTTACCCGGCTTCCAGTCCTCCGTTGCAGTGTTCGTTTTCCCCGTGTTCGTTTGTGTGTGTTGCGGTACCTCCACCTCCAGCTCGTGTAGGCTCCGTGTTGGCGTTATACCTGGCTACCCTCCAGTTGTTCCTGTCCGGCCGAAGAAGCCACCAAGTTCTTCGGTTACGGTTCCGGGAGCTCTGGAGACCAGTCAGCTCCATCCGGACCTACCGCAGCTACGCCACACTACCCAGCCCTGCCGTGCTTCACCAGCCACCTACCTGTCAAACCCTGCACCTCCGTGAGAACCTCCCGGTCATTTCCGTGCCTTCCCTTGCACTAATCCCCCCTGTTTTGTTTTGTTCTGTACCGGTGCAGTCATTCCGGTCCAGTTCCTGTCCTGCCGTAGTGAGTCGCTCCCCAGCTAGTTCCAGTCCAGTCCAGGTGTGAGTCGTGCACCTACCTGTCCAGTCCAGTTCCGGTTTGGAACAATCCGTTCCAGACTCTGATCCCTGTGTGGACCTCCCGGTCCAGTTCCAGTCCAGTCCAGTTCCGGTTTGGAACATTCCGTTCCAGACCCTGATTCCAGTGTGGACCTCCCGGTCCAGTTCCAGTCCAGTCCAGTTCCGGCTTGGAACAATACGTTCCAGTCCTTCCGGACCCTCAAGTCCAGCTCCGGCTTGGAGCAGCCCGTTCCGGGCTTCCTGTCTTTACCAAGTGTGATAATTGTGCTTGCTTTCCTGTACAGTTTTGGGACTACCCCAAAACTTAACTTTAATAAATATTCCTTTTCTTTGATTCTGCCTCAGTCGTGCATTTAGGTCCAAACCTTCCCTGGGATCGTAACAGTATAAGTGTGTTTATGTTTTGAATTTTCCAAACATGCATAATTTTCTTAACACAACTGTTGACTAAAGGACAGCATAGGTTTCGAATGGCATGCTTGCGAGACTTAGCTGCTAGCCAACTTGAAAGCAAGCAAGAGACGAGCGGGACGAAAGACACACTGTTAAAATGCCATGGTGAAAATCAATGCACAACCTTGGAATGCGTATTGACCCCATCAGAACCGAGTATTCAACAACGCCTGGTATAATAAGCATCAATAAATGATGTCTAGTAGCTATTAATAAAGGTGAGTTGCTATTAAATCATCAATTTCAGACCGCAAAATTCTATTAATTATGCGACATTATGCTCTTGACGCATGGTTGATTTTCATGGATTTTAAACTTATACCATTATTCATTGACTCGTCCCTAACATGGCATTTTGCCTGACAGTACATTTGTTGAAAGGAATGAGCATAAAAAACAACAAGACAGAGATAAGACCGCTAAAACACACTTTTCCTCACGTGATTCTTTCGTCCCGATTCAGTGTGTTTTTCGTCCCGCACGGCAGGGACGAAAGACACATTGCACTCATCCTGTTTGCAGCCAATTTATATCCGACTTGTTTATGCTGTTAACAAAATTCCCATTGCTATTAGTGAGGGACACATACAAGTTGTTTGTCAGAAAATATGGCCTCTCTAGCTCTATTGACTTTCGAGTAAACCGGATGAATGTAAAAAGTTAATCTTTCGACCCGGTTCTCCCCTACTTGCACATCTTTACACTGTGTATGTATATGTACAATCCAACAACAAAAACACCAAACAAAAACATATCCTGGTATATAATCTTTTGTTCTTTAATGCAATGTTCGGGAATATATCAGGTAGTCAAGCTTTGATGTTGTGAAAGGTTTGTCATTGAGGGAGGGAGGGAGGAAGCAAGGGTGCAGGGTATGAGAAGGAAAGCCATTTTAGCTCATCCCCTTTCATCGAGCCTGATCGCATCTTATAGAGTTTATGTTGTAAGATTATGTATTGACTACTGCTGTTGGTTGTCACCCCGAAGAATTAGCACCAGCACTGTTCACTGCCTAATCCTGTAACTTATGTAACTCATGCTGGATAGCACCTGCTAAATGCCAAAATATAAATGTAGAGAGGTGAAACAACCAGCGTTTGCAAAAATAATTGCCATTGAGGGGCCTGTGTTACATACACAAATTCTTTAACTGTAATGGTGGTGTGACGTGTGAGGTGGGAGGGGCCAAACGCAGCAAGGGGATTCATTAAGCACAAGGCCACTAGGAATGAACAGGACAGGCTGCACCGGACATTTACCAGCTAAAAGACTAACGCGAGATTAGTAGAAAATAAACGCCCTGCCTCTCAGAATAAATAAAGCCCTACCTGTCAGTACGATAAAAACGCCCGGTCTCTTAGTAAGAAATTACTATACAAATACACCCACAAACAAACAAAGACTCCTCTCGCTTTCACGGAAGAAAGCAGACAGAGGGCCCTATCTTGGCGATCTTGGCGCTGGGTCTAAGCGCATGGCGCTAAGTCCATTTAGGGCGTGTCCAAGTCCACTTTTGCTATTTTAACGGCGTGTTTTTTGGGCGCTAAGCACAGCGCAAGGTGCAACTGGGCTGAACCTAGTCTCTGCATTAATTATAGGTGTGTCTTGGGCGTGACATGCAATAAACCAATCAAAATGTTATATCGCATTCCCTTTTAAAAGCCTGCTTTTCCACCTTGGCGGATTGCTTATGATGGCGAAACAGACATACTCGTGCGTGTTTAGTGCGATCAAGGAATAGGCTATATGGATCAATAGTAGCCTATGATCAATATTATTCGGGCTAACCATTATGAGTTCCCGGTAATTCCTGACAGTGCTGTTTACAAAATATATGTGGTTAAATTTCGTTAAAAGCACCTGCAACAGCTGAGAATAAGCGACCAATTGCTGCCGTCTCACCTTAGAAAACGCCAAATTAGCCTGCTTGTTTAATGAATTTCGTTTGATTATGCAATGAACTCATGTTCAAGCTTCATCCGAAGTTCATTAGGCTACCTGCATTCTAATTTTGATTAATAACATAAATAGCGTTATTTTGCCTTAATGATGACACTAAATATAATACATCTGTCAGGTTGGCAACCCATAGGTTCAGCATATTTTCCCTTATTTTATAATGTCCTGCTTATGGAAATGCGACCAACCTATTTTACTGGTAGCGTAATGCTTTAAAACGATCCACTTTCCCAGGAAGACCGTGAAAAGTGCGATTTACAGCAGAGGAAACAGACCTGCTCCTGTAAAGCGCACATGCAGATAATGGCATTAAAATTAATTGTAAATTAATTTTGTAACATACTGCAAATTTTGTTTCTAATTAGCCGCTTAGTTCTTAGGTTTTAATAAGCTGAGGGTATGGAAACCTTGCCACTGTAATTAAAAAAATATGAAGGACGAAGATTAGCTAAGGTTACAATTCAGTTAACATGATGACATTTATCTCCGTTTTTTAACCATAGGCTATCGAAAAAACCTTATGTATGCACAGCGAATCCGCTGTAGCCTAGGCTATTTGAAAAACAATGAAAGCAATATTCACTGGACAAGGTTTTGAACTTTTTTCAGTCACAAACCATTCTATTTACTTACAGGCTGTATTCCTAGATAAACAGAGCTGTATTGTAATGAAGCGCATTTTCAGAACTCAAAAGTCCGTCTATTGCAGTGCGCAAGTTTTCCATTGAATGACAATTCACGCATAAGGTGTAAATGACAATTCGCGCATTAGGCTTGATATAGGTGTTATCAGCTCCTTTTTAATGGATAGCCATTGTCCCGTACCATCGCACATCACCTGGATGTTGATGGAGTGGGCTGAGAGCAATGTAATGTGGCATCGTTTCCCTTCGCCGAGGGAAAGGTACCTATGTGGACCTACGGAACCTTTTATTATTATGCATTTTTGATATAGCCTACACAATAATTATATTTCACATTGTGATCTAGATATTTTAGTCATGCTCGTGCGCGCCCCTGTGTGTAACAGACAGGAGGGTACGCACGTTGTGCACACGCCTATGTAGACGCACTTATATGCGCCGTTAAAATAACGTATAAACAACTGCGACATGACTTTAGACCAGGTTTGTGGTGGTTCTAGCGCAAGCGCTTTCTGCTGGCTCAAGATAGCAATACGCCAAAAAGAATCCTGGCCACTCCTCATCTTAAGACCAACACGCCCAGTTCACTTGTAATGGGCGCAAGAATACATGCTAGTTAAAGGACGTAAGCGTTAGGCGTTATAATGAACCTAGTGCCGGGTGTAAGATAGCAAAGACACTTGCGTTTGGGTTTGCGCCAGGTGTAAGATAGGGCCCAGAGAGAGGAGGAAGAGACAGAAAAGGCAAAAAGGTCTAGGCAACGGAAGAAAGGAAAAGACCAGAAAGCGGAGACAGAAAAGAGCCAGGGGGGAAAAGTCCTAATATATCCACAAAGGCAAGTCCCGCATTACTCCAATAAAACACTCTGGAGCAAAAATGGTCTCCTAAAAAAACCTAGACCTAATCATACTGGCTAAGCAATCAAAGGGCAAAATAATACCACACACAAAACAGAGCAAATAATGCCAGACAATACAAATTAATATCAAAAGCCCAGAACGGAGGAAAACATGGGCTTAAATAGCTCCAAGGTAACCACGCACAGGTGTGATGCTGAGAGAAGCTCCGCAATCAAGACGGACGGAGCAAACATCCACTAAAAGGGCAGCGCCCTCGCGTGGCTACCAAGGAAACCGACCTCCACATTAACAATATTGATAAAAGGTTAATTTACATATTTCAGTATAGTATTTGTATGCTGATCTCACCAACTGTTTAAACGTGTTCTGCTGTCTGAAGTGCATGTTTCAAGTATGTATGTGCCCCTGCTGTTCTCACAGATTTGCATCTCACAGCCTAGTTTTATCTAGTGTTATCACACAAGTATTTACATACATAGTGAACATATGTTTATTGATAATAAAGCATTGTTAGTGAATTAGATCTACAAGATACCTCTATCCTTGCACCTCACTTTGTTTTCAGAATACTTGACAGTGGCAAAAAACAAATACATGAAAAGATGTAGAAGATAAGCAGATAAGCAAGGCGTAGGTGGCACTTTATGAATATGAATATGAAATTACGATGAATATGAATGTTACCTCATCACCATCTTACCACTGTTTTAGATATTTAAAATTGTGTGGAGGTATCATGATTGTTTCAGTGTCTAATCATCTGACAGTACTAATGTCTGTTTATTAGTTCACCATTGTGTGGAAAGCAGCGCACACATCATCACTACACTAGACTTAAGCAAACATAAATTGATTCAGATAACATACGCAATGCTCTTGAAAAGACCTGACTGTCTTGCAAGTTTTAACTGCACCATTTTTTGGCAGTGTGCATTCAAATCATTTTCATCGTTGGTAGAATCCCCCCACCCCCCATTTAATTTCTTAACTCTGTGATTAATGTGTTTCCCTGTTTGCTTGGAAAATTACTTCCCTGATTTCAGACATTCAAAAGTCTGTTTGTCCAGGCCATAGTTAACTTATTTGTACCCTTATTAGCTACAGGAAGAATCAGCATAAGTCACATTCTATTAACGGCTCTGAAATAATCAACTATGCCCGTAATCAACAACCTTGGACTTATTTAAAAGTTGAGAAAATCAAAACTAATGAAAATGTGTGCACTGCAGTTTATTGGGATGAGATGTATGCCACCCCCTGTAATGCAATAGCAGGGCATTCTCCATGTCTATACAACACTTAGAGTCTGGTGCTTTTATGAGGTTCCCACTGAAATAATTACAACTGCAAACTCTCAATCCTTAAAGCATTAACTTCTGTTACCTCTGACCTCATGTAAAGGCAGAGTAATCAGAAACGAGTACCAGTATTGCTATTTCTCCCCATTGGTCCGTATCACCCTCAACCAAAAGCAGCACACCTCAACCAATTACAACATCTGTTGGTTGTTCATAGCCACCAATTGCAGCACACACACAGGTCCAAATTATATGTTTTCTTATGCAAGGCTGTGCACACATGCTATTTTAGCCAATAGTACATACAAAAACATTAACGTTTATTTGGGTTAACATACAGAAAACAACGCAGGCCACATCTGTCCCGTACAGCTGTGTGACATTTGCTCATAGCTTCTCATGTCTCAAACATTAAGCACGAGACACACATATGTCGGTCACCAGTTGGTTGTGTCAACCTCATACACACAGCCTAGGTCATGTCTGACTTTAACAAATGTAGATGAGTAGCATTGTTTTGGAATGTGGCACATTCAGGAAGGTTTAGTTGTAATCGAGTGAATTGGGTACACAGATTTTTAGTCATAGTGCTTTTTCCAGATGTGTAGAGTGTATTCCTTTGTATGTCACTAACTTTATTTGAGATTTGGATCATACGTGAAAAATAGATTTGACTCTGATGTCTGAAATTCAAATGTACTCTAATAATTAAAGTCCTTGCATATAACAGCAGTGACTTCAAATATTTCTAATACATTGCAGTCACGCTTCACTACAATTTTCATCCCCTAAGCGTGGATTGATTATGCAATGATTACCATGTGTTATTTAAAACACACAAGAGTTAGTGCAGCAGACCCACATTTTAAACTGCTGTATCTTTTAAATATGCTAATCTAATATTGGGACAGCCTTCAAAATTCAATATGTGACTGCTATTGAATTTTATATATCTTCACTGATTTGTCCACAGGAGAGGCTACAGTTCCTCCTCAATTGGGTTCAGTTCAGTAACCTTTAGTAAAATATGTTTTTTATCTCAAACCATTAAATGCAGCCAGGCTGTTAAACCCTGATTATTAAAGCAAAGAGACATCATTGGTCAACTTGTGTAATTACTGTTATTAATTTTAAAAGCTATCACATTAGCATAGTTCACAGGTTGTGTTTTTTAGTGCTCTGTGTTTGTGGTAACCCTGCCCCCCCTTACTGTCACCCTACCATGTCACAGATGAGATGCATGTCTCATGCTATTCACATAACGAGGTGCCTCTGCTCTAACCCTGCCCCCCCATCTCTGAACACCCGCAATCACGGCCTGTCACCCCCTCCTTCACCCCTGGGGCTGAACGTCTGCACCAATCAGGTCAGAGGAATGTGTCTCCTTGTGTGTTTGTGTGTGTGTGTGTGTGGGGGGGGGGCATCCCAGGGCTCCTAATTGCCTCCGGTGAGCGTTCTTACATGCAATGTGACACCTTGCTACCCGAGTACCCGCCTAGCGGCTTAGACGCAGCATTATAAGCAGGAACCTTTTCAGTGACACAACCTTCCTACAAGCCCACATTACTCTCCCACGTCATCTCACATCACATGTGAATGGTGTTATAATGCCTGGGTTTGGAAGCCTTTTACCCTGGTCTGATAGCGCGTTCCTTTTCTTTTCTGGCTGGACATAACGTAAAAACAGAATACTGTTTATTCAATATAAAGTTTTCAAACATTTTTTAGCATTACTTTCCTGCATGATTTGTGTCTGAAAAGGTAAAAAATAATAGAGTAAAATCTGCATAGCTTTACTTAGGGGGGGGGGGGGGGGGGGGGGGGGGGTCAGACTTGTCAGGAAAGAGGTAGGATGAGAGAAACATTAGATTAATTTTTATTTTTTTTTTGCATTAGATTAAATCACATGCAAAAAAATGCAAGCGATAATAGCTACTATACAGTGTAACAGTCAAATTAAAGGTCAAGAGCTCAACACGTGTGTAGAACAGAGCCTTGTTTATACTTGGCTGTCTGTCAGGGAGTGCAATTTACATTTATACCTGCAAACACACTGTCCCAGGCAGGGAAATGGGATTTATTCGCAACATGAAACATTCGTAGTGCCCTGAAAATGTCCATTCCTTGTACATTATACACAGCTTATGCGTTATAAATGTGGAATGTTATATGACGTTCCAGAGTGCAGGTCACCAAAGGTCCTTCTCAACAAAAAAATTACATAAAATAAAAGAAATATTTAATTACAGGTTAACAACTTTTCCCAAAAAAGTATCCAAAATGAGGTAAAGCGACAGACATACTGGTATGAGTTAAGCATTGGATTTGTTTGTTCTGTACAATGTCTTTCAATAGGGAAGTCCCAATTTTACAGAGGCAACCCCTGACATTTCAATGAACATCAAGGCGCATTTCAAAATCTAAAACTGGGGCTGGCTTTGGTGAAGCACTTTTAAAAGAGAGTTATTAATATTTGTTTTACTCTGTTATAGACGCATTCCATTTCATATTCTTAGTCACCAGTTACACAACAAAAGGATCCTGAATTATAACCAAATGGTTGCCATGGTGCTACGCTGAAGTTTGAAATCTCATTCTCTTTCGCTCAATTTTTGGAGCAAGCAGATAATTAAAGGCGGGAAAAAAAGACAAAGAGCGAGGCCAAGTTAAAAGGTGTTTGAATAAGACTAGAATTATGGGAGACTGGGGTAAGCAGGCCTTCCCAAACTGAGTCCCAGCAGGCCTTCCCAAACTGAGTCCCAGCAGGTCTTCAGCAAAATTAATACAAAGTTATCCCATAAAGTAATATTTTCTTTATTTTAAATGTAAATGTGTTACACTCTTATTTCAGCCCTTTGAGTAAAAAACAGAGGTGCAGCTCAGAATAATTCAGTACCTCATCTTTTAGGCTTATCTTTACTAAAAACACTGGGTGCAGATTCCTGAATAATACATTACATTACATTACAGGCATTTAGCAGACGCTCTTATCCAGAGTGACTTACACAATTTTTTATTTTTTTTGTATTTTGTTTGTGTTTTCATATTTCATAAATTACATCAATTTAGAATTTCAGATTTAAAAAAATTACTTGAGGGGTTTGCAGACCTTTGGTAATAATGTAATGACTGTTATTGTGAATTTAAGTGTACTAAATTGCTAAACAGCTTATATACAATATGTACAATGTACAATATAATGACATCTTGATTTAGACATGCTTCCATATACAGGTATGTTAAATAGTCACTGCTTTGTGCCTGCTATGGGTGCCAAAAGTTAACCGTTACTGAGGTTTGGGTCCTCAGCTGCAGTGTGTTTATTTTAGCGAGCCTTGAGATTAAATATTTTGGAAACCCATGCCCTACAGGACCCCTCAATCATCCCGGCCATATACACCCACAGAGCATCCATCTCATCACCTCATATTGGTTTTGCACTTGACTCACACCAGTGTCAAGTATCAGTGGGGAATGTCACAAAGGGTGAGTAGGTGAAATACAAAAGTATGGACTGCCGTAGGACTTACATTTATAGGAGAACCGTGCTTGGATAAAGACTTGTTTTCTGTGGACTGTAGATACACTGTGGATTGTGATTGTGCAATTGTTTCTGTGCTTCTAATAAATAGCTTTAGCAATCTGGGATAGCGAGACAGACTAAAATAAGTCTTTTTTTTGTTTTTGATTTGTTGCGATCGTGATTTTCACAGCGTTCTTGTGTTTTTACTTTTTCACCAGTGCTTTCAGGCCTGGGTTTTCAACATGGGGTCCGTGGACCCAGGAGTCCTTGAAGGTACTGTAGGGGGGTTCCTGGACAGATCTGGTGAATTATTTCAAAATATAAAACCTTTTTTTGAATATAACCCTTTGAGCCTGGGCGAGAGTCCCTGGATCAGACAAGGTTGAAAACCCTGCTTTAAGGTAATGTGGTCCAAGTGAAATGTACACGTGGCGGAGAATGCAACCCAGTCTTCAACTGTGACAATAAACCATAACAATTGTGGAAGCACACTAGCAACAACAAGCTGGGTATAATTTCACCCAGCAGGCAATGAACTGTGATGCACTTGAAATAGCAGAGATTAAATAACTAGCTCATGCAGTGTGAACTCCACAAACTAAGCACTAAGCTGCTGCACCAGCCTGTGGCAAATATAGGCCAGGAGTCTGTGAATATTTGTCCTTAATTCTGCACTGCAAATAAATCCATGTGTTTAATTTTTCTTCAAAAATACAGTTCACGGTTCACAGTTTGCAAAGTTAATTTTGGCAATTTGGGAACCCAGAAAAGTGTTCCACTAGAAATTGATCACTCTTGTTTTGACGTCAGTGTTGCTCCTGCCTGTAGATTATACACAACTCAATGAATTGTCTGAGACAACACATTGTCTAAGCCCAGTGGTGTCACGATAGGACATATAGGCAGGAACTGCGAGATTTCAAACAAATGAGGTGATAAAGCTGGCTTGACAGCTGGCTGAAAGCAAAACGCATTGGTGCGATCGGGATACTCAAAAGTGTGATTGTGGGCCACTGACTGCATTTTACATTATGAAAGAAAGGGGCAGGTTGAGGCAACCTGTGAACCATTTTAATTATTTGTTAAATTAGTGGAGAGGCATCACACCAAAGCCTAATTACTGTGCAGAGACTAGAGACAGACACACAGACAGACAAAACAGAACTACATATCCCTGTGAAATCCTTTTGATTTCCACCCTACTTTTTTAACCTAAAGGCTAAAATGAAGCACAGTCTGCTTCCATTGAGAGGGAGCTGTGTTGTATGGAGCTGGCCAGTCTCCAAGAAGGAAGGAGATCATTGGCTATTTGTTTGACGGTCAACATGAGGCGATTGAGTACAAAGAGAATAAGATAACGATGAAGTCACAACTGGAAGAAGCAAGCCTCCTGATAGCGCCTCCGCCACTGCTAATACTAGCGAATCTGCGTTAGCACTGGTTCTATGCTCACCTCAGGTTGTATTCTAATCCTCCCTGAATCCTTTCAAATCTCAGCTCACTGAATAAGGGACTGTTTCGATCTCCTGTGTTTACACAGATGCACAACAGCACTTGGACCTGCACCATAAAATCATTCGAAAACCTGCATGAACCGTGAGAGTCAGTCTGAAGGCAAAACTGAAGTCCCGTTTCCCCCGCTAAACAGGAGGACGCTGTGTCTCATTCAAGTGCCAGTGTACCAAAAAGCCCACGTCACCATGGTGACGGAGCTCCCGATCCGGACTCAGCAGGTTCAGAGAAAAACTCTCTCTAAAAGAAGCCTAGAGGGCACGTCTCTTTTTCCCCTCCAGCTCCTGCTGCAATGGGATCCCGTGGCTGATGCCCCATCAGAGGATGAATCACAGAGACCCTGTCCTCACCAATGTGCAGGTCTGCTCAAAGCCAAAACACACACCCGGCGTCCTCTTTAATACATTTTACTGTACTGCTCTACAGAAGAATAGAGGGAACTGATGTTTGAGTGCTGAGAATACATGGACACTTTGCTAGGGATATTACATTACATTACAGGCATTTAGCAGACGCTCTTATCCAGAGCGACTTACACAACCTTTTATCATGTTTTACATATTATCCATTTATACAGCTGGATATATACTGAAGCAATTCAGGTTAAGTACCTTGCTCAAGGGTACAACGGCAGTGTCCTACCTGGGAATCGAACCTACAACCGTTCAGTTACAAGGCCAGTTCCTTAACCATTATGCTACACTGCCGCCGATTACACCTGAGGTAGAGAAAAAACATGATTGTAACACAATTTAATGGCAAGATGTGGTAAAAAAAAAACAACAAAAGAACAGTAGAGCTGTGATGGCAGACTTGTCCTCTGTGTCAGATGATGTCTCAAACCTCACTATTGAACCCATCTGTACCTAAATGTGAAGGACTAGCAGTGTATTGTGTTTGTAACAAAAGTTCAACTATAAAGAGAGGGGTACATTATATACATCTAAAGAAGTTACACAAGTGCAAGGGGGTATGAAGTAGACATACTGTATGTTTCAACATGAAAAGGTGTTTGAGGTATAGCTATCAAGACAAAGACTAAACTGATATGGAGCATGTAATACAGTATGCAGGTTTCTCTTTTCCTCAGAATCAAGCAGTGGGCATTAGAATTAGAATATGTTAGTCATACAACTAATACATGAAGTCTATACCCTTTGGACACCATCTCATAAAGTAGGTTTACCACATTTGTGTCCTTCAGCATGTCAAGTCAAGTTCATTTGTATAGCACATTTTCATACACAAGGCAACCCAAAGTGCTTTACATAAGACATAGAAGACATTGGGCCCTATCTTACACCCGGCGCAAAGCGGCGCTAACCCAAACGCAAGTGTCTTTGCTATCTTACACCCGGCGCTAGGTCCATAATAACGCCTAGCGCTCACGTCCTTTAACTAGTATGTATTCTTGGCGTATTGCTATCTTGAGCCAGCAGAAAGCGCTTGCGCTAGAACCACCACAAACCTGGTCTAAAGTCATGTCGCAGTTGTTTACATGTTATTTTAACGGCGCACATAAGTGCGTCTACGTAGGCGTGTGCACAACGCGCATACCCTCCTGTCTGTTACACACAGGGGCGTGCACAAGCATGACTAAAATATCTAGATCACAATGTGAAATATTATTATTGTGTAGGCTATATCAAAAATGCATAATAATAAAAGGTTCCATAGGTCCACATACCTTTCCCTCAGCGAAGGGAAACGACGCCACATTAAATTGCTCTCAGCCCACTCCATCAACATCCAGGCGATGTGCGATGGTACGGGACAATGGCTATCCATTAAAAAGGAGCTGATAACACCTATATCAAGCCTAATGCGCGAATTATCATTTGCACCTAATGCGTGAATTGTCATTCAATGGAAAACTCGCGTACTGCAATAGACGGATATTTGCGTTCTGAAAATGCGCTTCAGATGTCATTACAATACAGCTCTGTTTATCTAGGAATACAGCCTGTAAGTAGGCTAAATAGAATGGTTTGTGTAACGTTCCGCTCCCTTCTAGTCCGTTTTCCGTGTTTTCCTGTTTTCCCTCCGTGTCATGTTGGATCCCTTTGTCCGTGTTTTCCCCTCTGCTGCGGACTAGGCGTTTCTTCCCTGACTTGTTCGTTTGGTTTTCTTCGTTTGCTTCCGCCTTTCACTCCTCCCCCCTCGTTGCATGCATTCCTCACCTTTGTGTTTAGTTAATCACTCCCGTTTGATTTCCACACCTGCGCCTTATTTAGTTCGTCATTTTCTGCACTATTTATACCCTCGTCTGGTTGCTAGTCGGCGCCAGTTCGTTAACTAACCTCACTCGTTGTTAATGCTTGTCGTTCTTGGTCTTTTAAGGTTCTGTTCGCTTGGTTGTGGGATTAAATCCCCTTACAGCGTTTAGATCTCTCGAACTACGGATTGGTAGTTAATCTCCCCTGTCGTTTCTGTTTTGCATGCAGCTAACCTGTCTTCCTTTAACCACCAGCTTACCCGGCTTCCATTCATCCGTTGCAGTGTTCGTTTCCCCGTGTTTGTGTGTGTGTGTGTTGCGGTACCTCCACCTCCAGCTCGCGTAGGATCCGCGGTGGCATTATATCCTGGCTACCCTCCAGTTGTTCCTGTCCGGCCGTAGCAGCCTCCACGTTCTACGGTTACGGTTCCGGGAGCTCTGGAAATCAGCCAGCTCCAACCGGACCTACCTGAGCCACACCACCCAGCGCTGCCGTGTTTCGCCGGCTACCTACCTGTCTAACTCTGTACCCCTGTGAGAACCTCCCGGTCCTTTCCCTACCTACTCCCAAATTAACCACCCTCTGCTTTCTGCCCAGTACCGGTGTAGTCGACCCGGTCCAGTTCCAGTCCAGCCGTAGTGAGTCGCTCACCTACCTCATTAAAGTCCAGTTCCGGTTTGGAACAGTGCCGTTCCAGAACCCGTTTCCAGAGTGGACCTCCCGGTCCAGTTCCAGTCCAGGTGTGAGTCGTGCACCCTCCAGTACAGTCCAGTTCCGGTTTGGAACGATCCGTTCCAGAACCCGTTTCCAGAGTGGACCTCCCGGTCCAGTTCCAGTCCAGTCCAGGTGTGAGTCGTGCACCTTCCAGTACAGTCCAGTTCCGGTTTGGAACAATCCGGTCCAGTTCCAGTCCAGTCCAGGTGTGAGTCGTGCACCTTCCAGTACAGTCCAGTTCCGGTTTGGAACAATCCGTTCCAGAACCCGATTCCTGAGTGGACCTCCCGGTCCAGTTCCAGTCCAGTCCAGGTGTTACCTACACCACCTATCCAGTCCAGTTCCGGCTTGGAACCCGTTCCGGAGTCCCAAGTCCAGCTCCGGCTTGGAGCAGTCCGTTCCGGGCTTCCTAACATTACCCTGTGTAATATATTGTGCTTGTCTTTCCTGTACAGTTTTGGGACTACCCCAAAACTTAATTTAATAAAACCCCTTTCTTGAATCTGTCTCCTGGTCGTTGCACTTGGGTTCGTCTCGTATCTGGGTCGTAACAGTTTGTGACTGAAAAAAGTTCAAAACCTTGTCCAGTGAATATTGCTTTTATTATTTTTTCAAAGAGCCTAGGCTACAGCGGACTCGAAGTTTTTTCGATAGACTATGGTTAAAAAACGGAGATAAATGTCATGTTAACTGAATTGTAGGCTAACCTTAGCTATACTTCGGCCTTCATATTTTTTAAATTACATTGACAAGGTTTCCATACCCTCAGCTTATTAAAACCCCACTGATTTCACCTGTTATTCCATAACTGAACAAAAGATTTTAAAGAGAACTAAGCGTCTAATTAGAAACGAAATTTGCAGCATGTTACACAATTAATTTACAATTAATTTAAATTCCATTATCTGCATGTTTGCTTTACAGGAGCCTTTGCATCTGTTTCCCCTGCTGTACATCGCACTTTTCACGGTCTTCCTGGGAAAGTGAATCGTTTTAAAGTATTACGCTACCAGTAAAACAGGTTGGTCACATTTCCATAAGCAGGACATTATAAAACAAGGGAAAATATGCTGAACCTATGGGTTGCCAACCTGACAGATTTGTTGTATTTAGTGTCACCATTAAGGCAAAATAACGTTAATTATGTTATTAATCAAAATTAGAATGCAGGTAGCCTAATGAACTTCGGATGAAGCTTGAACATGGGTTCATTGCATAATCAAACGAAATTCGTTAAACAAGCGTTTTCTAAGGTGAGAAGGAAGCAATTGGACGCTTATTCTCAGCTGTTGCAGGTGCTTTTAACGAAATTTAACAGCATATATTTTGTAAACAGCACTGTCAGGAATTACCGGGAACTCATAATACTACTACTGCTACTGATCCATATAGCCTATTCCTTGATCGCACTAAACACGCACGAGCATGTCTGTTTCGCCATCATAAGCAATCCGCCAAGGTGGAAAAGCAGGCTTTTAAAGGGAATGGGATATGACATTTTGATTGGTTTATTGCATGTCACGCCCAAGGCACACCTATAATTAATGAAGATACTAGGTTCAGCCCAGTTGCACCTTGCCCCGTGCTTAGCGCCCAAAAAACACGCCGTTAAAATAGCAAAAGTGGACTTAGACACGCCCTAAATGGACTTAGCGCCATGCGCTTAGACTAAGCGCCAAGGTCACCAAGATAGGGCCCATTATATGAAAAGTAAATTAGAATTGAAAACAATCTTAATAAGTTAAAAACAGTTTAGAAACAATATTAATAAAAAGTTAAAACAGTTAAAAACAATCTTAATAAGAAGCTGCAAAACTACTGGGGCCCACAAGACAAATACCTCAACAAACACTCCAACAACAATCAGCTTGCTACCTGCTATCTGCTGTGCACAGTACAATAAAATAGCATGGAGAGAGAGAGAGAGAGAGAGTGTGCATTCACCAGAACTACGTAGGCGCATTTGTTTTAAGCCAACCACACTAAATAATTTTAAGATGATTATATGATGAGTTTTATTAACCTCTACATTTCTTACTGTTCCTACAGCTGTGCTTCCATACATCCAGTGGTTTTGATCCTATGATCGGTAACAAACCGCGCTCACTTCCTGGATGAAGCACTCTTTCTAAGCGATTGTAAACTGGGGCATGAGTGTGATGGATGTGAAGGGAGTCGATGAGTCATTTCCACTGGCCTGCCTGTGTGTGCATGTGTGTGCTTGAGCGAAGGACGAGCTTGACGCTGTCAGGTTTTACAAGGCCTGCAGGTCAGTGTTTACACTGAAGGTTAATACAGTAGCAAAGTGCGTTTTCATTCCTCTGGCATACTGTCTCAGCCTATTTATTGCTAAGGTCCGTAAATGTGAAGAGGAATTATTCACAAACTTTTCGAAGGCTTGAGCCACTTGTACGCCACGTGCAGAGCGGTGACGGTGTGCAAGCGGCAAGTAGAAGCTGCAAAGCATGTCGCTTGTGCCTCTAAGGCAATTCTGTTGGGTTCTAATCTCTTGCGCTCTTTCTCCAGGGGATTTTCCAATCGGCTACATTTGTTATACAGTTCTTTGCTTCAGTTATGATTAAGACATAATTTGTGTGCTGTACATACATTCTGGAATAAATAGAGGTTTTATTATTGACATTGTTTTCAAATTATATTTTATCAATAAATTACCTACAAGATGCAAGACTACCAATAGCCCTCATCCAAATACATCATTCTGCAAAACAGATTGCTGCATTATGAAATGAAAAATTAACATAAAATTGGTGAGTCTGATATATTACGTATATGCATTCGATAAAAAATATACATGGTAGAAAGTCCGATTAAAAATGTACATGGTAGAAAGTCAGATTAAATTTATAATTTGTGGCTTAGGAACTATTAACACACAAAGCTCACCCAATGCTTGTGGTAGCTGGTGAAATTGAACTATGTTATCCCTGGTTGCAAACACTAATCAACAGCTTAAAGTGGAATTCCACCGAAAAATTATGTTCGATTTGTAGAAGAGTAACTGTCTTTTGATTAAAATGAGCTCTCAGCCAACTCTCTACCTGTAGTGACAGCAGAGATATAACCCCAAACGACTGTGCATGTTCCAGGTACCTGCTTCACTGTGTACTACAATGGCCAGGGGCTTACAGTTTATGGGCGTGTGTCAGACAACGCCAGTCACAGGTTGCCACTCCTACGAAACACAAACAGAGGGACTGGGCATTACTCCTAATTCTGCCTGGAAGCCGTTCTTTGAGAGAGGCTGACGTTACTCACTGGCAAGCTAGTCACTATACTTCTTCTGAAAAAATGTCACCACCATTAGCTGGAGTCTCCAGAGAAAAACGGAAAATGCAGCCATTCATTAAAGGTGCACTATGCAGGATTTTTAGCCTTGCTGTGGTGCTGTGTTTACAATCAAAAAAGTTTCCTCCTCAGTTCTAAACCCCACCCACTCCCCTCTGTTGAGGCAGAGAGTGTATAGTACAGGCAAGAAATGTCAAGCGAAAATAAGATTTTTAGCAACATGCATTGTTCTAAATGGATGGTAACAGTAATTGGGCAGTGTTATAACGATTAAATGTTGAAATTGTCCTCAGCTCCCCAACATCAACCCCATATACTGTAGGCTACACCGCTTTGGATTAAAGCGTCTGCTAAGAAGCATGTATCCAACAAATACAGTTATAATTGGGGATTCTATGTTTGCAATGTAAATGTTGCCAGTGGTTTCAAGGATTTTAACATGTAGCCTACTGTATTCCTGGTGCGAGACTGGATGACATAGGCTACAACATCAACCTCCCGCGATCATTAAAAACTCTGAAACTGTAATCTTTCATGTGGGCAAAAATGACCAGGTTCAGAAAATCTGAAGTTTTCCACGATTTTATTTCAATATAGGCCTGTAATTGTATCTAACACATTTACAAGCTTGTGATCTCAGGGCCGCTTCCTGTTTTAAACCGTGGCAGTGAGAAATTCAGCCGGCTCAGTGCCCTAAATGTCTGCCTTAAAAAAATGGTGTGCTTGTTCAGTGTTTGGCTAACGTTATTCTGAACATTAATTTAGAACTGGGATGTAAAGACGGAATTGTGTGTGGAATAAGTAGCCTAACATTACCAGACCATATCTTGTCTATCATAGCTAGCTAATTTACTTTGTAAAGTAAATTACTTTTTCATGAAGATATTTGTATACGAATATTATTTATATTATTATTTGTGAGTTTGTCATGCCTCCTTCAGATTGCATGGGACTGGGAGGTATCTCCAATTTTAACTTACCCACTGTAGTTTTTCAAAAATGAGGAAGCGTAGAAGTATACATCATTTTGACGTATAGCTCTACGAAATTTTAACTTTAACTGTCGATATTTGTGTTCACAGACAGTTTGGCCGGCCAGAAAGAGAGACTTAATCCATTGCGCCTTGATCTGTTAAATAAGGTTAATGTTGTTTTTCGGTGGAATTCCCCTTTAAAGTTTTTATTCAACTTCCTGTCTTTCCAGCTTACATAACGTAGTGGCTCTTTTCCCCTTCACTTCTAGGCTATGCCATTTGTTCAGCTTTTCTGGTGTGTATTTTCAAAATCTCTTACCCATCCACAGAATCTGGTCGAGGCTCCACTGCCTTAATGTTATTTATATTCTAAAGTTTTTGCTGTTCTCTTCTGGCACATAAGGGAACATGTGATTCACCTTCAGTGATATAACGATGCAATGTACATCAAATCATGTGTATCCAGCTTTTTAGAGCAAATTTCTGTATAGGCTATAAACACTTCTGTGCCCTGCACAGAAAGCCGGAAATGTATCACAGATGTGTCCTGCAAGGCTGTGCTGCAGTTGATAGTTGACCGGTTGACAGGCAGCAGAGAGTGATGAGAGTGGTTGGCATTGTGGTGTAAAACGGCTGCTGCGTATCACCCAAGGTGCTATGACACATTGGTGTCGGTGATGTCAGTTTACCCCCCTCAGAGCAAAGCACTTTGGGATACTGGAAAGCACTGCGTGCAATCCATCATTAGTCCTTTGTTGATTCACTTTCCATAATAATATTGGTCTCACCCTGGGGGTATTTCCTGAGGTGTGCTTATCTGTTGTCTGTTAAAAATAATCCACAAGAGGCTCAGATGAGTGGCCCATGAGACAAGGCTGAAATCTTACCTGTTAAACTTATCATCGCTCTCATCCTGTTTAATTCACAAACATGACATTGAGCTGATTAATCCATGCCCATTGGCAGGTAATTCCTGTTCTCTTAATTGTATCTCACAAGGTCGCGTTATTCTTATTCATGCAGGGTTTTGTAATTTGAACGATAGGAGTTCAGTTTAGTCAAGTCAGTGTATAATCACTGCAATGGCAACACTTTTAAAGAGGAACGCACCTACAAACTTTGAGCACAAAGCACAACAAATGCCAGCCAAGAATTGCATTCAGTCACTTTTAAACCATAAAGTATGTGCAGATTCATTTATATTCACCTCATCACTTTCACCTGGTTGCTGGCATAGGCTATACAACGACCAGTATGGTCGTGGAGTATTCTGGGGGTAATTGTAACAGGGGTCAATTGTAACAAAAACCAGTCTTTAAAAAAAAAAAAAAGAGCAGAGAATGGGGCATCAGTTGGTCTTTGGGCACACAGAGAGGGAACATCAATGCACATGTGCAGAGTGAGAATCTCAGCTCTAGCCTGTTTCAGATTGGTGCAATTTTATGGTGTTGCAATTGGTTCCTTTTACAATTGCCCCCAGAATACTCTAAGTCTATCATTGGTAAATCATTTTAATTGTGGCCTGGTGGGTTTAATCAACATGTTAGCACAGTTTAGCGAGTTTATTTGGGTTATTTTTCAACTAGTCAGATAATGTTTTAGGACAAAAAAATGGACAGATGTTGATTTAATGTCAATAGGCTAGTTGTAACAATTGTTCAAATAATTGTTCGAATACTTTTGTGATGCAAAGGGAAATTATTCTTAATTTAATTTCATAAAACAAAAAATTATAATTGGATGAGATTAATGTTCACTTAACGTTACTATACTAACAAACTTCCATGAGCTGTCAGTGCGGTCAAAAGCCGAAACAAAGGAGGATGTGAAGTCTCTGGTGTTTCTTCCCATACGTTCCATGCACACAAATTGTGTGTCTTTTAAAAAAGACTAGCATGCTTTATCTCAAAATTAAAATGATAAAATTCAACTCAAAGAGTAGTTTACATTTGTATGCAGGGATCAAAAGTGGTCTGTCAGAACAAAGCCGAGCACTGTTCTTTAGCCACTGGAAAATGAAAGGAAACGGAGACGAGCTTCGCCGTTGTTACAGCACACGCAAGGGGATCCGCAGGTTTGCAGAAACACGAAGGTCCAGCTCACAATTTGCCGACTAATTGTCTGCCGTTGAAATGTTTACCTTGTTTGAAGAAAATCCCTAATTAGGCTCTGGGAAAAGATCACATATAGGCCTGGTTGCCTGTTAGGTTGATTTAAGGGACGGAGAGAAAGATGTGGGGCCTTAGTATTGTGTGGAAATGAAAGGGAATAAATGGGGAAAGGGGGATAAACAATGAGCCAAAGAGTGTTCTTTCATAATTGTTTCATTAACCCTGACTGCCCTCCTGCGGGGTCAATGCCGATGCTGTCGACCGTCCGTTCAGCACCTTCGTGCCTAATTTGCGAGCGGTGCCAGTCAGTGTGTTTTTAATGAGGCGCATCGCTGCTGCTTAGAAACTCTGCATGTTATTTACAGGGGTTTCCACTAATGGTTCCATCCATCATAAGCAGTCAGTGAGCTGGGAAGCCAGAGCTCAAGTAAAAAGCTCCCACGAGCTGCCAGCCACACGATTTTGCGCTCCGAATGGATGTAATTTCAAGGGGCGTTTTGACGGCGCTTTCGGTGCTAAACTCCAGCGCGCACGACTGCACCACGGTTTGGTCCGCGCGCCGCACACGTTTTAAATGACTGAAATCATATTGAGCTACACATCTATCTGCAGATTTGGACGTGTCGGATTTTTTATCCTGTGGTTTTCTGGATTTAAAGTGTCATAAAATAGACTGAGAGTTGTTTTGTGGGTTCATTTCGATAATGGAGCTTGTCGAGGTGTTTCCGTTCTGTACAGTGTGCTTTCATTGTCCAGCAGGCTAATAAACAGACATGTCACGTTCGTGCTTTCCTGGTTACAATGTGCGGATGGGAATGTGCGCTTCTGCCCGATTCTCTTTTTTGGAGATGACATGACACCCAAATTAAATTAGAAAGAGACACCTTTTTAGTGTCTGGGCTAATTTCTTCCAAAACATTGGAAAACATTTAGGTAATCTCATTACCTTGATGTTTTGGTTTCATAGTGTTGATATGGAGTACCCCCAACCCCTCAAGGATTGGGTGTAGCTATACAAAATTATGTTCAAGTGTCTACTTTATATTTATACGTGTGTGTGTTTGTGCATGCGTGTATGTGTGCAAAAAAATATATAATTAATGAGAGAAGTGAAGTTGCTTAATTCATTATGCAGAAAGAGATCTTCTGTGCAAATCATCTGGTATCTTCCAGTTCTAAGGAGGTAAGAAGCAGCACAGATAGCGATGAGCATGAAGGCTGTCAGTGTGATGAACCAGATAATCCATTGTCAAGTAATTTTGGTTCCTCACTGTGATCTAAAAAAAAATCTATAAACTTGGAATATGAATAAAATATGGTGTTGTAACGTGGGAGGCAGACAAGCCTGCAGTAAAAATTTAATTATAAGTAGCTTTAAGTGATGCGGCGCATTACTGTAGTTTACACAGTGAAGCATGGTATATATTTACTGTACGTTTTACATTTTGATGCTCCGCAGAAAAAGTATCAAAGTCTGCAGTACTTTACTACAAGCCATACCTTGTGCTTGTTGAATACCTATGCACATTCATTAAGCTATACAGTGTTACGTCAGCACAGCTGCTAGCCCCTGAAAGTAATTTGGAGACAAACCTCGACAAGCACTGCATTCATTTTCTCAGCATTGTCATAAGGTTGGAAATTGTTGACTGTGTAGTAAACAGACACGCAGTAGTAAACAGGCATTTCAGACAATAAGAAGATGATACAAATGGTTTTGTTGAGCCATTTATAGATACAATCTGCACAACCATTGCACCCTTGCCAGATTTGCATACAAATAGCTCAATGCAAAGCAAAAATCTCAGAAATAGTAACCATAGTATAAGCTGAACATACGTATATAGTATGTGTTTCAAAGTTGAAGGACTTTTCCATTTGCTTGGATAGAACTGATCATAAACCCCAGGAGGGTCCATTATTTTTCAATATCTTCTCAAAACATTTGAGTCCATGGTACATTTTAGATATCAAACTATATTTTTTGGAATAAAGTTCTAAAAAGTTTGTCTTAATATGTTTAGGAGAACTTGTGTGGAAGTGTGGTCAAATGCTTGTATGCAATATGAAACTAGCTTTACACCAATTCTTTGTGGATCTTATTTTCACAGGTTTTAGGAAACATGATTACCGTGATTGTTAATTAAGTGCATATCATAGATAATTTTCCATTTATTTTGTGTGGGGGAAAAACTAGCTTGAGCATTATAATGTTAAAAATAAAATATTTAATTAAAAGTATGACTTTTCATCCAAACTGGTGTATCTGTGATTCTCTTTTACCCAAAGCCCATTCAGGGACTTGGTAGCTTTCCTTCTGTAAACTGGGAGAGAGAGAAGGGTGGGGAGTATTCAGAGAATTTCAGGAGTTACTCTGCCTGATTTCCCCTTTAAATAAACCCAGTGTCCTCCCAGGGGCCCAGAGCAGCAGAGACGACCTCATGCCTTGCTTTGGGAGAGGGAATGTAAAGATACGATCAATAATTTGCACCAACTGGGATCTTGAGGAGAGCAGTGAAGCAGGATGAACTGAGCCACAGCTAACAACTAAGACAACCATCTATCTCTCTCTCTCTCTCTCTCTCTCTCTCTCTCTCACACACACACACACACACACACACACACACACACACACACACTCAATTGCACTCTTATTGTAGACATGCAGACTCTATACACACACACACACACACACACTAACATATAGCTAGATTCCTCTCAGACACTCCTGTAGGTAGTGAGCATCACCAGTGTGAAAGATTCAGTAGTTTGTTTGAAAGATTCAGTGCTCCACAGAGTATTGGAAGTCTTGTCACATATGGGCCCTACCCTGATATAAAATGATGAATATAAATGATGTTAGATTTAGGGATGTGACAGTATACCAGTATCCTAATCTGCCATGATATTGAAATATGAATTTAGAAACTAAACGATAGTTGTTCATGTCGCAAAAGAAGTAACTGCATGCATCAAAAACCTTACAGCCGTTAGCCAGAGAAAATAACGAAATAATCCAAAGTAAATAATGTAACACCTGGGCTGACAGTGTCCAATGTCATTTAATGTCACCCTCTTTGATTAAGGCTGTGGGAAGGTGGTGGCGCTCCCAGGTGGTGGCTATTATTAGCTAAGCTCAGTATGGCATGTGGTGATGTTTAAAGTGACAGGAAGGAGGAAGAGAACAATATGCATTTAGACAGGTTAGAGATCCATTTTCAGAATGAGTGTTTTTTTTATCTTGTGCATGGCATGCCAGAGGTGTGTTCTCCTTGACACAAACTTGAGAATTTGCCTTCTTGACACCTTTCATTTTGCATTCCTATATAATATTGTCAGTTTATCAGCCAGTTGGTTGTGCTAGCTATGGCTCGCTGCTATGAAGTGATTATTTTTCCCTCTTCAACAAAGTTTCTTGTAACCATATTGGGATGGCAGGTATACCATCCGCCAAGTTACGGCTTGGTGGGGCATGCCCCATACCTATACAGCACCGAGAGTTTGGAACTTTTCAGGGTTTCCTACAGAAGTAACCACAATGACCATAGACTCTCAGCCCTTAAAAACATTAACTTCTGTATGTTCTGACCTCATGTAACCACACAGCATTCAGATACAACTTCACACACCCACACAATAAAGCCCCAAACTTGGGTTATTTTGCCGTTTTTCTCCTTCCTCTTCCGCTTCTTCTTCTTCTTCCCATTTTTCCTGCCAAACTGCCTGCCTCCGTTGCGATGTTATCCAATGGGGAGAATTATTATTTGAGGGTATAGTCCGTATATCTGCTCATCAAGCTTATCGTCCAATAAAAACACTTCATACTAATGGTTTTTAATGTTAATATAGCTAATGGCTTCATGCTTGCCAAGAAGCTACTGTGGCCTAGTGGTTAGAACTGTAGTCTCTCACACAGTGGATTGTGGGTTTGAGCCCAGCAGGGCACATGCTTATTTTCCACAAAAACAATGTGCAACTGTTAAGTACTTTTCATTTCTTAGACTGTTATTATTTTCACATTAACACATTAACGTATTTTTATTGCAAAGGCAAAAGAGGTTTCCAATATTAACTGTTCAATGTTTCACTTGTATTTCACTTGTACTATATCACACCCTCCCCAAAACAGACGCTCGCTTGTCTGGTTTGGGGAGGGTGTTACGCTCTGTTCTTGCGGTCATGACTAACTGACTGTGGAAACCGAACCTCAACATACCCTTGCCTCGGCCAACATTTCTTTATTCATTAATTTCTTCACTTCAGCTCTGTTCACTTTATCTTTTTGACTCATAACACAAGGTCACCATAAAATTAACTACTAGGAAAATTAAGAATTTACGATAATAGCCTACATTAAGAATTTATGATAGCCTCTTTTAAGCTGCAAGCATTTAAGAGATCGGATTTATAAACCGCCAATTCCCCAAACATATCTGATTCATGGTTAGTCACTTTAAAAAACAAAAATAGCCTCTGAATGTGGCTCTAGTCTACACTACTCTGCTGATAATGTAGCTTACTGCAAACACTTTTAATTATTATAATAATAATAAGAAGAAGAGTAATCTCTGGTATGTACTTTCTTAGTAGTATCTATTGTTTTCTTTCTGGCTAAGATTCCTGGGAAATATGCATTGTCCAATTAAGCTTGTTCGCCAAAGTTACTTCCTGCTTCTCGTCAGGAAGCAGATACAAGCTAGGCTACTACGAAGCGAATCAACATGCATTATAGCCTACATTCATTCCACTACAGAAAACTAAACTAAATCTAGCTGTCCGGTACCAAAACATTTCCCGCAGGTAACGTTCTACACTACCGGAAAAAAACTCTGCTGTGCTTATGAACTCACTAGCTCGCTCGCTAGTTTGTAGCCCACACATGGAAGGTTGGAGTTACGCATCCGGCAATCCAGTGTTGAATAGCCTAACGTGAAATGTATTTCATAGAATTAATAATAGCCCTATTTTAAAACTGTATTTCAATATTTTACTGATGCAAACTATTTAGGCTCTACTAGCTATTTAGGCTGTATGTCTTTCAGCTAGAATGTGTTTGCGTCTAGCCCATTGTGCATGCATATCTCCATATAGACTTGGTTCATTAATTTACATGCTTGTTCATGATCCATAGCTCAGGGAGTGCTGTTCATTGTATTTCATTACACATTAAGTACTACTCATCTACAAACTCTTTTAATGTAATTGTTTGCTGTCTGTAATAGGATAACTGTTCTCATACTTGTCAATAGAGGGTGTTATGGTTATGCGAATGCCTGCATACATTTCTTTGGAATGCATGTCTCTCTCCGTGTTTATCTTCATGCATTATTCATCATTAGTTAGCTATAAAAAATAAGTGATATCAGACCAAAACCTCTACGACGTAAAAAAAGCCAAGTTACTCACGCATAGCCTACATAGCGCTGTCTATAAGTTCTTAATTCCAGCTTGCAAAAACTAGGCCTGCCTTTAAAAGTCTTGATATCAAAATGTGGCCAAGTTACAACTAACAATATTGCCTATCATAGCTCACACTAAATAAACTAGCTCTATTCCAAAGCGATGCTATCCAAACTTTCTTAAATTATTTAATGCAACTTGGCCCTGTGTTTCTTCATCTTACCATCTCAAGAGAATGTGGTCAATGAAACTGTATGTGCCACATCAAACTGCAAAATGAAAATAATTTATAGTGGAAATGCAAGTGTTGCACTTAGAAATTAATGTGGAAGGATATGGTTGTACTTTGTTGGCAAGTTTACTTTAGAAAATGTACAGGTTTTAAAATGTTAACTGCTGCTACATAATTCTTTACATTTCACAAACAGACATTTATATGAAGAAACATGTACAATAGAGAAAGGGGTGATGAATAAATAAATGCAGATAAAAATGAGTAATATTTTTACCTAGAAAATAGCGTACATATAGCATTCAAATGTTTTTGGGTCAGATGGTGGCAAATAAGTAATATTACCAATTTTCTTAACATAATAGTATTTATGATATTTGCAAACAGAATTTTCTGAACACAAGGATATCTATGCTCTGTAGGACCACACAGGTTTTGATAGAAATCCAAATCAATAAATCAATAAATACATAATAATAATTATAATAATACATTTTATTCATTCTGTGCTTTTCATAGACCCAAAGCAGTGGATGCAGACAATTGTTCAAACATGCCCTATAGTGTACTAATTTTTCTGTTTAATTTCTAAGTACAACAAATCTGAATCAGAGTATTTCCACTATAAATTATTTTCATTTTGCAGTATTATGTGGCACATACAGTTTCATTGACCACATTCTCTTGAGATGGTAAGATGAAGAAACACAGGGTCAAGTTGTATTAAATAATTTAGGAAGGTTTGGATAGCATTGCTTTGGAATAGAGCTAGTTTATTTAGTGTGAGCTACGATAGGCAATATTGTTAGTTGTAACTTAGACACATTTTGATATCAAGACTTTTAAAGGCAGGCCTAGTTTTTGCAAGTTGGAATTAAGAACTTATAGACAGCGCTATGTAGGCTATGCGTGAGTAACTTGGCTTTTTTTTTTTACATCGTAGACTTTTTTGATCTGATGTTAATCTACTGAGCAATGCTCCTAGCTTTAGTTTTCTTCAGCAGTTGCTTTAAGAGCACTCCGACATGAAAACTGCCAGCTACATTTGAAATATTGATTAATCTCAATTGTACAAGTACTCATTTTAATTTATTTCATTTTAAATATCCTTGCTAAACTGTCCTCAGTTTCCGGTTTGTTTCAAATAGTATAAAAAGCCTGCAATGACTCAAACAGCAAACTCATTGAATTACACATTTTGTCTGTAAGAATATATAAATAATGAAAATATATCACAATATATTGAAAACCATGATATTGCTCAAAATATATTGACCCACCCCTAGTTCTCACCCCTGATGCACAAAACCCCATTCCAGGTAATTTTATCGCAGGTCTGTTGTCTCACAAGTCTCTTCACAGCCTTTACCCTCTCTTGTTGTGGTTCACACACTGGTGTGTTCAAGATCTAATCAAAATCACCCCCCACCGCCACCCAAGGGCATTCTCTAGCATTCCGTTTGCTTTTCCAAGACTAAGTACATTGACTTTTAAGTGATGGAAAATGACGGAAAATATCAATCTGGCATAATTTCAGACACAGGTATTCAGTGATATCTGTTCTGTTTTGACATGGTGGGAGCACATCCATTTTACTTAGTTCTCCCAGATTTTGTTGGCTTGTCTAAATCTCTACATTCCAAAATTCCATATAAATGAATGGAGTAAATGTATAGATGTATAAAAAATCTGGGAATGGTAAAACTGTGATGGACTTGTTGTGGGAACAGAGTGGAATCTAAGCAGATAATGTGAAATGTGACTGCAAGCTTAGAGTGTGTTAATCCTTGTTGCCGTGGAAACCTACCTACAAGAATGCCTGAGGTGAGCCGTAGGCTTCTGCAGGAGGGGTTGCCACCAAACACCTTCCACTCCCCCCCACCCCCCAATCAAAAAGAACCGAATAGCCTGTCACATTGCAAACAGAAATTCAGTATTTGCACATTATTTAGGTTCGACAATAATTTCCTCAGTAAATGGGTGTGATGTTGTTTTCGTGTATTGAGAGGCAGACAAAAATTAGCTTGGTTTCTGAACCTTTTAAACACATTATTTATTGTGTATTTATATAACTTTAACATAATATCTAACATATTATCTAATTCATAAACCTAAGCGCAAGATGTGTGAGCTGTCCGCAGGGCAGCCGATGTGCAATTCACCTTTATAGACGGGGGTTCGATCTCCGCCAAGGCATTTTCTTAGCTGTGTACCCTCTGCTGCTTTCTACCTAAATCCTAAAATATAAGAAAGGAATGGACTGCCTCACTTCCCTTAAAAATAAACAAGTAACCCTAAGCAATTCAGTTTCATTACAGAACGTACGGTATTCTGGGTTATTCAGAAATTTGATGGTACAACAATGGATTATGACAAATTATGAAGGAAACATAAAAGATCATTCAAATATAAATAATCCCCACAGCTGAAGGTGACATTTTGGATGTGGTAGGTAGGAAGCTGAATTATTTAGGAAGTACTGCACAACTCCTGTCCTGCTGTGTGTCAAGATAAATGTGAGGTATGTGTGTGCGGGTAAGAACCTGTAATACTAATGGGCATTAATTATGGTGATTGCATCCTATGATAAGCCTAATCATTAGAATTCATTATCCCTATGATTATATGATGGATTTAAATGGAAAGTAGATCTGAATTAAATGATCTTAAGATCAACTCAAGAGAGTTACTGAGCTGGTCATACATCAATAATTAAAAAGAGGGGCCTAAAATATGTGTGTTGAGGCTGCAACCTTACAATCAGATAGCGAAACACAGTGGAAACTATAATAGCCTAAACAAAGCAGGTTTATTTTGAAATTGTCAGTTTTTAGTTCGGTAACGGAGCACGGCAGTTAGTTATGCATTCTGACAGCAGCTTGATGTCGAAGACGCAGTCACACCGTGGGCTCACCAGAAGAATGGAAATGAGGAACAGAGCAGAAAATGTTCCTTATTGCATGAAAGCATTTTAATTTCCCTGTCTTGACAGTCAGAGGTACCTATTGACCTTGAACACACCGCAACTCAGCAGCATAGAATTATCCAACATTCACCCTCAGCTATGCTCTGAATATCAACTATTATTTTTCTACAATCTTGTCAACATAAACAAATCTTCAGTGCGGAACTGCATCAAAATGGCATCTTAATAACAGTAATAATAATCAGATTAAAAACGTCTACGACGTAAAAAAAAGCCAAGTTACTCACGCATAGCCTACATAGCGCTGTCTATAAGTTCTTAATTCCAACTTGCAAAAACTAGGCCTGCCTTTAAAAGTCTTGATATCAAAATGTTGCCAAGTTACAACTAACAATATTGCCTATCGTAGCTCACACTAAATAAACTAGCTCTATTCCAAAGCAATGCTATCCAAACTTTCCTAAATTATTTACTGCAACTTGGCCCTGTGTTTCTTCATCTTACCATCTCAAGAGAATGTGGTCAAATGAAACTGTATGTGCCACATCAAACTGCAAAATGAAAATAATTTATAGTGGAAATACTTATTTTTCATAGCTAACTAATGATGAATAATGCATGAAGATAAACACGGAGAGAGACATGCATTCCAAAGAAATGTATGCAGACATTCGCGTAACCATAACGCCCTCTATTGACAAGAATGAGAACAGTTATCCTATTACAGACAGCACACAATTACATTAAGAGTTTGTAGATGAGCAGTATTTAATACAATGAACAGCACCACCTGAGCTATGGATCATGAACAAGCATGTAAATTAATGAACCAAGTCTATATGGAGACATGCATGCACAATGGGCTAGACGCAAACACATTCTAGCTGAAAGACATACAGCCTAAATAGCTAGTACAGCCTAAATAGTTTGCATCAGTAAAATATGGAAATACAGTTTTAAAATATGGCTATTATTAATTCTATGAAATACATTTGACGTTAGGCTATTCAACAGTGGATTGCCGGATGCGTAACTCCAACCATCCATGTGTGGGCTACAAACTAGCGAGCGAGCTAGTCAGTTCATAAGCACAGCAGAGTTAAGCTATTCAACAGTGGATTGCCGGATGCTTAACTCCAACCTTCCATGTGTGGGCTACGAGCTAGCGAGCGAGCTAGTGAGTTCATAAGCACAGCAAGGTTTTTTTCCGGTAGTGTAGAACGTTACCTGCGGGAAATGTTTTGGTACCGGACAGCTAGGTTTAGTTTAGTTTTCTGTAGTGCAATGAATGTAGGCTATAATGCATGTTGATTCACTTCATAGTAGCCTAGCTTGTATTTGCTTCCTGACGAGAAGCAGGAAGTAACGTTGGCGTACAAGCTTAATTGGACAACGCATATTTCCCAGGAATCTTAGCCAGAAAGAAAACAATAGATACTACTAAGAAAGTACATACCAGAGATTATTCTTCTTCTTATTATTATTATAATAATTATTAAAAGTGTTTGCAGTAAGCTACATTATCAGGAGAGTAGTGTAGACTAGAGTGACTAACGTGTAAAGTGACTAACCATGAATCAGATATGTTTGGGGAATTGGCGGTTTATAAATCCGATCTCTTAAAGGCGTGCAGCTTAAAAGAGGCTATCATCAATTCTTAATGTAGGCTATTATCGTAAATTCTTAATTTTCCTAGTAGTTAATTTTATGGTGTCCCTGTGTTATGTGTGAAAAGGATAAAGTGAACAGAGCTGAAGTGAAGAAATTAATGAATAAAGAAATGTTGGCCGAGGCAAGGGTACGTTGAGGTTCGGTTTCTACAGTCAGTCAGTCATGACTGCAAGAGCAGAGCGTAACACCCTCCCCAAACCAGACAAGCGAGCGTCCGGTTTGAGGAGGGTGTGATATAGTACAAGTGAAATACAAGTGAAACATTGAACATTTCATATTGGAAACTTCCTTTGCCTTTGCAATAAAAATACGTTAATAACAGTCTCAGAAATGAAAAGTACTTAACAGTTGCATTAAGCGATAACGATAAGCTTGATGAGCAGGCATACGGACCATACCCTCAAATAATAATTCTCCCCATTGGATAACATTGCGACGGAGGCAGGCAGTTTGGCAGGAAAAATGGGAAGAAGAAGAAGAAGAAGCAGAAGAGGAAGGAGAAAAGCGGCAAAATAACCCAAGTTTGGGGCTTTATTGTGTGGATGTGTGAAGTTGTATCTGAATGCTGTGTGGTTACATGAGGTCAGAACATACAGAAGTTAATGTTTTTAAGGGCTGAGAGTCTATGGTCATTGTGGTTACTTCTGTAGGAAACCCTGAAAAGTGCCAAACTGCTGTATAGGTATGGGGCATGCCCCACCAAGCCATAACTTGGCGGATGGCATACCTGCCATCCCAATAATAATAATAATTAATAATAGTAAGACGTTTTCAACATCATCACCACCACCAGGGGCGTTTCTAGGACGTGAAAACATCCGGGGCTTAGCCTAATGCATCTGGGGCTTTCCTCAGACTTTGTAAGGGGGTCCGGGGGCATTCTGGTCTTTCCTCCTGGTCCATTCTGGTGTTTCCTCTATTTCTTTCTTTTTTGTCTCATTTTTTTCATGTTCTCTCTTGTTGATCGACTTTTCCATCTCTAACATAACAATTCTGAGTAGGATGACCCAGTGAGTCATTTTTGTAAGGTACAACATACTGTTGGTCTGCCTAATTGCAAATTTCAAATTCCTTTGCATGATACAGATACTGTATGAGCACTAGTGTTTTGGTATGAACAATAGTGATTATAAGGCCATAATTAAAATGTTCTAACTTCACACACACACACTCACACGCAATGTACACGTGGCTGCGGTTGCAGATGATTGGCCATTCACACACACACACTCACACGCAATGTACACGTGGCTACGGTTGCAGATGATTGGCCATTCACACACACACACTCACACGCAATGTACACGTGGCTGCGGTTGCAGATGATTGGCCATTCACACACACACACACTCACACGCAATGTACACGTGGCTGCGGTTGCAGATGATTGGCCATTCCAATTTGGGGTGGGAATTGGGTATGCTCAGCCCCGCGTTGTCCACCAAATTAATAATAAAAATAAATCATTTTAAAAAGTGTTTGAGGTTTAATAGAGCGTTTGTGATCAAACTGTTGCGCGGCATTTAAAGTCAGGGAAAGTGGGATGCCAAAACAGCCTCGGGAAACATCACAGCACTCTCTGAACATGAATGAGAAAGTCCCTCCTCGCCCCACCCCAATACACCTGAAGTTTGGCATCTCCATGGGTAATGTATCCACATTGTAATCACATATTCTTTATAAAATGTGCATTGGTATTCCCTCAGTGTTAACATTTGGACAGCCAGTTAATGTGTGACTTAATACACTTGCTTTATCTCTCATTTAATGAAGTCTTAAGACATGGTCATTGTCACAAAAGTGACAGAATTGGGGCTCAGCGGGATATGTAAACATACTTTGCTACAAGAGCTAATCGCTGGAGGACACAACTTTTTAATTTGGCCCACAGAGGGTAGCTAAAGGTCACTGAGAGAAAAATAGCTGCCTAGTCTTTGGGCAGTCTGTCCTGTGCTTTGTTCGAATTGTGCTTCATTGATCAGAGATTCTCATTAAGACCTTTCTCACAAGAACGAGGTTTTCACAAAATCTTTGTATTCAGTCATAGGGCTGATGGGGGCATGTTTCTAGCCCCTCTCATGGGGCCCATAAAACTAAAAACTTCTGGAAACAATTAATATATCCCATAACACCTGCCACAAATGGTTATTACAATGTAGTACAGCTTATAACAAATGCCATAGAACTGGCTTATGCTGCCATTATTTAAAATTTGGTTTTCAAATTTGCTGCATACATTACAGTGTACGTAGTGTTAGGACATTTCTTATAAGTTGTATTATAAAGCGATAACTGTGTATGTCAGCGTTATGGCATATATCTTAGCATTGTTAGGTTCTTTTGTCATAAGCACGACATTTGTCATGACAGTGATGTGTAGGCTTTGTGGCATATAGTTCAGCTAAATTGTTACCATTTTTCTCACTCATCACAACAAATATTTTCCAGTACAGAAGTGGAGCATTGGAAACCCTTTTATATAAATGTATGGCATACTTGTCACCTATCCTAAAATCCATGAGCCAGATCCTTTATAACAGACAGCTAAAATGAAAGGGAACTAGCAAATTTTTCAACTTTAATACATAACATCAGCCTGGCAGTTCTGTCTAATAGAGCACAAGGCATATTATATGTTTAATTTTGTTTTCATCATATAGATGCATGGATATGTGCACACTGATCATAAGAGTTAGTCTTTAATGCGCTATGACACCTGAGAGTCCTTCTATGTATGTTGTGAGTCCCCTGCTAAAATATGAATGAGGTTCCTTGTTAAATATTCCCTTTTCATCCCCATCAGCACAATTGCAATAGCAGTCGCTGCCAGTCACTGCGTTGTTTAAAGAAAAGGCGGTAGGGGAGAAATGCGATGAAGAAGCAGACCGTTGTGCTGGCGGGGAAAATGAAGAAACACAGACTGGAGAAGCAGCCATGTCCCCGGCACCTTTCTCCACTCTCATTTATTTCAATTTGTCATGCTTTGCTCTCCCCCTCGGAGAGAGGGGCGAGGGAGCCGGCCAGAGATAGGGCGAGAAATTGCATCTCCACTCAGCTTATAATGAAACATTTAGATGTGAGCAGAACTCTGCCTCTGCATTAATGCCAGCAATAAAGGGAGATGGTTTCTTAGCACCCTACCCACTCCATATGACGTCCCTTAATCCAGGTCAAAGTGGGAAACTTCTTCTTGGTAATCAGCACTGCCACTTTCTTTTGAAGCTCCAATAAGGTGATGCTGGGCAAACATTCGGCATCTGGTGCGGTGCTGCGGACGATGTTGGTTTTTATAAAATTCAGTACAGCGTGTCGTAGCCAAATTATTTATCTTGCACAGTTGCTTGCAGTGTGTAAAGAACCCCTCTTTAATACTGAATTACTTTATCTAAATGAAATCAAAAATAACCAAGTCATAAACAGCATATTCGTACACAGATATAGTTGGTATTTTTTCACCAATGACCATCAGCTTGTTGATACTGTCATATAAAATAATTCCCTGTTTTGACCATTGTCAATCACTGCATTGAAGCAGCACTGACAGTTACATGCAAGTTAGTGTCTGTATGGGGTTCGACAAAATAATGGAAACACCTAGCAATATGTGAATATGAAGTACCTTAGAAAAGAGTAGGACCACCCTTCGCCTTCAGAACAGCTTCATTTTTAAAAATGCTGTCATACAAGTTCTGAACTGTGTGTAGTGGGATATTGAAACATATTGGAAAAGCCTCCAGTTCTTTGAGAGATGAAGAAGGTGGAAGTTCACACTCTGGCACTTCAGATCTTCCCATTAAGGTTGAATGGTGTTTTAGATCTGGTGATTTTGGAGGCCATAGAAGGTATTTCACTTCATCCTGGTGTCCATTGAACCACTCTTGAAATTGTTTAGAAGTGTGTATGAGGGCGTTATCATCTTAGAATATGGGAACACCATGAGTGAACAGTGTTTGCACCATAGGGTACACCTGGTTTTGTAAAATGGCTTCATACTCCTTGGCCATTATACAACCATGCAGGACAATCATGGGACCCAATTACTCCCATGCCATGGCTGCCCATACCATTACAGATCCACCACCATGTTTAACATTTGGCTTCCTTTGGCTTTCTCCGAATGTAAACCCATACAGATGTAGGTAAAAGAGTAAAAGACGACTCGTCAAACTATATTACTTTTTTCCATTTCTGAGGGGTCCAGGTTTTGTGTTGCTTTCACCAGGTCCTGTGTCTTTGTGCATTAGCCATGAACATAAACCTTTCTGAATGGTGACCCTGCCATCTTTGTGAAGCTCACAATGACCTTTTGTTGAGACTGAATCAGAGAGGTGTCAGCGACCTTTGACTTGTGACCACTGTTCCACTTTGCTGATGCAGTTAGTGTTACACATAAAGTATGTTGTCAATTTCTTTGACACTTTTTTCCCTCGCCACGCTAAATAATTATGTCGTTTTTGTGACTGATGCACCTGCAGTTCAGGCACAGACTATTTAGCATCTCTGATAGTTGCCTGCCTCATGTTGCTTTGGAAGCTTGCATATCAGCGTACTGATTGTCAGACCTAGCTGGTGCATACTGCTAATTGGCATTCACCTGCATTAGCTGCCTTTGTAATTGTGATTTAGTTGCTTCAAAGTTGAAATACTTTTTATTGTGGTATGTGGGATAAAAAAAGAGAAATTGAGAAATAGAGCTGTCCAACCAGTCACAGCGCAGTTAAACAATTCATGTCATGAATCCCACTATAGGGTGTATTTTCAAAGTATCGTGTGAAGTTTCAAACTTTTGGCCCCGCATGACTGTCAATTGCACTTCCTGTAAACCCAGGGGTGAAGTGATAGGTTTCCAGCCACCTGGCTTTTACTAGTACGAGGTTTCCTTCCGTCAGCTCCTCTGGGAGGAAGGAGGACAGATGGTGCCATTCCCAATGCATTAATATTAAATCTCACCACTAGCTATCCTCTTCCACAAAAGCTATTCCCTTGCTTTGGTGAAGGAGGTGATGAAACAGACCCTTTGAATTATATGGAATTCTGTGAAGAGTTCCTTGCCTGGCGTCCGCTTTCTGAGAAGGCTCTTGATGCCTTTATCTCAGGGCTTAAGGACAAAACTAAGCACTGCTGAGTCGCTTTGCATTCCTACACATCTTCACTGCTTGGCTCAAAATGCCTTCAAGCAGTCTTTTTTTTTGTCCTGCAAAAGATGGGATTGGCTTAGGAAGACAGAATACAAGACACCAATGACAGCACAGAGGACTTGGCTGCCATTAGCATCACTGAGATGTTAAGTAAAAGTTAAGGCCAGTAAATCCCACACTTGCTAATTGCTTATAAAGTTATATCACTTCATATGAAAGAATTAGCATGTCAATTGCAGCATTCTGAAGATATACTGAATAACAAAAGGTTTGACTTATAAATATTAAATAAAAGAAAACCTTTTTGACATATTTCTATCTCTTGGTAACCCTGCCGATCTCGCAAAAAGTTATCTACACTGTATCCTTCACTGTTCCTAATCCTGAAAAAAAATAGTTATTCAATTTCTGTTGACTCTGTTGGTGAAGGCTGGGATGCTAAGTTCAAAAGCATGTCCATAATATATGGGGAGGAATCTCCTTCACCACCTTCCCTAAAGGTTGTTCCTTTTAAGCAACCAAGGTCTAGATGAAAGATAATATCCTATTGCTCATCTGACGCCAGAGATATTGCAGATCTTTGAGGCTCTGCAGTGTAGCACACTTGATGTACACTTGATATGAAAAGTAGCTCCTCATTGCCATGGACAAAGGTAAGCGCTCAGCAGACCACATTAAAGTTCTCATGGATTCAGTACATTTAGTGGATTGACAGTGGGTGCATATTATAGCTTGTGGAGGATGAGTTGGCATGGCAAGGTGGGGGAGAAGACATGGATATTGTGTATTGATCAGTTTAATTGATAAACAAAATTTGACCTCAATGATTTCTTCCTATATTGCAAAAGCTGGATTTAATGTGCATACCGTGTCACCTTTGTCAATGAGAGATCACATTTCTCAAAATTTTCTCTTGAATGTGGCCATCTCAACAAATGGGACATCTTGCACTTTTACAAAAAGGAAAAAACATATTTGGTTTACCCTCACATCTGCAGGGAATAGCACATTTTATTAGCCATAAAATAGAGGCGTTAGCTCTTTTTTAGAAGACATTAAGGCCCCTTTAATCTCTAATCAGTCTTGACACATCCCAACTATTATCTTCCATTTTGCCTTCACATGGATGGAAGTCACCCTGCATTAGATTCAGTTTTGACTCCGATGGCATAAACTTCCAATCTCGTCCTTCCAGCAGAAGAAAACACTCTATTAAGCAGTGGTCTATGCAACCAAGGAATGGCATTTTACCTCAAAGGTAAGCAGTTTGGTGTTAAATTACACAAAGCCTGCTTTGAAGTAGCTAAGTGAGTTGTCCCAAAGATAAATGCCACATTGTATCTGATGCCCTTTCCTCTGGGTCTAGAAGGCATAGTAGCTGTTAAAACTGCAAGTAAAATGTAAAACTAATATCCACAGGAGTCAGCAGATTAGCGGGACAAACTAGAAGCCAAGAATAACAATCCCAAGTTCCCCAAAACAGTCCCAAGTTGAAAACCCTGCCTGGAACAGATTGCAGTAAGTTTATCATCCTCCCTGTGCATGTCATTGCTTTGCTAAAATGTCATTGATCCACTCATTATCAATACTTCCAAAAAAATAGTGGGGTTTTATGTATAAAAAAAGATCAAACAGTACTTAACTCAGTTGAGTTGACCTAGCCCATTAATTAAAGCAATATGTTTTTTTTATGAAATCACATTCTCAAATAATTTTAATTTGCACATGATATATCTAGAGCTTTACCTACAGTAGTAACTAACTAACTAGCTAGAAAGGTGAGGGTAATGTATGGCAGCTTGCTTGCAAACAATATACAGATCCTTTCCAAAAAATTTGAATATCATGGAAAAGTTTTTTTTTTTTTCCATAATTCCATTCAAAAAGTGAAACTTTCATAGATTATAGATTCATTACACACAAAGTGAAATATTTCTAGCCTTTATTTGTTTCATTTTCATAATTTTGGCTTACAGCTCCAGAAAACCCCCAAAACAGTATTTCAAGAAATTTGAATAGTGTGTCGAAAATCAGCATTTACTTCAGTTATTTCAGAGAATGAGTGGAGTGGCTTGACTCGAGGAATCCGACAGTTGTAGCCCATGTCCCGGATACGTTTGTACGTGGTGGTTTTTGAAGCACTGACTCCAGCCTCAGTCCACTCCCTCTGCATCTCCGCCAAATATTGGAATCGTCTTTGCTTGACAATCCGCTGAAGCCTACGGTCATCTCTTTTGCTTGTGCACCTTCTCCTGCCACATTTTTCCCTTCCATTAAACTTTCTATTGATATGCTTGGACACTGCACTCTGTGAACAGCCAGCCTCCTTAGTGATGACCTTTTGTGGCTTACCCATCTTCTGGAGGGTGTCAATGATGGTCTTCTGGCCAATTGTCAAGTCTGCAGTCTTCCCCATACTGAACCAAACTGAGATAAACTTTGCAGGTGTTTTGAATAAATTAGATGATAGTGTGACACTCAGTCTAAAACATTCATTCTCTGAAATAACTGAAGTAAATGCTGATTTTCGACACACTGTTCAAATTTCTTGAAATACTGTTTTGGGGGTTTTCTGGAGCTGTAAGCCAAAATTATGAAAAATGAAACAAATAAAGGCTAGAAATATTTCACTTTGTGTGTAATGAATCTATAATCTATGAAAGTTTCACTTTTTGAATGGAATTATGGAAAAAAAAAAACTTTTCCATGATATTCTAATTTTTTGGAAAGGATCTGTAGTCTACTTGACTGATATAACATTATCTTGCAAGTCAACCTGTTATTTCCTTTATATTTGGTAATACAGCAAATCAGATTTTGCTACCTGTATCTTAAATGAAAGCCTAATATTACTGACCATGAAGTTGGAAAATAACAGTATCTTGTTCTTTCCATGGCACACACTGAATCAAGGACAATTTATTATTATTTTAAAATTATTATAATTATTTTATCTTGTCTGCATTGCTGTCTGAGCTCACTGGTTTGCAAGTCTTCAATTATGAGTGGAGGATATAGCCCTGGAGTGCCGGTGACATTTTTACATTTTGTGATCTAACATTAGAAATCAACCACATTGCTTTCTAATCAAATGTAACCTAATTTTGTGCAAGGTGTGCCGCATGCAATTCTTGCTATAACAACAAGCTTTATTTGCTGCAGCTGTCGTGCTGTTTGTGTGAAGGGGAGGGGGTGGGGGATGCAGCCAGCAGAGCACATACAGGAGGTGAAAATGAGCTAATGATCAGAGTTTTACCATTTACAGCGATGCTGTACACAGCAGGCCGAATACCTTACCAGACAATGTAGTGAGAGGCTAGACACCCAACACAAATGAATTCGACTCACATTCTTTGCGGTTGTGGGTGTAAACGTCCGATTCTTGAAACGAGCCTAGAAACGTTAGAACGTGATAGCATTTCTCTATATCTAGGTGTACAGCTTTTTCTACACACATTCTTTTTATCCTCTTTAATTCTTCTGACAATTCATCTGATGTTTACTGAGAAATTCTGCTTCAGACTATCACACTGTTGTTCGCCGTTCGTTGCGAGATGTTTTATTTATCAAGAGTGAATAATCTCTGAACATTTGGCTTAGCTCATGCACCCCGCCGCCGCCAGATACTGCATAAAACATTAAAATACTCAAAGTATTTATAAGTATATGTGTGTATACAGTCTAAGCCAGGCTGTGCATTTTTTAAATGTCAATCTGAATATATTCAGAAATAGAATAATGAATGGAATATCCAAAGAGGACTAGATCCTTTTTTAACTTTGATATCGCATTCTACATCGCTAGAGGCAGAGGTCTCTTTATTATCCAAGTATATGGATGTGCCTTCGTGCATTTTGGTGGAAGGCCCTGTTGTGTTTTCACTGCTATTTTGAGCCTTATCATTGCAAAAGGAATAAAGAAAAAAACAAAAACAAAGTTCTGAGATAGAGAGATCAAAGGGAACCATTTCATTCTGACCTCCTCAATCAATCTACAGGTCTGTCAATCAGACTGACAATTATTTTTAGTCAGCATTCATCTCCGGGCACCTCACTTAATCACTCGACTACAAGCCCTGTCAAACAAGAAAGCCTTTCCATCAGCTTTTGGCCTGAAATGCAAAATGAATACCTCTGTGAGGTTTGAAGAAGTGAGCAGCCGCAGATCAGCTGGAAAAATCCCCACAAACACCGCACCTTCATACAAAGAACTGCTGTGTAGCACGCACTGCGTTTCCTCTCATTATTTTCATGGCCGTATTTTGCAGGGAGTTTTCATAGCTGCTCTTACCCTAATCAACTTCGGTTATATTGGATGTATGGCTTTGGCATTCACTAAATTGTCCTCTGCTTTTAGAGAGAGATAGCGTACGTATTTGCTGAGAGGTAACAATCATCAGTAAAATACCAAATGACCCCCCCCCCCCCCCTCCATTCCATTTATCAGCCATTTGGTAGGTCTGTACTTCCTTCACAAAATAGATCCGAGGTCTATATCTCAAAGCAACACAAGGTCCTTCATGTACTTTGACAGGTTATGTTAAGAGCTCTCATTCAAAAACGAGGACGTCCACTCTGACAATAAAACCGCAGAGCTTGTGAATGTGAAAGCAGCATTATGTCTCTGCATGTGCTGAGCCAGGTCCGTGTGGCTGCGCATTACAAAATGTGAGTAGAACTCGCTGCCAGAACATGACTGTGAGGTGTCTGAGCAGGTGGGAGACAAAAAATTGTTTAATTTTCTCCGGCTAGGCTTTTAAAAAAAAAAAAAAAAAGTAGAACAAACAGAAGAAACAAATAGATAAAAGTATAAAAATCAATTCATAGCCACAGCTTGCATCCTCTGCACTGCCCGAGTACCTGAGGGGTTTCTGTGGTGAGATTAGACAGCACTGTGTCCATGGTGACCTCTAAGGGTAAAGAAGGCTATGCCTTCATTACCAGCCTCAGCCTCATTAAAGCAGCAAGAAAAACTATGCTGATTACCAATTGCCCATAATTTTGTTAAAAATTGTGGCTGAGGTGCTGTCGCCCTAAAGGAGATCCTACAGACAGTATTATAAGGGTAGGTAGAGGTTTATAACTCTTGCAATAGTTGTGTCCATCATGGTCTCTCACAAAAATAGCTGTCTTAAAAAACTGACCTGAAAAAAAAACAAGGGAATTGCTACACAGGCACAAACAAGCTTACAGCAAGACAGCGTGTTTAGAGGGCTGTAGAGACCTGACACAGTGGCTGGGCCTGGCTAGGCCTGGTGAAGAATGCAACAAGTGTCATCCGCCTCAGCTGTGCTCTCCTGTAGGTATGGCTGCCACTGCCTATGGGCCTGAAGGCATCCCAGACAGTAGCCACTGCCCATGGGCCTGAAGGCATCCCAGACTGTAGCCTCAAGCTACTGGCCCACAAGACAATTTCATAAGGTCACCCATTATAATTTATTGTTAAATCTGGCCCGCAAATTATTATTTTATTTTTTACATTTAGATTTTTACATTTTCCTTTAAAGTAATAATGTAATTTTCTTATAGGCTTGCAATATACGTGCATAAGAATTGGCTTTTTATTTCCCATATATTTCACATATATCCATTATCTAGATGACAATATCAATTGCTTTTTTCTTTAACTATTTGGAAATTACATAAAATTAGCAAAGTTTTCCATGACAGTTGAAAAATCCACTGGAGGTGTACAATAATAGAATCATGAATTATCACATCACTCATGGAGGATGTCTAAATAGTTGTCTACTGTACTTACTGTACTATGTACAATATTGGTCTGTAAATGTAAGTTGTAAATGTCTATCATTCTAAATTACCTACATTTGCAATGCCCTGGAACCCTTTCTACTTTTATATGTGAAACTGAATGTATATCTATGGTAGAGGTGTCCCGGTATGTATTTATGCAGAGCTTGGCAGGGACTGGGGCCTGTGTTCAGAATGGCTCACTCATTCACTCCCCCCTATACAGATCCTTTCCAAAAAATTAGAATATCATGGAAAAGTTTTTTTTTTTTTTCCATAATTCCATTCAAAAGTGAAACTTTCATAGATTATAGATTCATTACACACAAAGTGAAATATTTCTAGCCTTTATTTGTTTCATTTTTCATTATTTTGGCTTACAGCTCCAGAAAACCCCCAAAACAGTATTTCAAGAAATTTGAATAGTGTGTCGAAAATCAGCATTTACTTCAGTTATTTCAGAGAATGAGTGGAGTGGCTTGACTCGAGGAATCCGACAGTTGTAGCCCATGTCCCGGATACGTCTGTACGTGGTGGTTTTTGAAGCACTGACTCCAGCCTCAGTCCACTCCCTCTGCATCTCCGCCAAATTTTGGAATCGTCTTTGCTTGACAATCCGCTGAAGCCTACGGTCATCTCTTTTGCTTGTGCACCTTCTCCTGCCACATTTTTCCCTTCCACTAAACTTTCTATTGATATGCTTGGACACTGCACTCTGTGAACAGCCAGCCTCCTTAGCGATGACCTTTTGTGGCTTACCCATCTTCTGGAGGGTGTCAATGATGGTCTTCTGGCCAATTGTCAAGTCTGCATACTGAACCAAACTGAGATAAACTTTGCAGGTGTTTTGAGTAAATTAGATGATAGTGTGACACTCAGTCTAAAACATTAATTCTCTGAAATAACTGAAGTAAATGCTGATTTTTGACACACTATTCTAATTTCTTGAAATACTGTTTTGGGGGTTTTCTGGAGCTGTAAGCCAAAATTATGAAAAATGAAACAAATAAAGGCTAGAAATATTTCACTTTTGTGTGTAATGAATCTATAATCTATGAAAGTTTCATTTTTTGAATGGAATTATGGGGGAAAAAAAACTTTTCCATGATATTCAAATTTTTTGGAAAGGATCTGTACACTATTTAGGGAAATGTACATAGAGCACTAGAGAGGGAATCACTGGTGAAAGAAGGAGACAATTTTGGACACTACAGATTCTGAGCAGGTTATTCAGCAATGTGCAATGCTTGCGTGAGAGTTGTCACCAGCTTAGTGAGAAAGCACGCAAGAAACGGTAAAAACGTTTTAAAAATTTAGTTTTGAACAAGGGATTTGTTGGCTCGTTGTAGGTAGATAGGTAAGTTAGGTAACTAGGTAGCTAGTTAGCTAATTAAGTTGCATTTTCCATTAAACATAGCTAGCAATAATTGTTAAATTAAGAAATAGTTAACACTTTGTAATATATTTAATCTACCACGTTTACTTATATTTCGGTTATAAAGCCCAGTGCAGTGGGGTTGTTTCATGAACGTGGTTTGGGGAGACAATTTGACATTCCAAATTGGGGAGGGAATTGGATATAGACAGCCCTGTGTTGGGTGCCAAATTATATTAAAAAACAACATTTTGTGGTGCATTGTGGGGGATATTGAGTGAACTATTTAGCGTGTCAAATTTGACATTTTGAATTCAGACACCCTACAAACTGGCCAATACCCTAAATAATGCACTATAAAGTGAGGGTGCCATTCCGAACACAGCCTGGGTCTCTAGCTGCGGGGGGGGACTGTGGTATCTCTGGGGAGGGCGGGCCGGTTAGTGCCTATCTGTAAACAACAATGGCAGACAATGACAGATCCGACACTTCTGAGCCGTTTTGGTTTGAACCTAATGCTGCACCACACCAGGACGCAGAAAATCCTCCAACAGACAATTGAATCATGTTGGAAGATCAGACTGGTATAACGATGTTAGCCTAAGCTTAGTTAGCTAGTTAGTTAGCTTATTAGCTAACTATTTCTGTGAGAAAATTTGAAAACTGTCTCTGTGCATTGGCAGGGGTAGATACAAAGATTTTTTCCCACTGGCCACCCGGGCCACCACGCCAATGAATTTAGTGGCCCAGATGGGATTTTTGGTGGCCCAAACATAATGTTAGATAGCCTAGAGATAATGTTAGCTAACCAGCTAAAAGATGCATAGCAAGCTAACGTCAAGTAAATGCAGTAAGTTAAGCTACTAGCTAGCTACTGAGATAACGTAAGCAAAGTTAGCTAGTTCAATTAACGTTAACTCGACAATTAAGACAATCGAAACTGCGTTGTCACTCAAGTAGCATGCAGTCTCCCAATATTTTGTGGATTTCAAGGAGCCCAGGGAACGATATGAAGGGAATACCACTCTTCTTCACCGTGAAATACATGAAGTTGAATATTCTGATCATCCAGTCTCATTGTGCTGCGTCTATACGATTTGCTAGTTCATCGGGGCATTTCTCGGACAAATGACAGTGACTATTACAGCAACATAATGGTCATTTTGCGTGTATTTGGACATGCATGCAATTAAAAAGTCACCAACATGTTTAGGCAGTATGCCTTCATCAGGGTGCAGTGTAGTTTTTAAAAAATCTGATTTAATGGGCCGCTATTCAGCACATTTTTTGGGGTGTTTTTTTTTCTCTATTGTTCGTAGTCTAGCCACATAGGCTAAACATTTTTTTGTCTTTTTCTTTCTTTCTCGCTCGTAGTCGTCTATATTTCTGTTTGTCAATTTCTGTTTGCGTGTTGCATTGGGAGGCATGTCACTTTTTTGATTGACAGTACCACGTATGACGTCAACGGTTTGACAAAAAAACGTTCTTTTATTTATTTTTTAATTATTTCAGAATTTTTTCCAATTTGGTAGTCAATTGAACTTTATGTTATTCAATTCCCCCCCGTAGCGACCGCTAGAGAATCACCGCTACACAACCCCATCAGCCGGTAGTAGGAAAGAGGGCGCTACATCCTCTTCAGGTCGCGACTCCTCGATCTCCTGGCCATGATTCCAACTCGCCCAGGGCCATTCTGTGCACGACGATTCTCGCCGAGTGCCACCCCCCCACCCTGAGGTCAGCCACCAATTGCCACTCCCTCAAGGCACTGGCTATATTCTGATCTGGCAAGAGGCACTACTCTACTAAACGTGCGGAGCAGTACACAAGGTATGAGAGAGAGGAGAGGGAGAGACGAGTCACTCAACTTCGGAGAGACCTATCCATGCAGCAAAATCGAAAAGGGAATGTGATACAGCAGCTGAGGTTAGCTATGTGGTGGGTGAGCTGATAGAGAAAGCTGGGAGGCCATTTATTGAGGGACGGTTTCTTAAAGATTGCATGCTGCAGGTTACCAATATCATATGCCCAGCGAAGGCGGATTTATTCAGAAACATCAGTCTGACTGTGAATACGGTCACAGAGCAGATCAATGAGTTATCAAATGACATTTATGATGAGCTTGCCGAGAAAGACGATGGTTTCACTGCCTATTTTGTGGCACTTGATGAGAGGACTGATATAAATGATAATGCTCAGCTTGTTCTATTTGTCATGGGTGTTAATGACCAGTGACTGAGCTGTTGCTTGGTATGAGCTCGATGCATGGGCAGACTGCCACCAAGGATATATCTCACCAGCTGTGTGACGCAATTGAGCGTGCTGGTCTGCCGTGGGATAAACCAGTTAGAGGTTGGCCAATATGGTTTTTTTCCCAGGGCCAATACTGATATTGATCATTAGTAATTAAGGATACCAATAACAGATATTTGGGTTTGCACATTCCAAGCTGGCATGCCTAACAACCATTATCTACATAGACAGTAAGACTTTAATTTGATGATTTAAATTGAATGTAACAGATTGGCATTCAAACTTAAAATGGAAAAGGGTGCCATGTGGTCATGCTGTATTCTTTGGCCACTTTGGGCCCTGACCCCATGAATAGCTTTGTGTTCTAATGTTTCTCCTCAACAGGAGACAAGACACCATGACCACTTTAAGATTTATATCCATAGATAAGCCAGTGCCTCAGCGTGACTTTTATTTGCCTCTTTTGTGCCTGTGGAGTAGAGAAGGAGAGAGAAAGGCAGATCCTATGTCAGGTCAACCAGAGCAGATTTCCCCCAAAAAGGCACGGAAGCGGTGCTGTACGTCCCTCGACTAGTCAATTTTTCTCTCTGTCATTGACGAGGCACCATCCATGGTTAGTCCCAACAGGTTTTACGGGTCGACTGACCAGTTGAAATAACGACCCCCCCCCCCCCCTTCTCCTCATATACGTCAGCACCCCCCTGGTCAAACATACTTCCCACATCCCTGAAGCTTTGTGTTGGAATATATATAAAATCTAAATATACATAATAATAAAACTAAAAAAACATCTTTACTAATAGTTAACAAATTAAATCAAATTTAAGTGTTGGATAAGTGAGGAGTTTTAATCATTGATGCCGCTTGTGTTCTGTATTCACAGTGCTGAACATTAAACCAGGGCGTTGCTTGTTAAAACTGCTGGATTCTGAAATTCTCACATTTTACTTAATCCTCACTTCCCCGACAGGTGATGTCCTGTGCTTTACAGAGGTTACAGCTCAACAGGGGCAGTGTGTCCTGAAGAGGTTCCTTAAGTTGAACGAGCAAGTCAAGGCATTCATGCTGTGCAGCACTGACCTCAAAGCCAAAACAGAGATGATTAGACAATTTCTGAGAGAGCTACCCTCCTCCTTCTCTGAGCCGTCCAATATGTTCAAGCAGGCTATGTGTCTGTTTGGAAGGAAAAAATTCCAGCTACATTTTTTTTTGTCTCTAGGGTTAAAGCCACAAAAAAACTTCTGCCCCTTGGATATC